>CM057344.1:612547230-612983523 GCA_030015575.1 Agapanthus africanus
TATAATTGTATGTTTTAGTGAATGACATCTAACCTCTATCGTATTCTTGTCAACTGAGAGCTTGTTGAGGGTTAAGGATCCCGTTTTATCACTACACAGAACATCCATCCCAGCCGTTTCTTCAATTGCTGTCATTCTTTTTGTTATGGCACCCTGCAAAATGGGATAACCATGACGTGAATCAAATTGTGTCCATTAATTACAAAATCAGATATCATAAAATCAGTGGTATGCAAACCTGTTGGGACAAATGATGAGACCCAATGGCCATCGTGACAGAAAGAACAGTTGGCGTGGCAATAGGGATCCCACCAACAAGGAGCACACGAAGGTTATCAACAACCGGACGATATACGTATCCGTAAACAGCACACATAACATTAATATCGATAGCCATTCCAGTTGCAATGGAGCAAATGGAATGAGACCCGATGACCATCGTGACAGAACAGTTGGCATGGCAATAGGGATCCCACCAACAAGGAGCACAAGAAGGTTATCAACAACCGGACGATATTCGTATCCGTAAACAGCACACATAACATTAATATCAATAGCCATTCCAGTTGCAATGGAGCAAATGCAGAAGTTTCCTATTGCACCCAAAACCTGAAAAGAGTCAAGTGAGGCTAAATCTTTTAGAGGAATGGGTGAGCAGATAGGGAGTTTCCTTAAGAACATATCCTTATCAGTTTTCCATATTTTTAAAATAAACAAACAACCCAGAACTTCCTATAGATGTAAAATTTCTAGAAACAAACCTTCTGAAAATGGCCAACATGTGTCGTCGACTCTACAAGATGGGCTGCCTTGCCAAAGAAAGTGTCCAGTGGCAATCACAACTGCCTCTATCTCACCTTGCTTGCAAGTTGAGCTGGAGTAGACTCCATCACCAGGATTCTTTTTTACGGTTAGTGATTCACCAGTAAGTGCAGACTGAGAGGTTAAATCAACCTAAGTTAATCTCAAGATCACCAATACACTATCTTATTTAAATTCTGTAGCAAATTAGTGAAATTTGAAATTACAAAAATTGGTATGAGAATTAAAACAATAAGAATTCACAGAAAATGGAAATGTATAAAACATGTTTTCTTAACCATGCTAGGTGAATGTGTCTGTGTGTATGGCTGTGTGCTAACAAAATTGTTATGAATATAATAACTAATTATATATTAGTTATGAATATATATTTTGTTAGTAGATATAAGCTGTTATTTAGATAGGTTAAGATATGAGAGATGGTATATATATATATATATATATATATGAACTCTTTATCAATTGAGCCAATAAAGTATATTTTTCTCTTGATTGTTTTCATGGTATCATAGCGATTTTTTTTTGAAAAGAATCAAGAAAAAAGGGGGGGAACCTAATTTTTTTCCCTCAGCCACCGCTCCTGCAACCCTCGATCTCACCCGATCCCCCCTCGCCTACCCTCCAGAACCCATCCATACCCTCTCTGCCTCCTCGCCTACCTTCGGCAACCCCTCTCGACACCTCCAACACTGTCACCGACCCCTCGCCTGCACCCTCGACGACCCGATCCCCTCTCCAGCACTCTTGTCTGCCATCACTTTTCTTTTCTCTGTAGAGAAATTACATCAGCATTCAGGTTGACATACAACTATGTTAAAGCAAATTGCCGCACTGCGCTCTAATCAGACTTGGAAATTGGTATCTCCGTCTTCAGATAAAAAGGTCGTTGGTTGTCGATGGGTTTTTACTATCAAGCAAATTCCAGATGGGACGACTGACCATCTCAAAGCTCGATTGGTGGCCAAAAGATTTACTCAGCAGTATGGTTTGGATTATATTAAGACTTTTTCGCCAGTTACCAAATTAACATCGGTTCGTGTTCTTATATCTTTGGCTGTTTCTAAGTCTCTTCATCAGCTTGATATGAAGAATACCTTTCTTAATGGCGATTTATCGGAGACTATTTATATGCAGCAGCTCCCTGGATTTGAGAGACCGGGAGAGTCTATGATTTGTCTTCTACACAAATCATTATATGAACTGAAGCAGTCACCGCGTGCATGATTTGAAAAGTTTAGCATGATTTTACGACAAACTGGCTTCAAACGCAATCGCGTCGACACGTCTCTTTTTACACATAACCATCCTCAGGACAGGGTAATTATATTGGTGTATGTTGATGATATTATCATCACTGAAGATAATTCTGCTGGCATCTCCAAAGTGAAAGAATATTTGGTTTCACACTTCCATACCAAAGATCTTGGGCCACTTAGATATTTCCTTAAAATTAAAGTATCACGAAATTCTGGTAGATTACAGCACTCTCAGCGTAAGTATGCACTTGGTTTTCTTTCCGAGACAAGATTTCTGGGATGTAAACCAGCGAACACTTATATGAATTTCTTAGTTAAGCTATCTCGATTAAGCTCTTTCTTGGATCCTCCACTACCTGACCAAGGACGATATCGACGTCTAGTTAGGAAGCATGTTTACCTCACTGTCACTCATCCTTGTTAGTTATATGTATACCCTAGAGGCCATTACTGTACATACGATGTATATTGTAATTGATGTTTGGACATATATAGGGAGGACTTTCTTGCTCGACATGATAGTATGCTATCTGGTTGTACTTTATCTTAACATGTACTCTGATTGTCTCTATGTTATATGTTGATAAAGCCCTTAGGATATGAACTCGACTACTGGGACTATGATGAGATCATACTAGTGGGGCCACGGTAGTCGATGAGTACATTCTATAACTGTTCCTAGTCGAGGGTGTATCGAGACAGGGCATCGATGCACCAGAGTAGACCAGCGTATACGCATTTTGACTCATATGATGGGCGATGGATGGTCCCATATCCATTAGTGTTTGACATCAAGGATGGTGTACGGGTGCTCAGTGGAGACTGGGTACACTGAACGGACTCGCCGAGAACTCTCAGATGGTATTATACCTCACGTCAGATGGCAGTTCTCCGGTGACACTGGTACAGAGTAGTCTGTTGACCCGAGATCGTCATAGAGTCTTGTGTGATTCCCACTGTGCTTTGATTTCCATTATACCACGTCCAAGAGGGCATGCAAAAAGGTGGCTTTTGGGTACAGTCCCGAATCACATAGAGGCAATGAGCGATAGGAGGGGATTCGTCTCTCCCGGTATAGGGAGTTGATGTTGCGTTGTGTTCGATTGGCTATGACTGGAAATCCCTGGCCAGGGTTGCTGAGATTTACTGGTAAGTGTTATCAGTAGTTTCTCGAATTTTTATAGACCTCATATCGATATGACTTATCAAGCTACTGGGGTCTGACGTTTACCACCCCTAGACGAGTTATGCGACATATCAGACGACGAGACCGGACTGTACGGGAGTGTTACTGATTGGATTCACAGGAGAATGTACAGGCTTGCTTGTTGATCTTCTGATCGCTCAATACTCGGGTGGTCGTTATGTTTAGCAGACCGCTTGCGGCTTAGGAGTGTTTAATATGATCATCACCTACTGCCGGCATATTGACGAGTCTTTAGAGTCCTACACAGGGGTTTCCTGGCTCAAGCGAAACGGAGTAGGAGCACATATGTGATATGTGCGGGACCGAGATTAATACGATATGAGATACCGTATTCTATTCTCGTAATTCGTGACATTGATCGGTTGTATGCGATATAGCCGGATTATCGGATCAAGTGTTGATTCGATAAGTTGTTACACATGATATTAGTCGGTTATAGCCGGGTTAATCAAGAGTTGATTTAATAATTTAATGTAGAATTATATATTTGATATATTACATTACATTAACTAGTATTAGCTCACTTATGATTTATTTTCTCACTAGATTGTGCACATTGTTTATATGTGATATATGCAAGTGTACATATTTGTATCATGCTTGATGATACATACAAGATGGGTGTATGAGACTTATATCAAGTTTAGGTTAAATTAGGGTTTACTTATTTCCTTAAGAATAACAAAAGAGGGGAGACTTTAGTCAATGTTATCAAGCTTGTATGCAATATTGACAAAGTCAACTCTTTTGTCATTCCTTAGGATATTAGTTAACCCAGCCCTTAACCTCATACTTTGGTTAATTCTCTACATGAGTTAAGCATGAGGGCTTAACTCAACCATGGTGCAATAATTCAAAGGATAAGTTTTCATTTGGATGAATTATTCATTATTCACTTCTTCTTCTTCATCAAGCTCCATGAAAAGCTTGCTAGCTCTAATGGTGCCATGAGAAAAGTGTGAGAAAATCAATTCTAAAGTGAGCCCACCTCCTACTTCTTCATCCTCTACCACTTGCCATGTAGTAGAGTGTGTTCTCTTCACAAAGTTCATGACCTAGTGAAGGAATAGCTTGAGTTAGTGTCTTCCCGACGTAGATCATCTTCGGCCTCGAAGTCAACGACCTAGCCCGCTCATTTCTCCGAGGAAACCATCGCTAGAGTCCGGAGTTCACGATCGCAGCGAAGGGGACATCTACACGGAGCTATTGAAGTGAAGGACCGGATTTACAAAGGTTGTAATCCCTTTCACTTAGTGTTAAAGTTGTTTGCATGCTTGTTTTCGTCTAAACCCTAGTTTAAAGATCCGTCTTTGAGTTGTTCGGCACGGCTAAAATTTTAATCGGGCATGGTTGATGTCTCGTAGACCCTTGTGCGCATGCCTAGCAACCCTACAGTGGTATCAGAGCCAAACTAGAGCTTTAGGCGAAATCTAGACGAAGTTTAAAGTCCAATCGAACCCGGAAACCCCGATGTTTACCCCTCTCTGTACATTCTTCAAAAATGTGTTTTTTTATGAATTAAAAATGCTCAGAAAAACAAGCAGGAAAAACTAAGAATTACTGTGAAGTACGGTCCACTAAGTCGCTCACGTGACCGCGGAACCGCGGCCAAACCATGGGTTTGGCGGCGGTTCCGCGGCCAAAATTTGGACTTAGTCCCTCATATTTCATATATTTATTCTTAGGTCCTTTATTGTCATTTTTTTCTGGGAATTTTTTAATTCCACTCAAGTGTTGAGTTTTCTAGGGTTGTATTGGGGACTCGTTGATTCGATCGGATAATTTAACTTCGTTTAGTTTTGTCCGGGTAATTTTTAGAAACTGTTAAAAAGTTTGAACGGATATCAATAACTCACTTTTTCCCCTGTCGGAAAATTTTCAAAAGTTGGATTTTTTCTCGTGTTTGAAACTTTCGTAAAGTCATGCAAGTAATGCGGTGGACCCTCTAGAAGACAACAAAGCTTAACTCGATTATGTGACCGTCTTGAACTGCTTATAAACCTTAGGGTTTGGGGCAGTACGGCGTGCCACATGTGAGGCGTTGGCTTGACCCTTCTATAGCTGGACCATTGGTACCGTGGCATGTGATGGATGTTTTTAAACTGATTTCAAGTGTTGAGATATATTGGGGAAATCTTAGGTGTTTGATTATTCGATCGGAAAGTTTAACATTGTCTATTTATCTGGAATGTGATATAATATTTGGAATCCACATGTAGTTATGAGATAACTATTTTGAATGTTATAAATCTAGCAGTTCAGTCTCAATTGATCGGTTGCCACGGAATTTTGATGTGATCAAAAGTCTGTCGCAATCACGTAGCGTACGCGGATACTCGCCGGGTAAACTTAATAGATAGCCACGCCCCAAAGCCCCGACCAAGTGACTGTAGGAAAACCCCGTCGCTAAAAGCATCCGTTCGGGTGCTCGCGGCAGCGGTGTTCCGCCTTAGTGCACTTCGTCGACGGCATCCGTGGGTGCGGCCATCTACTAAGGTTTGCGACGAGCATTCGATCAGGATGTCGGGAATCCTATTGAATTGCCCGACTTGATATTGAAAAGAGTTTTCGATAAAGAGACTAAAATGCGGGGTTTATAATTGTTAGGCATGCGATGTCTAAGGAATTCATTTGGTTAGGCATGCGATGTCTAAGGAGGTTGCGGATTCCAACTGTTGTAGTTTTACACTTTCTTTTCTGTGACCGTAAGCATAGTATGTGGTGTATCGCCGGCTTCGTTGCTATACATCAACGACAATCGGGATACGCATACTTGCTTACGTTGATGATATGAGATATTGTGTATTGCTGTGATATGTTATATTGGATCGTCGCGTTCTGAATAGCTGGGGTTTTTATGTGAGATAAGAGTTTTTCTTTTTCATTCATGTAAAATTCATTTGTATGTAATATTCTTTTATTGGGGCACTTCCGGGATGAGGATGATATCACCATTGTATATTATTTACTTTTCCGCATTAGGTAGACCCAAGTCGGGGAGCACAAGTAACCGGGTTCTAGGGTCCAGTGGGAGACCATCTCAAGGAGTCGAGACCGGGTCTCCTAACCCTAGAATTGGCAGTGTTGCTTGCCGCTCTCGTAGGGGTCTAGGGATGTGGGTTTGGCTATTCATCGCGACCGTGGAATCCGTGTTTTATACATGCTCGTATTAAAACACTGACGTCCTAGTATATCCAATATTTCATATATGTTCTTCTGCTGCAATGTTCTGTGATGAGATCATATTACTGCCTGAGACGAATGTTTATATTATATATATGAGATATATGTTATATTGCAGATTTCGTTTCAAATGTGATGCTTGTGAAGCATAATATGATGGGACTTCATTAATGAGATTAATGAAATAAAAGAAATCTAAGATGTTGTAGAAATTTGTTTAAAAACCGGTAGCTCTAGTTCTTGCTTTGTATAGCGGTGTTCCTTGTAGAACATCCAGCACCTTATTCGATAAGGAAAGAGCCGAGATCCCTTCACCGGGAGTGACCTCTTTAGTGAAACTAGCAGATGCTACAAACTCGGTTTGTCTTTTGATTGCTTCAATAGTTCTTACTTTGCATAGTGATATTTGTGAAATATCCTGCACCTTATTCGATGAGAAAAGAGCCGGCGATCCTTTCACCGGGAGTGACCTCTTTAGCGAAACTAGAAAAGCCTCAAAAACACTCCATTTAAAATCACTCGATTCTACAACGATATCAAGTTCATTACGCAAAAAGTTTTCTTAAAAACTTGTCATAGCCCTCCGTCATTTCAGATAAGTACTTCATAGTATTCGTGCTACGTTTGTTGGATTTCGTCAAGGCGTAGTGTGCGGTAGCTATTTATGCTTATCTGCTTATGCATATGATGCAGATTGAGTTAGGATAGTCGTGCGACTTTATTGGCTTTCGTCAAGGGCCGTGTGAGTGGGTTTAATTCAATCGGGAAATGACGGGTTGGACTTGACTAGTAGCCTATGGTTTGTTGGCTTTCGTCAAGGTCATAGGATGCTAGGGGTAAAATATTATTGGGAATTTCAGGTGTTGAAATTTGCAATGAGATTGCATACTTTCTATGAGATAGTTGGATCCCGATACCCGCTACGAGTAAGAGTTACTCCTGAGAGAGTTTTACACATTACAATTAGCCGATCAAGTAGGTGTCTAGAAATGTGTCAACAGGGTTACGCCTCTGGGAAAACGAGGTTTACTTTAATTAGGTTCGTGCGAAAGCACGGGGGACCTCCCTCAAAGTACCGACACTGGCCTGGCTGAAAGATTGGCGAACTTGTAGCGTGTAATTAATCCCGGCTAGTCTTTCCTTTTAGGGTTTGAAGGAAGATTTGATTAAAATAGTGGGAGACATCCTGATTAGATATATTAGATAACCAATCTAATCTTGCAAGAGAATACGCTAAGTGTTTTCTTCTCTCTCTCCAGGTAGCGACCATATCACGCCTTAATCAATATAATAATACGGATATATTGACCGAACCCGTTTGTTATACTGAGCTGGGGAACGTTGGTCCCGCTCCAACTTATAATTGTTATAAGATAGAGCAGGAAATTGGGGAATACCAGATTTCCCGTGCCGCTCAAACGAAGAAAGTACATGTTGATGCATCTTCTTCGGGTGTGTTCATCACACAGAACTGTTTTTCAGTATCCTTTACGTCCTGAGTATGTGATACCGAATCAGGATCCCACATATGTAATTTGTTACATGGGCTACAGATAAGTAAAGAACTGAGAACGGGTGATAAGTTTCATGAGACAGAAAACGGTGCAAGTGTTGCAGCCATGCAAGTGTTGCAGCCAAGTCTGTTGGTCACTGTCACCCTGTATTACCAGAATACATTGATTCTGAACGAATGTTATTAAATACCGAACCTGATATACAACATCATATCAGTTTCTTTATTAGTAAAGAAAGGATATAATTTTGTATTGTTGGATAATGTTTTGAACATTTCCTATATCAAGAGTTGATCGCTTCAGGCACGTTATCTAAAAGTATTGGCGTTCTAAATCAAACTACAGTTCTTAGTATCCAGAACACACACGAGAGGTAGAGTTCAGAAATGAACGAATCCTTCTTGAGGCATTGTAGACTAGGTCATATCAATGCGACCCGACTAGCTGAAGTTACATTAAGATGCATATTTAAATTTGTTTGAATTTATATCTTGTGAAACTTGCCGGTCATGTCACAAAGATTAGTGAACTCTTGGGATTGATACATGCTGATGTATGAAAGTCCCCTGTCTACACATGCCAAGACCGGTTCTTTGTACTTCATTATATTCACTGATGATCTCTCTAGATTCAGACATATGTTCCAGTTGAAACACAAGTCCGAAGCTTTTGAGATACTCACAGAATATAAGTTAGAAGTAGAGAACCAAAAAACGGGTAAAAGTATTATGTCCTTTGATGTGATCAAGGAGGAGAATACTTGAGCACGGAATTCTTAGACTATTCTAAAGGAGAATGAGATTCTCTCTCAGCATTACTCCTCTGTATACACCACAGCACGTCGGTGTATCGGGGCGGAGCAATAGCACCCTATGTGATATGGTGTGCTCTATGATGAGTACTACTGAGTTTCCTATTCCCTTTTGGGTGTTATGCGCTTGAGAAGCTACATACCTATTGAATAGGGTTCAAATCAAATTAGTTGCCTACCACTTCATATGTGATATGGAAAGGGAAGAGCCCATATCTTAAGTTTGTTAAGATTTGGGGTTGTCCGGACTATATCTAAAAGCAAAATCCGGACAAGCTCGAGGCAAGGTCTGTTATGTAGAACTGGAAAGGTTCCAGCTATACAAACTGCAGCTGATGATTTGGTAGAACCAAAGAATTCAATAGTTTCCAACGAACCTCAGCCTCTCCGCCGATCTAGTAGGGTTCCTCACCCACCTGAGAGATACTTCGGTTTCTCTATGACAGTGGAAGCGAGGATTGCATCATGAGATGATGACCCAACTAGTTTCGAGCAGGCTATCAGGAGTGGGACTCTGTAAGAATGGCTGGATGCTTATCGATCTGAGATGGAATCCTTATACACCAACAAAGTATGGACTTTGGTTGCTCTATCTGAAGGGTTAAATCCCCATCAGGAGCAAGTATATCTTGAGAAGATTACTTGGTGTACATGGAAAAGTTGAGACTTTCAAAGCTATGCTTAAGTCCATCCAGATCCTACTTGCCATGGCTACATACCATGACTACGATATCTGGTCGTTGAGTGTCATGACAGCTTTTCTAAATGATGTTTTAGAATAGAGCGTCTATAAGTACACAGCCAGAGGGCTTCGTAGACAGTGGGAGCAGCGGAAACGTGTGCAAGATGCTTATAGGATAAAGCAGGCATCGCGGAGTTGGAACATCTGTTTTGATGTGGTAGTCAAAGAGTTTGACTTCATCAAAATGGTAGATGAACCTTGTATATACAAAAAGGTAGTAGAGAGTATGGTGGTGATCCTCGTAGAGTACGTGAATGACATACTCTTGATAGGGAAAGAGTTTCCTATGCTACGCTCGGTCAATCTCCGCTTATCACAAGGATTCTCCATATAGGATCAAAGTGATACCTCCTAAATCCTGAGTTATGGATCTATGAGATAGATCTATTTGGATGTTAGGATTCTTACTAGGAGTAGTGAGATGGTATCAATCGATCCTGGGGAGAATCACTGGAAAGGTTCCAGGGTGATAAGGACGACTGAATGTCAGTCGCAGGCATTGTCTTTACCCTCAGTAGAGGGACGGTATGTTGGAAGAGTTCCAAGCTAGATACCATGACTTACTAGACGATTAAAGTCAAGATACATCGTTACCAAGGATGCTACCAAAGAGGCAGTCTGGATATATAAGTTCATGAGATGAACTTCGTTCCTACCATTGTGTGACAATGGAGTTGTGGCTTTAGCCAAGGAACCCCCCGTCCCATCTGAAATCCAGATATAATTCTTAGGCAGTATCACCTGATCATAGAGATGGTTGATCTCCAGGAAGATCGAGGTTAGAAGAGTAGACACAGAGGACGACAGCATGGATCCACTCACAAAGGCCTTTTTCCCAGTAGAGACTTTTATGGGATGGTTGAGTATAAGATACTTTAACCATAACTAATTGTTGGGTATGTGATACCACAACAGATGGCCCTAGTGCAAGTGGGAGATTGTTAGTTATATGTATGCCCTAGAGGCCATTACTGTACATACGATATATATTATAATGGATGCTTGGACATATATAGGGAGGACTTTCTTGCTCGACATGATAGTATGCTATCTGGTTGTACTTTATCTTAACATGTACTCTGATTGTCTCTATGTTACATGTTGATAAAGCCTTTAGTATATGTACTCGACTACTGGGACTATGATGAGATCATACTAGTGGGGCCACGGTTGTCGATGAGTATATCCTATAACTGTTCCTAGTCAAGGGTGTATCGAGACAGGGCATCGATGTAACAGAGTAGACTAGCATATACGCATCTTGACCCATATGATGGGCGATGGATGATCCCATATCCATTGGTGTTTGACATCAAGGATGGTGTACGGGTGCTCAGTGGAGACTGGGTACACTGAACGGACTCGCCGAGAACTCTCAGATGGTATTATACCTCACGTCAGATGACAGTTCTCCGGTGACACTGGTACAGAGTATTCTGTTGACCCGAGATCGTCATAGAGTCTTGTGTGATTCCCACCGTGCTTTGATTTCCATCATACCACGTCCAAAAGGGCGTGCAAAAAGGTGGCTTTTGGGTACAGTCCCGAATCACATGGAGACAATGAGCGATAGGAGGGGATTCGTCTCTCCCAGTATAGGGAGTTGATGTTGCGCTGTGTTCGATTGGCTATGACTGGAAATCCCTGGCCAGGGTTGCTGAGATTTACTGGTAAGTGTTATTAGTAGTTTCTCGAATTGTTATAGACCTCATATCGACACGACTTATCGAGCTACTGGGGTCTGACGTTTACCATCCCTAGGCGAGATATGCGACATATCAGACGACGAGACCGGACTGTACGGGAGTGTTACTGATTGGATTCACAGGAGAATGTACAGGCTTACTTGTTGATCTTCTGATCGCTCAATACCCAGGTGGCCGTTACGTTTAGCAGACCGCTTGCGGCTTGTGGGTGTTTGATATAATCATCACCTACTGCCGGCGTATTGATGAGTCTTTAGAGTCCTACACAGGGGTTTCCTGGCTCAAGCGAAACAGAGTAGGAGCACATATGTGATATGTGCGGGACCGAGATTAATACGATATGAGATACCGTATTCTATTCTCGCGATTCGTGACATTGATCGGTTGTATGCGATATAGCCGGGTTATCGGATCAAGTGTTGATTCGATAAGTTGTTACACATGATATCAGTCGGTTATAGCCAGGTTATTAAATCAAGAGTTGATTTAATAATTTAATGTATAATTATATATTTGATATATTACATTACATTAACTAGTATTAGCTCACTTATGATTTATTTTCTCACTAGATTGTGCACATTGTTTATATGTGATATATGCAAGTGTACATATTTGTATCATACTTGATGATACATACAAGATGGGTGTATGAGACTTATATCAAGTTTAGGTTAAATTAGGGTTTACTTATTTCCTTAAGAATAACAAAAGAGAGGAGACTTTAGTCAATATTATCAAGCTTGTAGAAGCTTGTATGCAACATTGACAAAGTCAACTTTTTTGTCATTCCTTAGGATATTAGTTAACCCAACCCTTAACCTCATACTTTGGTTAATTCTCTACATGAGTTAAGCATGAGGGCTTAACTCAACCATGGTGCAATAATTCAAAGGATAAGTTTTCATTTGGATGAATTATTCATTATTCACTTCTTCTTCATTAAGCTCCATGAAAAGCTTGCTAGCTCTAATGGTGCCATGAGAAAAGTGTGAGAAAATCAATTCTAAAGTGAGCCCACCTCCTACTTCTTTATCCTCTACTACTTGCCATGTAGTTGAGTGTGTTCTCTTCACAAAGTTCATGACCTAGTGAAGGAATAGCTTGAGTTAGTGTCTCCCCGACGTAGATCATCTTCGGCCTCGAAGTCAACGACCTAGCCCGCTCATTTCTCTGAGGAAACTATTGCTAGAGTCCGGAGTTCACGATCGCAGCGAAGGGGACATCTACACGGAGCTATTGAAGTGAAGGACCGGATCTACAAAGGTTGTAATCCCTTTCACTTAGTGTTAAAGTTGTTTACATGCTTGTTTTCGCCTAAACCCTAGTTTAAAGATCCGGCTTTGGGTTGTTCGGCACGGCTAAAATTTTAATCGCGCATGGTTGATGCCTCGTAGACCCTTGTGCGCGTGTCTAGCAACCCTACAGTCCTGACATTGCTTTTGTCGTTGGTACGGTGAGTCAATATATGCAGAATCTTTTGACCTCTAATCTTAAGGCAGTTGAGTATATTCTCATATACATCAAAGGTTCTCCAGAACATGGTCTTCTTTACAAACCATCATGTATATTGTCGCTCATAGCCTTTGCGAATGCTGACTTTGCTGGATCCATTGATGATCGTCATTCCACAAGTGGCTATTGTGTCTTCTTGGGAAGAAACTTGGTTACGTGGAGTAAGAAACAAAATGTAGTGGTTCGTTCTTCTGCAGAGGCTGAGTATAGATCTATGGCGCATACAGTTATTGAGTTGGTATGGCTTATCTCTGTTCTCACAGATCTTAGGGTTTTTTCTTCTCTTCCGACTATACTCTTCTGTGATAACAATGCCGCAATTCATATTGCTGAGAATCTAGTTATCATAAACGGACCAAACATATCGAAATATATTGCCATTTCATTCGTGACAAAATGACAGATAAGGTGGTTACACTCTAATATATTTCCTTTTTGACTCAACTAGCGGATATTCTTACCAAACTCTTCCTCGACCGATTTCCGCTCGTCTTCTGGCCAAGTTTGGTATGATTGACATCTACGCTCCAGCATGAGGAAGAGTGTTATGAATATGATAACTAATTATATATTAGTTATGAATATATATTTTGTTAGTAGATATTAGCTGTTATTTAGATTGGTTAAGATATGAGAGATGATCTATTAGTCTCTGTATATATCTGTGTATGAACTCTTTATCAATTGAGCTAATAAAGTATTTTTCCTCTTGATTGTTTTAAAAAAAGTATCGTAGATTATCATCTCTACCATTGAATCCATCAAGAAAAATAATATCAGTAACATATGTCATGTGTAATATTCATCCAAATTAAGTATTACCATTAAAGGAATGCTTTCACGGAAGTCATTTTCTTGTAACACTGTCATAAGCGAAGTAACATTGGCATAAAAAGAAAAAAACTTTTTTATATCCATTTATAATGAAGTTAACTATTGTTTGACCTATTGATCTTCTGGATCTTAAAAATATTTACTTCTAGAAGCTTGATGCGTTATGAAGACTGTGGGCTCACTTCATACTAATTACTCTGCGTGCAATATACAAAATTGTTACAAGAACAGTCACCAAACATGCGTATTTATATTCTTATAATCACAAGATATTCTCCTTTACTTATGAAAAGTTAACTTACAGTTGAGAACAATTCACTTATTTTCCTTTTTCTTTTTCTTTTTTGCCTGATACCGGCGACCAACCTTTAACTAGATAAAAAGAAAGATAATGATAACCTTAGATGAATTATCAAACCTTCACAGGAAGACAACAGTGACAAATACCTGATCAATTTTTAAAGGATCTCCATCAAGAAGACGAACATCAGCAGGAATAATATCACCAAGTTTAAAACTGATTATGTCGCCAGGAACCAGCACAGCTGTGCCCTCCTCGCTCCATTTCCCATTATGTAGCACCTAATGGATTTAATACAAGCTTAAAACAGTGTATTATATATGCTCAGTAAACATTCTAGTTGATCTAGAACCATATACCATGTGACTTCAATAAAGATAGGAGCAAAATAAATACCTTGGCCTTTGGCGCCAACCAAGCCATAAGAGCAGCTGCTGCATTACCAGCGCTGTTTTCTTCTACAAAGCTAATGGTGGAATTGATAATGAGAAGTATCACAATACCAATAAAGTCATGGTAATCAGCATTCTTATTCTGCAAGAAATCAGTTGGCAGCACAATGTCAAAATAATAAGCATCACGCATGTATCGCCGTTCTTTATGACATAAGGAAATGTTTGAATTTTACATCCATTAAATAATCACACATGCAGCTACTTCATTCATTTATTTTAACTGAAAGAAAGAAAATAATTTGTTGCCTTGTGGTAATCCAAGCAACTGGGGAGAAATAGTTTACATCCACCAAAACCAGATTTTAGAACATTAAGACGTTTAGCTTAAAACAGTTTAAAATTGATGCACCCCATATGTTGTATTTCCTAACAAAAATATCTCCTCAGTCGTCGCATCTTTTGTTTAAATTATTGTCTCCAGATAAAGCTGTGTAATTTGTCGACTTCTAAACAGGATAAAAATGTGACGGTGCCGCAGATGATGATTAAAGACACACCAGACAATCTCTGTACCAATGGAGAAGCTGAAAATTCATTGTCCAAAGAAAGTGCAGTGAAAAGGATCTTAGAACTTCTATGAAGAAAAAAGTGGATTGTCGTAAAATGATTAAGGAGTAGATAAATGCTCAATATTTAAGATCTTACTTTCAAATTCTTTACATCAACAAGTAACAAATATTACTTGAAAATATTCAGATAACATTTTATAAAGGGTTAATTGCACGTAGACCCCTGAACTATTTGGGGTTGAGCACTTGTATCCTGAACTATAATAATAAGCACTTACACCCTCTATGGTTAATAGATATTTTCCTAATGCCCATTTTACCCCTTTCTTTTTCTCTTTTACTTTTAAAAAACCATTTTTTAATCCTAAAATACCAAATATTTTAGCTATAATCTTAAAGCTTGATGTTGTCTTTTCTTCCATTAAACCTCCAAACTTTTTTCTTCCATTAAACCTGCAAGAATTAGTTTCCAAATAAAGATGATTACTCACACAAGACCAAGCAGAAACAATAAACATGACAGAAAATCTAGGTGTGGAGTTCGTCAAGGTACAAATAGAATGAGAAAGAAGACACACATCAGAAATTTTCCTAAATGGATAAAAAGGAAAGTGGATGCATATAGGATGCATACTGTTAACAAGGAGCAGCATTGCTCTAGCCCTGTCGACAGCTACGCAATGTAAATGGAGCTAAATATATATATATATGACGACTTAAGAGAAAATCACAAGTGTTTAAGAGAAATAGAAATTTAGAAGATATCACAATTGTTCTCGGCAAGGGAACTGCAAATATAATAGGCTATTGGAATGGGATTGGAAGCCCTAACAACAAGAAACGTGCACAAGTGAATAACAACATGAAACGTGCACAAGTGAATAATGGAATTACTGCCTACTTAGAGTTATAGCTGTAGGGTGTTTTTCGTCACCCCATTAAGATGGGAATACGTGCGCGCTGGTCATGCACAGTACAGATTCCCCCTGCTTAGGCTAGGCTGGGATTTATTGATTGTGGGAATCCGAATCTCCGGTCGCCGCGGACTAAACTGCCGTTAATTACCCCTCGGTTTTGGAGCGAGAGAACCTCCGATTAACGGGTCAAACTGGATATGCGAACTCAATGCGATGCGTTGGTGGGTGTTTTTTTTTTGCTTTATTCCATTTGTTAATATATATATATATATATAACAAAAAAAACAAAAATAATTAAGTAAATAAATATTTAGAGAAAACTTTTTTTTATTTTAATTTATTATTTTTTTAATTTTAAAATATTATTTATAATTTATTTATTTTTTAAAAAAAAGATTAAAATAAAGAAAAGAAGAAAGAAAGAAAAAGAAAGAAAGAAAAGGGAGAAGCCCGGGCTCCCATTTAATGGGAGCCTTCCCTCACATGCCAGCATGTGACCCCTCACATGCTAGCATATGAGAGGGATCATCACATGCTTAGCATGTGACCCCTCACATGCTAGCAGAGGGCCATCACATGCTTGCATGTGATCCTTCACATGTTAGGCCAAAAGGGCTCCCATTAAATGTGAGTCCTCCCCCTCACATGCTAGCATGTGATGGAGCAAAAAGACCTTCAAAAAATTATTTTTTTTTTAACATGGAGTTGAACTCCAAAAGAATTTTTTTTGTGGACTTAAACTCCAAAAGCATTTTAAATATGCAGTTCAACTCCAAAAAGGTTTTAAATGGAGTTTAACTCCAAGAAGATTTTAAATGGAGTTTAACTCCAAAAAGATTTTTATCATGGAGTTAAACTCCAAAAAAAGTTTTAAATGGAGTTTAACACCAAAAAGATTTTTATCGTGGAGTTAAACTCCAAAAAAAGTTTTAAATGGAGTTTAACACCAAAAAGATTTTTATCGTGGAGTTAAACTCCAAAAAAAGTTTTAAATGGAGTTCAACTCCAAAAAATAATTTTAAATGGAGTAAAACTCCTAAAGAATTTTAAATTGAGTTTAACTCCAAAAAGATTTTTATTGCGGAGTTAAACTCCAAAAGGATTTTAAATGTGGAGTTAAACTCCAAAAGAATTTTAAATGGAGTTCAACTCCAAAAAAATTTAATGTGGAGTTAAACTCCCTAACAAGAATTTTATTGTGGAGTTAAACTCCAAAAGAATTTTAAACGTGGAGTTAAACTCCAAAAGAATTTTAAATGGAGTTCAACTCCAAAGAGATGTTTATGTGGTGTGGAGTTAAACTCCACTAAATGGGGAGCCTCCCCCTCACGTGAGAGGGAGAAAACCCCCACTTGGTGGGCGTTCTTTCTTCTTCACGTGAGAGAGAGCAGGGGCTCCCAAAAGATTTTTCTTTTCCCTTTTTTTGTGATAGAGTTAAACTCCAAAAACAAATTATTTGGAGTCAAACTCCCAAAACAATTTTATTCGGAGCTAAACTCCATAAAAAAAGAGATTTTTATTATAGAGTTAAACTCCAAAAGAATTTTATATGGAGTTAAACTCTTAAAAAGATTTAATGTGGAGTTAAACTCCCCCAAAAAAGATTTTTATTATGGAATTAAACTCCAAACGAATTTTATTTGTGGAGTTAAACTCCAAAAGATTTTCTTCTTTCTCTTTTGAGAAGAAACCCAAAATGGGTTCTCTTGAAACTCCAAGATCTAGATCTTGGATGATAAAAAAAGAGACCATTTTTTCTTCTCTTGATGGAGTTTTGGGAGGTAGCTTTATGGTAAAACTTTATTTAGTTTTAAAAAAAAGAGAGCCAAACTCTTGATTTATTTGGAAAATGAAAAGGAAGAGGAAGAACTTGAAAAAAAAAGAGAAGAGGCACAAACCCTAGTTTTTGGGGAGAATGAAAATTGTATGCTTTATTCATCATTATGTTGCCTTATATAGGCTTACACATTTACATATAGCCCCTCGGGCTTTACAAAATGGCATTTTGCCCATCCTATACCTCATGTGCTATTTCTTTTTGCACATAAGCCATGGGCTTTACAAAAATTTGGATTTATGCCCATTCATGCATAAAAAATTGCATCAAAATTATTTATTACATGATTTTTATGTTGGCATGGGGAAGACCGGCCGCTTCATGTTCGGGCTCGACTAGGGCATGGGCCAACTTGGCTTGGGGTTGACTTTGACTTGGTCAACCGGGGTGCAATTTTTGACTCCAACAAATTGCCTCCCATCAATAAATGCACATCACATATGTGGGTCGTGTGCATGAAATTGATAGATCTTCTTTCGCGTGGAGGCGACTCACTTTGGTTCCTACCTTTTGGGATGCACTGCCTTTTTTACGACATGGACGGTCGGTGCTACCCTTTTAGCGACTTGGAATGTCGATACTGCCCTTTTTGCTACTTAGATGGTCGGCGCTTGATGCGTCTCCGAGACGGAGTGTCCGTGATAGACTTTTCCCTGGCCCAGAGCAATTTGGTTCCCGATTTGTGGGAAGTCTGCACTGCCCTTTTTACGACATGGACGGTCGACGCTTGACGCGTCTCCGAGGCGGAGTGTCCGTGGTAGACTTTTCCCTGACCCGGAGCGATTTGGTTCCCTATTTGTGGGAAGCCTGCACTGCCCTTTTTACGACATGGACGGTCGACGCTTGACGCGTCTCCGAGACGGAGTGTCCGTGGTAGACTTTTCCCTGACCCGGAGCGATTTGGTTCCCGATTTGTGGGAATCCTGCACTGCCCTTTTTACGACATGGACGGTCGACGCTTGACCCGTCTCCGAGACGGAGTGTCCGTGGTAGATTTTTTCCTGGCCCGAAGCGATTTGGTTTCCGATTTGTGGGAAGCCTGCACTGCCCTTTTTATGACATGGACGGTCGACGCTTGACGCGTCTCCGGGACGAAGTGTCCTTGGTAGACTTTTCCCTGGCCCGGAGCGATTTGGTTCCCGATTTGTGGGAAGCCTGCACTGCCCTTTTTACGACATGGACGGTCTTTTCCCTGGCCCGGAGCGATTTGGTTCTCGATTTGTGGGAAGCTTGCACTGCCCTTTTTACGATATAGACGGTCGACGCTTAACGCGTCTCCGAGATGGAGTGTCCGTGGTAGACTTTTTCCTGGCTCGGAGCGATTTGATTCCTGATTTGTGGGAAACCTACACTGCCCTTTTTACGACATGGACGGTCGATTCTGCCCTTTTTGCGACTTGGACGGTCGGTTCTGCCCTTTTTGCGACTTGGACGGTCGGTTCTGCCCTTTTTACGACTTGGACGGTCGGTGTTGCCCTTTTAGCGACGTGGACGGTCGGCGCTTAACGCGTCTCCGAGACGGAGTGTCCATGGTAGACGTTTCCCTGACCCGAAGTGATCTGGTTCCCGCTTTGTAGGAAGCCTGTTCTGCCCTTTTTACGACATGGACGGTCGACGCTTAACGCGTCTCCGAGACGGAGTGTCCGTGGTAGACTTTTCTCTGGTCCGGAGTGATTTGGTTCTCGATTTGTGGGAAGCCTGCACTTCCCTTTTTACGACATGGACGGTCGACGCTTGACGCGTCTCCGAGAAGGAGTGTCCGCGGTAGAATTTTCCCTGGGCCGGAGTGATTTGGTTCCCGATTTGTGGGAAGCCTGCACTGCCCTTTTTACGACATGGACGGTCGACGTTTAACGCGTCTCCGAGACGGAGTGTCTGTGGTAGACGTTTCTCTAGCCCGGAGTGATCCGGTTCCCGCTTTATAGGAAACCTGCACTGCCTTTTTTATGATATGGACGGTCGACGCTTGACGCGTCTCCGAGAAGGAGTGTCCGTGGTAAACTTTTTCCTGGCCCGGAGTGATTTGGTTCCCGATTTGTGGGAAGCCTGCACTGCCCTTTTTACGACATGGACGGTCGACGCTTGACGGATCTCCGAGGCGGATTGTCCGTGGTAGACTTTTCCCTGGACCGGAGTGATCTGGTTCCCGCTTTGTAGGAAGCCTGTACTGCCCTTTTTACGACATGGACGGTCGACGCTTAACACGTCTCCGAGACGGAGTGTCCGTGGTAAACGTTTCTCTGGCCTAGAGTGATCTGGTTCCCGCTTTGTAGGAAGCCTGCACTGCCTTTTTTACGACATGGAAGGTCGACGCTTGACGCGTCTCCGAGAAGGAGTGTCCATGGTAGATTTTTCTCTGGCCCGGAACGATCTGGTTCCCTCTTTGTAGGAAGCCTGCACCGCCCTTTTTACGACATGGACGGTCGATGCTTGACGCGTCTCCGAGAAGGAGTGTCCGTGGTAGACTTTTCCCTGGCCCGGAGTGATTTGGTTCCCGATTTGTGGGAAGCCTGCACTGCCCTTTTTATGACATGAACAGTCGACGCTTAACGCGTCTCTGTTTACCCCGATCAGAGCAAAGCTCGGTTCAAATTCCGAGACGGGAGATGAAGCAACGTTTCATCTTCCTCCAATCAGAAACAAAGCCTTACTTTGAAAATTTAAACTTTAATAAATGAAGCAAAGCTTCAGATTCTTTGCGCTGCGCGTAACGCGCCACGTGTCTGGCGCAGATACGTCAGCGTTGAGTCCAAGAAGGCGCGCCCAGTTAGAGCAAAGCTCTTTTAAAGGAAACGCCGCGCTGCGCTCTGCGCTGTTGCGCTGCGCGACACGTGGCAGCGCAGTTGCGCTGCGTTGTGCGCTGCGCGACACGTGTCAGCGCAAATGCGCTAGCGCAGGAGAAGGGGGTAAATGCCAAAGGCAATTTATCCATGCAAAATTACATGCACTTGATAATAACAGATTAAAATCATACGATGCACAAGCACAACAGAGAGCTAAAATAAAAAGAACACTTAACAGATAATAAAATACTTAATTAAAACATTTATTTATTATTACATTTAAAAGAGATCACCAAATGTGGGATCGGAAAGACAAGGGTTCGCAAAAAGAAAAAAGAGATTCCCCAGCTCCCTTTCTGCCTTCTCCACCACGTCGAAGCGGCGATCCTCCCGAGAAGAAGACATCCAACGATCGTCGCCACATTCTTTGGAAAAGGTGGCAATGACAACCCGGCGAGCCCGTATCTGGCTCAACAAATGGAAAGAGCAGTCCCTCAGGGCTTTAGTGATCAAGAGCGCTTCGAAAAAGCTCTCGATCTTATCCTCGGCCACATCAAGCATTGCCGAGGACATCTCCGCCGGAGGAGGGGGAATGTCGGCGAGCACTGAGGCAAGGATCATCCGAAGCCAAATGGAACCCGGGGGAAGAGGAGACCCCACACGAGTCGAAAGCTCATACATTGCAGCATCGCACTGCTCGTCCAAAAAAGAGGAGTCCACTAAGCACGCAGCGAAACGAGGAACGATGTCCCGGATCGGCACTTCCCACGGTTGTCGGCGGGCGTGAGGACGGTTGGAAGCCATGATCGAAGAAGTTCTCTGAAGATGAGAAAAGAAAAGGCTCGGCCTTGAGTTATATATATAGACCCAAACATAGAAAATTCTGTGCGCAGTGGAATTATCTCCAAGACCCGGGAAATCAAAATTTCGGGGAAATACAAGTTTGACTTGAAAAGAGGAGATGAAAAGATATCTCAGGAGAAGCAACGCTTCCGATCCCCCAATCAGTGCAAAGCTCTATTTTAAGCAAAATTAAAGAAAGTAACACTTCAGTTGCGCAGGCACTGCGCTGCGCGACACGTGTCAGCGCAGATGCGCTAGCGCAGTTGCGCAGGCACTGCGCTGCACGACACGGATGCGCTAGCGCGGATGCGCTGCGCTTTGCGCCGCGCGACACGTGTCGCGTGCTGGGGCATTTGCGCCAAACAGAATAAAGATTTTAAAGAAATCTTTCTGTTCTTGTTAAAAACAAGAAGATTTTCTTCTGTAAAACAGAAGCCCTTGGATCAAAAATCCAACGGTGGGGAAAATTCCCCAAATCACTCAGAGAAGGATCTCTTTAACAAATTTAACTAATTTATGGGCACTATAAAAAGGACCCCAAGCCTCAATTCAAAGGCATCAACATTTTTTCTATAAAAATTCAAGAGCTTCAAGCAGAGAAAGAAATCTGAGAAAATTTCAAAGAAAAAGCTAAAAACCTTTACGAGAGAAAAGAAATCTCTTTTAATAAATTATCGATCCAAAAACCAGATCAATGTTCTTTACATAATAAACAGTGCTTTGCACTTCTTATGAACCACTGGTTCTTTAAAAAACAAGAAAACAACAAAATAAAAAAAAATAGTGCTTTGCACTTTTATGAACCTCTGGTTCTTGGAACAAAAAGAAAAACTTATTTTTCTTTGATCTAAATTAGATCAAGAAATCAAATAGTGCTTTGCACTTCCGTTCTTGAATCTAAAAGATTCTTAGTGCTTTACACTTCCAAACTGCGCTGTTGCGCTCTTGAGAGGGCGCCACGCGTTAGCTACAGAACAACTTGCGCTACGCGCTCTTAAAATAGAGCTTTGCTCTCTGGAATTGGCGCAACTCACCAGAGCGCGCTACGTGTCAGCAGCGCAACAGCGCAGCGCACTAGCGTAGCGCACTGCGCTGTTGCGCTTGCGCTCACCAGAGCATGACACGTGTCCTCACCACAAGCGTTTGCGCTCAGTGATTGGCGCAAAGCGCCTGATAAATGCAATGCATTTCCTAAAAGGGCCAGGCCCAAATCAGAAAACCTAACAGGCCAAAAATAAATTGCAAAGCAATAAAAAGGGGGCAGAGCCCAAGTGAAATTGATGCTCTGCATCTTTTATGGGCAGAGCCCAAACAAAAAAAATAGACGTAATGCAATGCATTATTTAAGTGTGGGCAAAGCCCTAGCACAGGTCTAATAGACTAAAAATAAATAAAATGTTGAACATTTTCAACCGGACTTAGCCCAATTCTGGTCGTAAGTCCTTAAATTAAATTGAATTGAGCACAAATGCTCTCTCAAATCAATTTACCTCCGGTTCGAGGGTACATCTCCGAACTCCTCTGATACTTCTCGTTGTAATCCTTCAACGACGTCAGAGAGGCGACGGGTCCCAACGACCACACATGAATATGGACTGCGGGGTCCTTAAACTCGTGGACCGAAACGTCCTTAAACTAATGTTGGACCGAAACGTCCTTAAACTAATTTGGACCGAAACGTCCTTAAACTAACGATGGACCACCACGTCCCTAAACTGAAAAATAGACCACTATGTCCCTAAACTGGAACAATAGAGCCTCGAAATGCTCTTTTGCCGGATCTACACGGTCCCGTTTAAGTTGATCTTTTCCCCAAACAGAGCTAATGTATCCTTAAACACTCAAATAGACTATAAAATCCCAAATTGACTTTGGTTCAAGGGTACATCTCTGAACTCCTCTGATATCTGCCGTTGTAATCCTTCAACGACGTTAGAGAAGTGACGAGTCCCGATGGTCAGATATTAAATGGATTATCACGTTAAGTTGATCTTAGTCTCAAACAGGACTATCGTATCCTTAACGAACGTTTAAGTTGATCTTAGTCGCAACGCGACTAATGCATCCTTAAACTAAAAACACCAAACCCAAATCTAAGTAAATACGGATTTGGACTAATCCACGTCCTACGGGCGACGGCATTACTTAGTCTCCGTATACAATCCACGGGCAACCACAAACAAAACAAACACACACGACACGAAGTGAAATTCTGGAGAAGGAGAAAGTTGTTACCGCGATGCGGTAGCATAATTAACTGCAGGGGCTTGCGCCTGCAGGGAAGAGCGTCCCCACAATCAAAAACCCCTCAAGCGAGGGGGAATCTGACGAAGTCTGCTACATCGGCCGCATCCGTCTAAACCTTCGATACACGGTGCCATAAATCACCTTGGCATCTTCGGAGAGGTGGACGGATAAAACCAAATAGCATCTGCCCCGAATCTCAGTGCCAGGACATCGCGGTCCTGTGCGCCGCCTTTCGGAGGGGAACAGATTCTGGCACGCTCGGTGGGACCTCTTCCTCTTTCCACTCCACACTTCGTGTGTCGTCTTCGCGAACCAATCGCGGTTTGTTAAATGGTTGCCTTCGGATTTCAAGTTACTAAGATTTGGTCTCTTGCCTGGCGCAGAACTCAAGATTCAATGGCCTCTAACTGCACCAACTGCTCGAAATGCCACTGCAATGGACGCTCCACCTCCCCCGGAGGTGTAGCATATGGGCCCCAAGCGGCTTCCTTCCTCACTCTGCCAGTAGACCAGGTGACCCAAGCCACTACTAGCCTGTTCTTCGGGACCATGATCCCACCTACAAGCTTCTCTATGCCGATGCCTGCATCGGAAGTGAACAAGAAGTCGGTCTTCGACCGACTCACTGCCACGACGGCCCCTGTCAACGGGTCACCCACTGCCAAACCAACAGCTTCGGTTTTCGCCAGGCTGGATCAGAACTTTAAATTGGCTGTCCCAAGGAAGGCAATGACTACTGCTCCAGAAGTCGTCAAGGCGGCTTCCCCTGTCAAAGAGTCAGTCTTTTCAAGACTGACGATTCCTGCTCCTGCCCCTGCGTAAGGATCCGTCTTCGATAGATTGAATATCACCTCTCAAAAGACAACCTCAGTCTTTGAGAGGTTAACACCAGCGACGCCTCACTCAGGCAGGGGGAAAAAAGAAGATATCTCTATCTCCGAGTCAGTCCCAACGGCTCGTCATGCTCGACGTCGCCATTGGCGACGAGTGAGGAAGGCAGGGGGCAATTCCCCCTCAGGGCTAACTCCACCGGCTCCAGTGGTGGAAGTCAACGCTGCTGTTCCAACTGGGAACAGCTTTGAATTGCTGAGGAGGGTACGGAAGAATGCTCCAACCGCTACACTGAAAAGATCTCCTCTGCCTGCGGAGAGAGTCCCAGAAACAAAGCAAGAACAGCCCCCTCAACGGCTGTCCTCAAGAATTTATAAAGTTTGGAAGAGGGTTCAAGATTCCGTGATCGACACGGATCACTCCCGTCAACGAAAGAAGATGAAGGTGCAAAAGGAAAAGGACCGTCCTATTAAACAGCAGAGGACAACGATCACCAAGATTCCCACTGCAACGGCCCCTTCAACTTCAACGGCCCACAAAAGAAGAAGGCCGGAGAAAACCCCTGCGCCCGCGGCAAATGCCAAAGGTGGTGAGCCTAAACGCCCTAAGTCCGGGGGCATGATAGTTCATACAGTTTATGTGGCATCGAGAAAGGAGGATAGCCGCATATCAACAGGTCATAGACCGCACACGAGGTCGGTGACCAAGGCTCAGGAGCAGCAGCAGAAGCTCCAAGAAATGATGAACGCTATGGCCGCACTTACAGGGCCAAAAGAAACCCCTGAAACGTCCTCGGACGAGCGTCAAGAACAAGAAACGGACGCTGAATTCCTTCGTCGTGTACTGGAGAAGAAGGATAAAGAAGCTGCGGAGCAGGTAGCCAACATAAAGAAAATGGCCCTCCTGTTCCAGGATATGGTGGGTATGATGATTCAACAAGATCCACCTGCTGAAGATCCCCCGATCATCCTTGAAGACGACAGGGGAGAGACGTCGAATCCTCCACCAGCTCTGTCGATGGCTAAGGAGGATACAATCTCCAAAGCTGATTTGGATGAGTACATCGCCCAGCAAATACGGGTTCATCATGCGACCGAAGCGGCCGGTCAGGTCGTAAAAACGGGGCGGCCATATCCAAGTTGGTACGATCAAATCAAGTACCCACCCGGTTACACAATTCCCAAGTTCCATGTTTACAAGGGGACGGGCAATCCTCACCAGCATGTTGCCCAGTTCAGGGCACTCTGCGGCAACACCGATAAGCTGTTGCTTCGCCATTTTGTTGGAAGCTTATCAGATACGGCGTTTGAATGGTACTCTGAGCTCCCGAACGACTCTATTAAAACCTTCGCGGAGATGGAGCTGTTGTTTACTCAGCGTTTTGCAAGCGCCAGTGAACGTACCCCGATGACGGCACTGATTAACGCCAGGGTAAAACCCGGCGAGACGTGGGTTCAGTACGCTATACGATGGCGGAACTTATGGTCGAAGTGTGAGCAGCGCATTGAAGAAGCTCCCGCGGTGGGTATGTTTGTGGGAACCCTTGATCCGCAAGCAACCATCTCACAATTTATGATGTTTTTCAAGCCAACTACCTTCCAGGCCTTGATTGACAAACTAGCGCAAATGGATCAAATGGGCCATAAACCTCCTCTTCCAAGGCCGGACTCCCGAAATGACAAAGGGAAGGGAAAAGCGATCGCCGCCGCTAATGCTCAACAATAACCGAGCGACTCGAAGCCGGTTGCTCGTCAAAATAATATGCGCCCTTACGTGCCCCTTGAGGATAGGATGGGACGTCCTTATTCCTTTCCCCGCGATAAAACGAGGAGGTTATTCGAGCTGGCGTTGCGCAACAGACTCGTAAATCTGCCGGATCCAAAACGTCCATTGCAACCAAGTGACGTCAACGAGCCCAACTACTGTCCTTATCATCGAGTACTAGGCCATCCGATCGAAGATTGCTACGTTTTCAAGAATTGGTTTGAAAACCAGTACCGACAGGGGAAGTTCGCGTTATCTGACAAATGGAAGGTGAATCCCCCGCAGCCCCACACCCCTAAGGGGACGAATACGCCGGGGGCAACATGCTCCGTCATTGAAGAAGTTCCTTGGGAGGTTGTATTATCAACCAAGACAAAGAGGATGCTACACGATCTTCAGACATGTCCAGCGATCAAGTGGAAGAACCCGTTGGAACCGCAGGTCATTGAAGGGATGTTGAAGCCACGTCCAACTCCAAAGACCGATGGTGGCGGTTCAAGCACTTGCAGCCAGCCGTCAAAATCTTCGAAAAAGAAGAAGAAGAAATCTAAGAAGCCCGTGAAGCCTGGCGGCAAACGCACGGACTTACAAAAGCAAATTGACGCGTTGGAAGAATACAACCATAAGGCGCGGACTCCCATTACCCACCAAGAGTTCCTCAATCACGTTTTTCAAGAAAAAGATGAGGGAGAAAGTGCATCAGATGAATCCGAGGAATATGTGGCGAGCTGTCATATGATTTCCTATTCGATCACGAATGATGAGGAGACTCCTTGCACCGAAAAGCTGGGGGCAGATACTGAACCAAAAGTCCTGGGGCCACCAGATGAAGTAATCGACGCATTCCTTAATGAAGCTCGGTTGAAAAGTAAAGCTGATCGGGAGCGCGAGGCGGCTATATTTGAAAGGGCCAAGCGCCAGCGACTTGATGAAGGAGCTGAGACGATCCCGGTGGAGCTAAACACCTCCGCTACCGACGAAAGCCAATTCAAGATGAGAAAGAAGTTTGCTAAGGCCATATCAATGGGCATGAAGCTACCATCCTCTGAAGGAAACATCACCAGTGAGGTGGAAACGCACCCCTCCTATTGCTTATATCATCAGAAAATTTCGCACCCCACACAAGAGTGCAAAGCTTTCGATGGATGGTGGCAAGGATACGTTGCTCATCGACAACACTTTAAACGGGAAAAGCGTAAAACTCGTCGGAAGCAAAGAAATACGACCGAAGGGCTTAAAAGAACTGCTGGCGATTGTTGCATGATTAACACCGGTAGATCACAAGTGCCTACATTCGGGAGTGATTCTGATGAAGAGCTAGAACTTGCCCCTCTTTTTAAAGAGTCCGCTTCGAGAAAAGAAGAAGAACCGAAGGTTTGCGAAAATATCCGGCTACGTAATCGCACGCTGCCCGAAAAGAACCTCGGACCCTCGAACAGGAAAGATAAAGGGAAAGAAAAGGTCTCTGAAGATATCGTCTTAGATGACCAAGTGGTGGAAGAGCTAGCTGCCAAAGACCCACCAAAGAAGAATAAGATGGACTACAACGTCTTAGCACATCTGAGGAAGCTGCCCTCACAGCTCAGCATTCTTGACGCCCTTTTGCTATCAAAAGAGGCGAGAGATTCGTTGATTAAGGCGCTCCAAGACCCGGAACAATTCTAAGCATGCCTGGCCGAGGAAAAGATGAAAGATGAATTGGAGGAAGTGCACACGGCTGATGTTACTTTTGGCGATGAAGACCTTCTACTTGGGACGTGCGAACACAATCGCCCTCTCTATGTCTCGGGATACTGCCATGATATAAAGATAGGCAAAATCCTGATCGATAACGGGTCGTCTGTTAACCTACTCAACGTTCGGGTGTTGAAGGAAATCTGCATGAGCGTCCAGCACCTTGCTCGGGACAAGATCACCATCTCCGGGTTCGACTCCCAATCGTCAAAGACTCTTGGATCTGTGATACTGACGCTACGCTTCGGGCTACTCGTCACGGACATTAAGTTCCACGTCATAGACGCCAAGACATGCTACAACGCTTTGCTCGGCCGACCATGATTACACGAGTACAACATTATCCCTTCTACACAACATCAGTGTATGAAGTATTTTAAGGATGGTTCCGAGTATACCGTGACGGGAGAACTGAACCCTTTCTCTGTGAACGAGGTCCGCAAATATGAAGACGCCAAATACTTCTTACCGGATTTCGAAGACACAGAGAAGTGTCACAAGCCGGAGAACAAAGCTAACGCCACCATCCCTGTCTTCGGCAGTGATACTGAGGAGGAAGAGAAGATAGTTTATTCGGGTCCGCCCCAACACAACAAGCCGGGACCATCGGATCCTACATTGATCTTTGGTAGCGACTCGGAAGATGAGATCCGTGTTGTATTCTCTGCTCGACCTTCAATACGAACGTCCGCTGACGAAGAGCAAAGTCTACAAGTCGCCATAGTGCCACTTAAACACCAGAAAGAACTGGATGCACTCAATATTTACAATGTAGAAGAGCTGCAAACATTCTATATCCCTCCCAGGCGAGAAAGCAAGAAAGAAATTCTGTTCTACCGCTCTGAAGAAACCAAGGTGGAAAAAGAAATCTGGCATGGCGCGGATCCTACGCTCGACAGGCTTCAGCCTATCCGTCTTCCCAGATATTATACAGAGGGTTTGAAGAAGCTGCTGAAACGTCAGGGGATATCCTTCAAACAGACCATTAGAAAGGCCAAATTCTATGACAGGGTCTGGAACGTTCCCGGGACTCAACGCAAGCTGCCTAACAGGAGAATGGAAACAAAAGGGCTTGGATACATCCGGTCAAAGAAATGAGAGTTACTACCCGGCTGTTACGTCGTGTATGACCTTGATGAAGAAGCGGATGCTCAATGGGAGGACGCTAATCCTAAGCCAGTGAAAATTCCAGATGCAAAGGAGCCCAGTCCGTCGTTCGAGGAACAAATGGACAAACTTATAAAGAAAGCTGGTCAAAAAGTCCGAGATGATCACAACCGTGAGACGGCCATCTACGAGAAAGCCAAGACGCAACGTCTTCTCCAACAGGCCGTAAAGAATGAAAATGTCGCTCCTTGTCAAGCTGTTATAAAGAAGGCTCGGCGCAAAAACAGAAATAAGTCGAAAAGCCAAAAAGGCGCTCAACAACAAAGCATGGCTAAGAAGCCACGCAAACAGGAGTCAAGCGTTATTGATCTATCCCTTATGAAGAAAATGGGTCGAGCATACTCGTTTCCGCGAGACAAGACGAAGAAGATACTTGACCTCGCTCTAAAACATCAGATGCTTACACTGCCGGAGTCTAAATATCCCGAACAAGCGGGCGAAGTCTCACACCCGGACTATTGCTCTTACCATCGAGTAATAGGGCATCCTCTTGAAGATTGCTTCACCTTCAAGAATTGGGTCGAAGATCAGTATCAGCTTGGCAAGTTCACTCTGTCTGACAACTGGAAGGTAACGCCACCACAGAAGCACGAGCCCAAGGCCACGAAAGAAGAACTGGTTCCACATTGGGATTGGAAGCGAATTCGCACCTGTCAAATGATTACAATATTAAAAGAAGAGCCCGAGGACACGGACGACCTTCCCTGGTGCTTCGAAAACAGCAATGATGAAGTGATCTCAGAATTTCCGCCAGCTCCGAAAGAACTGGAGGATGGAATACATACCACTGCAGATAACCTCAAGAAAATTGAGTTGGGGACGTTAAACGACCCGCGACCGACATTTGTCAGCGAGCTGCTATCTGAAGAGAGGGTGGCTGCGTTAAAGGACGTGCTTCTGCAGCATAGAGATTGCTTTGCGTGGAACTATTCCGAAATGCCGGGACTAGATCCAGAAATTGCTGTGCACAAATTGGCAATATCCCCGGACGTCAAGCCAGTCAAACAAGCGCCGAGGAGAATGCGGCTCGAGCTTGAGATGAGTATCAACGCCGAGGTCAAGAAGCTGATCGACTCTGGCTTTATCCAGGAGGTTCAATATCCTGAATGGATCGCTAACATCGTCCCGGTGATGAAGAAAAATGGGACGGTGCGCATATGCGTGGACTTTCGGGATCTCAATAAAGCTTGCCCGAAGGATAATTTCCCAGTGCCAGTCACCGAACTGATGATAGACAATACATCCACTCATGAGGTTTTCTCCTTCATGGATGGCTCATCAGGGTATAATCAGATAAAGATGCATCCCGAAGACCAGAAGCACACCGCCTTCAGGACCCCTCTAGGTATATTCTGTTATAAAGTGATGCCCTTCGGTTTAAAGAATGCCGATGCCACTTATCAAAGGGCCATGACAAAGATCTTTGATGACCTTATACACGAAATCGTCGAATGCTATATCGACGATCTCGTGGTTAAAAGTAAATCATACGAGGAACATCTCGAGCGTTTGAAGACCGTATTTCAACGCCTTCGGCAATACAGCTTGAAGATGAACCCGCTCAAGTATGCATTCGGAGTTTCCTCAGGCAAATTCCTGGGATTCATTGTTCGACACCGAGGTATTGAAATAGATCCGTCAAAGATCAAAGCGATCATGGAAATGCCTCCGCCGAGAACTCTCAAACAGTTGCGATCTCTCCAAGGAAAGCTCGCATATATCCGGCGATTTATAGCCAACCTCTCTGGCAAGTGCCGCCCTTACAGTCACCTGATGAAGAAGGAAACTCCATTTGTCTGGGATCAAAAATGCCAGGGCGCGCTGAACGAAATTAAACAGTACCTGAAGAACCCGCCAGTGTTGGCTGCTCCGGTTAAGGGAAAACCTCTTATTCTTTATACAACCGCCCTCGAAGGTTCCTTAGGCGCATTATGGGCACAAGAGAACGATCAAGGAAAAGAAAGAGCACTCTACTACTTAAGTCGAGTTCTGCTGGGGGCAGAAAGCAACTACTCTCCCATTGAAAAACACTGCCTGGCGTTGATCTTCGCGATAACAAAGCTCAGGCACTATGCGTTGGCGCACGAAGTCCGTCTCATTTCAAAGGTGGACCCCCTTAAATACTTGATGTCGAAGGCCATGTTGACGGGACGACTCGCTAAATAGGCCCTGCTCTTGATGGAGTTCTCGATAACGTATCAACCTCTCAAGGCAGTGAAAGGCCAGGCTATCGCCGATTTCCTCGCTGAGCATCCGATATCGGCTGATTCTCCTCTGAATTGCGATTTGCCAGACGAACATGCGTTTGACGCGATCGACGGTGGTGATACCCAATGGGAACTTTATTTCGATGGAGCATCTTCCATGAAAAAGCGCAAACAAAGTACCCCTATAATCAAATCGGGGGTAGGCCTCATCTTCGTGACTCCACAAGGAGGGATAATGTGCTTCGCTTTCTCCTTAACAGAGCCGAGGACGAATAACGAAGCCGAATATGAAGCCTTGATAGCAGGTCTTGAGATCGCCATCGACATGGGAATTGAAAACCTCCTCATATACGGAGATTCTCAACTGGTCGTTAGTCAAGTAAACGGTGACTACCAAACGTGCAAACCGGAGTTAGTGAAGTACGGGGAAAAGGTGCAACAACTGTTGACCCAAATTCCCACCTATACTTTGGAGAACATACCGCGCGCGGAAAACAGCAAAGCAGACGCTTTGGCCAAACTTGCTAAAGAGCTGGCTGACGAGAACCTCGATAACGTCAGAATCATGGTACAAAGCCGTCGGGTGCTTGCCCCAGCAGAAATATCTCCGGAATCATCCGAAGAAAAAGGAGCGAACGAGCAGACTACCCTGCAAGTAAAAGATTGGGAAAATACTGAGGATTGGAGAGAAGTCTTCATAGACTACTTTAAATCCCACCGAATGCCCGAAGAAGCGTCCACAAGACATCAGCTCATGAAACGAGCTCTATCTTTCGCCTTCGTCAATGATACTCTATACAAGAGGTCATTTGATTCTCTGTGGCTGAGATGCCTAGGACCTGACGAAGCGAGAAGGGTCGTCCAAGAAGTTCATGACGGACTCTGCGGTTCTCACCAAGCAGGCCCAAAGATGAAGTTGAAGATCAAACGCATGGGCTACTACTGGCCCACGATGATTCAGGACTGCCTCGAATATGCGAAGCAATGCCACTCATGCCAAATCCATGGGGAATTCATCCATCAGCATCCAAATCCATTACATCCAACGGTGGCTAGCTGGCCATTCGAAATGTGGGGGACTGATATAGTCGGCCCCATCGAACCAGCATCGTCTAGAAGACATCGTTTCATCCTAGCAACGACTGACTACTTCTCTAAATGGGCAGAAGCGATACCATTAAGAGAAGTGAAGACGGAAAATATCCTCCACTTCTTCAAGACGCACGTCATATATCGGTTTGGAACTCCGCGACGGATCATCTCCGATAACGGGCCAGCATACAGAAGCCACAAGATCAGTCGCTTCGCGCAACAGCACAATATAGATTGGAGATATTCCTCGGTTTATAATCCGCGAGCTAACGGTCTAGCTGAGGCCTTCAACAAGACCTTGACGAAGATCATGAAGAAAACAGTGTCGCGAAATAAGAAAGACTGGCACGAAAGACTGCAAGAAGCTCTCTGGGCGTATCGAACTACGTTTAAAACGGCCACAAACGCAACACCATATGCGTTAGTATTCGGGACAGAAGCAGTAATCCCCCTCGAGATAGAGTTACCCTCTCTACGAGTGGCAGTCCACTACGAGCTGACGGACGAAGAAAACGCTCACCTTCGGCTTGAGGAGCTTGACGCCCTTGATGAAGCCCGGCTCATAGCACAGCAAAATCTGGAAGCTTATAAAGTAAAGATGACGCGCTCATATGAAAGATTGGCCCGACCGAGGACATTCCGCCAAGGCGAACTTGTGCTAATGGTCAAAAGGCCTATGATTCCCAATCGCACCAAGCGAGGAAAATTCGAACCAAACTATGAAGGCCCGTACATCATAGATAAGGTCTACCAGGGTGGAGCCTATCTACTCATGGATATGCACGGTGAAAGGCCTTTCAGGCCAATAAACGGTCGCTTTCTAAAGAAATACTATGCTTAAGCTCAAACTCTATCAGCAGTAGCCAGCCTTCTCAAAGTCGGACCGAAATGTCCTTAAACTAATAGCAGACCGAAACGTCTTTAAACTAATACCGCAGCATCCTTAGGCTGACGAGATGAATAAAAAAAATATAAATAAAAAAAAATATAATAAATAAAGACGGTATGTCCATAAGCAAAAAGGGCACGGATGAAAACCCGAAAGGGCTCCGTAAGTAAAAACAGCAGGGCTACCGGCGAGTGTTCGTGAAAACCCGAAAGGGCGCGACCTCGTTAAAAAAAATAATATATATAAAAATAAAAAGAATAAAAAAACGGTATGTCCATAAGCAAAATGGGCACGGATGAAAACCCGAAAGGGCTCCGTGAGTAAAAACAGCAGGACTACCGGCGATTGTTTGTGAAAACCTGAAAGGACGCAACCTCGTTAAAAGACACTTATAGGGTCCTCTCGACCTTGTAAGGAGAAACCGCCCGCGTGAGATCCTTACGACCCACAAGGGAGCAGCACACTTAGGGATCCCCACGATTCCTAAGGAGAAAATACACTTGCGAGATCCTCACGACTCGTAAGGAGACCTCTCTTATGGGACCCTCACGGCTCATAAGATTTGAAAGTCTTAAGTTACAGAGACCTAAACCTGTGCTTAAGCAAACCCCGCCACAACTTTCGATATTGCCCTACAAGTGGCTCAATACTGACCCTTGTATACAATCCACGGGCACGAATAAACATTTCCCTAACCAAGTCTCATCCGTGACTGGGAATATGTTCGCATAGTAAACAACTCTTGTAAATCCTCTCGATTTATGAGGAGAAAACCCTCCTGTAGGATCCTTACGACTTACAGAGGAAACGAACACTTAGGAATCTTCACAAGTCCTAAGGAGAAAATACACCTACAAGATCCTCACGACTTGTAGGGAGAAATAATTTCGTGAAACCTTTACGGCTCATGAAGTCAAAAGCCTTAGCCGACAGGACCCTAACCCTGGTCGCTAAGCCCTCTTTGTTCGACATCGACAAAGGCAGATGATGATTCGCTCCTGGTAATATCCTAGTTGTAGCGGTGCTGATGCCGAAATCGGTTTACAGCGAAAAGCCAATAGGCCGCACACGCATACGAAATAGCCGAAATGATAGGGCAACTTGCAATAAAAAGCAGCAAGTAAAAATGTATGCATGCAAAATAGCCGAAATGATTGGGCAACTCGCAATAAAAAGCAGCGAGTAAAAATAAAATAAATAGCCGAAATGATTGGGCACCGCGAAAAATAGCCGAAATGATTGGGCAATCGCGACCTTCGCGATATAAAAGCTGAAATGATAGAGCATCGCGGAGATAAAACAAAAAAAATGATGATAAAACTTTGGCCCTACAGTTAAGATCGCATCGATCCCTGTATACAATCCAAGGGCGTAAACAAAGAGGGAACCATACTTTCCCAACAGGCTCCGCCAGAAGACGAAGCCAAATCTCGACGGTTCAGTCCAACTCCGAAGAAACCAGTGTCTTCAGCAGATACCTCGACTCACGGATACAAACACTTCTTGACGAGAGACTCCTGATCCGCGTCGACTCGCAGAGCCACCAGTGCCTCCATAGGAAATTCTCGACTCGTTTCAAACCCCAAGGAAACAAATAATCCTTGGCGTTTGGGAAACAAATAATCCCTAGCAAATTCCTCGACTCACAGATACAAACACTCCTTGACGAGAGCCTCCTGATCCGCGTCGACTCGCAGAGCCACCAGTGCCTCCGTGGGAAATTCTCGACTCGTTTCAAACCCCAAAAAAATAAATAATCCTTGGTGCTTGGGAAACAAATAATCCCTAGCAAAATTCTTCGACTCACGGATACAAACACTCCTTGACGAGAGCCTCCTGATCCGCGTCGACTCGCAGAGCCACCAGCGCCTCCGTGGGAAATTCTCGACTCGTTTCAAACCCCAAGAAAACAAATAATCCTTGGCGCTTGGGAAACAAATAATCCCTGGCGCTTGGGAAACAAATAATCCCTAGCAAAACTCCTCGACTCACGGATACAAACACTCCTTGACGAGAGCCTCCTGATCCGCGTCGACTCGCAGAGCCACCAGTGCCTCCGTGGGAAATTCTCGACTCGTTTCAAACCCCAAGGAAACAAATAATCCTTGGTGCTTGGGAAACAAATAATCCCTAGCAAATTCCTCGACTCATGGATACAAACACTCCTTGACGAGAGCCTCCTGATCCGCGTCGACTCGCAGAGCCACCAGTGCCTCCGTGGGAAATTCTCGACTCGTTTCAAACCCCAAGGAAACAAATAATCCTTGGCACTTGGGAAACAAATAATCCCTAGCAAATTCCTCGACTCACGGATACAAACACTCCTTGACGAGAGCCTCCTGATCCGCGTCGACTCGCAGAGCCACCAGCGCCTCCGTGGGAAATCCTCGACTCGTTTCAAACCCCAAGGAAACAAATAATCCTTGGTGCTTGGGAAACAAATAATCCCTAGCAAAATTCCTCGACTCACGGATACAAACACTCCTTGACGAGAGCCTCCTGATCCGCGTCGACTCGCAGAGCCACCAGCGCTTCCGTGGGAAATCCTCGACTCGTTTCAAACCCCAAAGAAACAAATAATCCTTGGCGCTTGGGAAACAAATAATCCCTAGCAAAACTCCTCGACTCACGGATACAAACACTCCGTGACGAGAGCCTCCTGATCCACGTCAACTCGCAGAGCCATCAGTGTCTCCGCGGGAGAATTCCCGATTCGTCTCAACTCGCAAGATGAAGCCTCAGGCAGCAGGGAATAAAAAACTTGCTTTCTGAACAATGGGACCCTGCAAGTCAATCCAAAATGGTCTCTTGCATACTATTCACGGGTCTCACTCTCCAAAGTCGAGTTTCGACAAGGAGGGAAACGACCGCTTACGGGTCCTCTCGACTCATAAGAGGGAAAAATTCTCTTGTAGGATGCTTACGACTTATAAGAGAAAACCACACTTAGGGATCCTCACGATTCCTAAGGAGAAAAACCCACCTACGAGATCCTCTCGATCCGTAGGGAGAAAAGTCTCTATGAGACCCTCACGGCTCATAGAGTTGAAAAGTCTTAGGCAGCGGATCTGAACCTGCGGCCTAAGCCATCGCTACTTCTTAAGAGGGTCGGGATACTCGCTCTAATCATCCGTCAACCATGGTTATTAAGACAGCCTGCTAACGATAAAAGAAAGAAGAAAATGACAGAAAGAACATCCGATTTGCATTTGACCAAGCGTTCGAGACACACTCATTTATACATAGGCAGAGGACTCAGGACGAGAAATAAGACAAGCTGAAATAAAAAAAAAAGGGGGGGTTTCCATTCATGTTGCTAAAATTCTTACAATCATAAAAGCAATGAATAAGAAACATTATTCAAATTATTACAACGGTATAACCTCAGATCCGGGGCACGGATTGAGAAATTCAAAAGTAAGGCCATCCAGAGTTCTTCTGGCCTTTCTAATTATTCTTATGCGCAGCCTCTCACGCTCCTGTGTGTCAAGATCCTCAGCAAGCCCTCCCGGCCTCATATAAGCAGCAACTATCGTCGTCTGCTGGAAGATTTGATGTAGGATGTCAATAAGGCCGTCCAGCCGTTTCTTCGAGATCAGCCCCGTCAGGTACACTGAATGCACCTTGTCTTCGGCATCATCCAGCGCGTTGAGCGGTAGGGCCTCGTGAAGACCCGGAAGTGCTCTCCATATTGCTCCCAGCACGACTTTCAAGAGAGCCGAACGACGAGGAAGCAACCAACCACCGCTTGCGTTCAGACGACCCATGACCTCTGCACATTGAGCGTCTGTAAACTCCTGGTTTTGTTGACGACCCTGTGCGCGGATATCGTCATAAGTGATGAACTCGTGCAAACTGTATAGACGCACCGCCATTATGCCTGGAGGAAATACCACAGGAAGATTAGCGATAGAAGAAAAATGATATGCACTGAGGGCTAAACTCCTCGAGAACAAAGCTCTGTTCAGGGATTAAAACCCATGAAAAAAGCTCTGCAGATCTATAAGTTCTTAAGTGTGAAACTCTGTTTATGAAACCCCAACGGGAATCTCTTTAGATCAAAAGATCTATGAGAACAAAGCTCTGTTGGTTAAAATTAATTAAAATCAATTTAATCTAAGAGTCAATTTTACCTAAAGTTTTTCTAAAAACTTTGGAAATGAGAGTAAGGCTCTGGAGTTCTTGAAGGCAAGAGCAAAGCTCTGTTGGTTAAAATTAATTAAAATTAATTTAATCTAAGAATCAATTTTACCTAAAGTTTTTCTATAAAAAAAAAAACTTTGGAAATAAGAGCAAGGCTCTGGAGTTCTTGAAGGCAGGAGCAAAACTCTGAAGTTTTTTGAAAATAAAAATCTGAAAGATGATAAACATCTGTGGGGGACCAAAAGTCCTATTTATAGGCATCAAGTGCCTCTTCAACTTCCAAAAGTTGCCACGGCGGTTGGAATTCCGCCACCGTTGCGCTCACGTTTGGGGCCACGTAAGCGCAACGGTGGGGGGGCATTTGTTTATCCCGATCGGAGCAAAGCTCGGTTCAAATTCCGAGGCGGGAGATGAAGCAACGCTTCATCTTCTCCCAATCAGAAACAAAGCTTTGCTTTGAAAATTTAAACTTTAATAAATGAAGCAAAGCTTCAGATTCTTTGCGCTGCGCGTAACGCGCCACGTGTCTGGCGCAGATACGTCAGCGCAGAGTCCAAGAAGGCGCACCCAGTTAGAGCAAAGCTCTTTTAAAGGAAGCGTCGCGCTGCGCTCTGCGTTGTGCGACACGTGGCAGCGCAGTTGCGCTGCGCTGTGCGCTGCGCGACACGTGTCAGCGCAAATGCGCTAGCGCAGGAGAAGGGGGTAAGTGCCAAAGGCAATTTATCCATGCAAAATTACATGCACTTGATAATAACAGATTAAAATCATACGATGCACAAGCACAACAGAGAGCTAAAATAAAAAGAACACTTAACAGATAATAAAATACTTAATTAAAACATTTATTTATTATTACATTTAAAAGAGATCACCAAATGTGGGATCGGAAAGACAAGGGTTCGCAAAAAGCAAAAAGAGATTCCCCAGCTCCCTTTCTGCCTTCTCCACCACGTCGAAGCGGCGATCCTCCCGAGAAGAAGATATCCAACGATCGTCGCCACATTCTTTGGAAAAGGTGGCAATGACAACCCGGCGAGCCCGTATCTGGCTCAGCAAATGGAAAGAGCAGTCCCTCAGGGCTTTAGTGATCAAGAGCGCTTCGAAAAAGCTCTCGATCTTATCCTCGGCCACATCAAGCATTGCCGAGGACATCTCCGCCGGAGGAGGGGGAATGTCGGCGGGCACTGAGGCAAGGATCATCCGAAGCCAAATGGAACCCGGGGGAAGAGGAGACCCCACACGAGTCGAAAGCTCGTACATTGCAGCATCGCACTGCTCGTCCGAAAAAGAGGAGTCCACTAAGCGCGCAGCGAAACGGGGAACGATGTCCCGGATCGGCACTTCCCAAGGTTGTCGGCGGGCGTGAGGACGGTTGCAAGCCATGATCGAAGTTCTCTGAAGATGAGAAAAGAAAAGGCTCGGCCTTGAGTTATATATATAGACCCAAACATAAAAAATTCTGTGCGCAGTGGAATTATCTCCAAGACCCGGGAAATCAAAATTTTGGGGAAATACAAGTTTGACTTGAAAAGGGGAGATGAAAAGATATCTCAGGAGAAGCAACGCTTCCGATCCCCCAATCAGAGCAAAGCTCTATTTTAAGCAAAATTAAAGAAAGCAACACTTCAGTTGCGCAGGCACTGCGCTGCGCGACACGTGTCAGCGCGGATGCACTAGCGCAGTTGCGCTGCGTTTTGCGCCGCGCGACACGTGTCAGCGCGGATGCGCTGCGCTGTGTGCCGCGCGACACGTGTCGCGTGCTGGGGCATTTGCGCCAAACAGAATAAAGATTTTAAAAAAATCTTTCTGTTCTTGTTAAAACAAGAAGATTTTCTTCTGTAAAACAGAAGCCCTTGGATCAAAGATCCAACGGTAGGGAAAATTCCCCAAATCACTCAGAGAAGGATCTCTTTAACAAATTTAACTAATTTATGGGCACTATAAAAAGGACCCCAAGCCTCAATTCAAAGGCATCAACATTTTTTCTTGAAAAAATTCAAGAGCTTCAAGCAGAGAAAGAAATCTGAGAAAATTTCAAAGAAAAAGCTAAAAACCTTCACAAGAGAAAAGAAATCTCTTTTAATAAATTATCGATCCAAAAACCAGATCAATGTTCTTTACATAATAAACAGTGCTTTGCACTTCTTATGAACCACTGGTTCTTTAAAAAACAAGAAAACAACAAAATAAAAAAAAATAGTGCTTTGCACTTTTATGAACCTCTGGTTCTTGGAACAAAAAGAAAAACTTATTTTTCTTTGATCTAAATTAGATCAAGAAATCAAATAGTGTTTTGCACTTCCGTTCTTGAATCTAAAAGATTCTTAGTGCTTTGCACTTCCAAACTGCGCTGTTGCGCTCTTGAGAGGGCGCCACGTGTCAGCTACAGAACAACTTGCGCTACGCGCTCTTAAAATAGAGCTTTGCTCTCTGGAATTGGCGCAACTCATCAGAGCGAACCACGTGTCAGCAGCGCAACAGCGCAGCGCACTAGCGTAGCGCACTGCGCTGTTGCGCTTACGCTCACCAGAGCATGACACGTGTCCTCACCACAAGCACTTGCGCTCAGTGATTGGCGCAAAGCGCCTGATAAATACAATGCATTTCCTAAAAGGGCCAGGCCCAAATCAGAAAACCTAACAGGCCAAAAATAAATTGCAAAGCAATAAAAAGGGGGCAGAGCCCAAGTGAAATTGATGCTCTGCATCTTTTATGGGCAGAGCCCAAACAAAAAAAATAGAAGTAATGCAATGCATTATTTAAGTGTGGGAAAAGCCCTAGCACAGGTCTAATAGACTAAAATAAATAAAATGTTGAACATTTTCAACCGGACTTAGCCCAATTCTGGCCGTAAGTCCTTAAATTAAATTGAATTTAGCACAAATGCTCTCTCGAATCAATTTACCTCCGGTTCGAGGGTACATCTCCGAACTCCTCTGACACTTCTCGTTGTAATCCTTCAACGACGTCAGAGAGGCGACGGGTCCCAACGACCACACATGAATATGGACTGCGGGGTCCTTAAACTCGTGGACCGAAACGTTCTTAAACTAATGTTGGACCGAAACGTCCTTAAACTAATATTGGACCGAAACGTCCTTAAACTAACGATGGACCACCACGTCCCTAAACTGGAAAATAGACCACTATGTCCCTAAACTGGAACAATAGAGCCTCCAAATGCTCTTTTGCCGGATCTACACGGTCCCGTTTAAGTTGATCTTAGCCCCAAACACGGCTAATGTATCCTTAAACATTCAAATAGACTATAAAACCCCAAATTGACTTTGGTTCAAGGGTACATCTCTGACCTCCTCTGATATCTACCGTTGTAATCCTTCAACGACGTTAGAGAAGTGACGAGTCCCGATGGCCAGATATTAAATGGATTATCACGTTAAGTTGATCTTAGTCTCAAACAGGACTATCGTATCCTTAACGTACGTTTAAGTTGATCTTAGTCCCAACGCGACTAATGCATCCTTAAACTAAAAATACCAAACCCAAATCTAAGTAAATACGGATTTGGACTAATCCATGTCCTACGGGCGACGGCATTACTCAGTCTCCGTATACAATCCACGGGCAACCACAAACAAAACAAACACACACGACACGAAGTGAAATTCTGGAGAAGGAGAAAGTTGTTACCGCGATGCGGTAGCGTAATTAACTGCAGGGGCTTGCGCCTGTAGGGAAGAGCGTCCCCACAATCAAAAATCCCTCAAGCGAGGGGGAATCTGACGAAGTCTGCTACATCGGCCGCATCCGTCTAAACCTCCGATACACGGTGCCATAAATCACCTTGGCATCTTCGGAGAGGTGGACGGATAAAACCAAATAGCATCTGCCCCGAATCTCAGTGCCAGGACATCGCGGTCCTGTGTGCCGCCTTTCGTAGGGGAACAGTCTCCGAGAAGGAGTGTCTGTGGTAGACTTTTCTCTGGCCCGGAGTGATTTGGTTCTCGATTTGTGGGAAGTCTGCACTGCCCTTTTTACGACATGGACGATCGATGTTGGAATTGGTTGGTTTGATTTGTGTTAACATCAGCATCGCTACACTGGAATATGGTACCAAGAGCGAATCATCATTTGTCTTTGAGAGGATTTGGGGATTTTGGTTTTGGTCGGCATCTGCATTGCTGCACTGGAATAATGCCAGGAGCAACTCATCATTTGCCCCGGGAGGATTTGGGAATTGGTTTTTGGGTCGGCATCAGCACCGCTATATTGGAATATGGTACCAGGAGTGAATCATCATTTGTCTTTCCCTGTTGAGAAGCGATAGCTTAGGAGACAGGTTTAGATCCCTATCACCTAAGGCTTTTCAATTTTATGGGCCGTAAAGATCCCATAAAAGTATTTTCTCCCTACGAGTCGTAAGGATCCCGTAGGTGAATTTTCTCCTTAGGAGTCGTGAGGACCCCCAAGTGTGTTTTTCTTTATGAGTCGTAAGGATCTCACGCGGGGATTTTCTCTTCACATGGTCGAGAGAACTTTGCGAGTGTATTTCATCTCTTTTTTACGAGATTGCGCCCTTTCGGGTTTTCACAAACCCGCCGGCAGTCCTGCTGTTTTTACTCACGGAGCCCTTTCGGGTTTTCATCCGTACCCGTTTTGCTTATGGACATACCTTTTTTTAGGCGGGCGGGACTTTAAATGTAGTCTCGCCGGTAGGACTTTGGGAGAGATAAGGATCGTTTTACGCCCGTGGATTGTATACGGTTTTGCAGGATGTATGATCCAGACCGTAGGGCCGGAAAAATTTCAGGACTTTGTTGGTGTCTGCATCGCTGTACTGGAATATGGTACCAGGAGCGACTCATCATTCGCCGTGAGGGGATCTCCCTTGCTTCCAGTTTAGCGACTTAGGGGTCATCTGTTCCCAATTTAACGACTTAGAGTTCATCTGTTCCCAGTTTAAAGACTTAGGGGTCTGTCGTGCCCAGTTTAACGACTTAGAGGTCATATGTTCCCAGTTTAACGACTAAGAGGTCATCTGTTCCCAGTTTAAAGACTTAAGGGTCTATTGGATTGGAGTTTGGAATTTTGGGGTTAGGGTAGGCATCAGCGTTGCTAACACTGAAGCACATGTGCCAGGAGCAATTCATCATTTGTCGTTCCCTGTTGGGGAGCGATGGCTTAGGAGACAGGTTTAAGTCTCTATCACCTAAGACTTTTCAATTTTATAAGCCGTAAGGGTCCCATAAAAGCATTTTCTCCCTACGAGTCGAAAGGATCTCATAGGTGTACTTTCCCCTTAAGAGTCGTGGGGACTCTTAAGTGTGTTTTTCCTTTGTGAGTCGTAAGGATCCCACGAAGTTTTGTTCTCCTCATGTATCGTGAGGACAGATGAGTGGGTCTTCCCAATAGAGCATAGTTCCAAGGGCGGAGACCGGCCGCTGGACTGGTGATTGCGGTGGGGTATGGGTATGATGAGAATTATTTGAGCCCGTGGATTGTATACGGCAGTCAACTTGGGGACCAACCATAGGGCTGGGAGAATTTTGGGAAATTGAATTTTGGTTAGCGTCTGCATCGCTGTACTGGAATATGTTATCAGGAGTGACTCATCATTCGCCATTGGGACGTCCAGGGATTTGAAAATTTGAATTTGGTTGGCGCCTGCATCGCTGCACTGGAATTGGTACCAGGAGCGACTCATCATTCGCCGTTGGAGTTTTTTTTTTACCGCGGTTGCTCTATCATTTCAGTTTTTATTATCGCGAAGGTCGCGATTGCCCTATCATTTCGACTATTTACCCGCGGTTGCCCCATCGTTTCGGCTTTATTTTCATCTTTATTTTTACTCGCTGATTTTTATTGCGAGTTGCCCCATCATTTCGGCTTTTTATTTATTTATTTTTTTAATCTTTTTTATTTTTTTATTTTTATTTATTTTTTTATTTACACATTTTTACATCCCCAGTTTAATGACTTAGAGGTCGATTATTCCCAGTTTAATGACATGGTGGTCAAATGTTTCCAGCTTAACGACGTAGAGGTCATCTGTTTCCAGTTTAAAAACGTGGAGGTCTACTGTTTCCAGTTTAACAACTTAGAGGTCATCTGTTTCCAGTTTAAAGACTTAAAGGTCTAGTGACGGGGAGCTCAGAGAAGATACCCGATTGAGCAATTTTCAGGGGCACCGCTGGAGTTTACATGAGATGCCTTATTACTTTGTCGGTGTTGATGGCCTTGCCCCCAGCTGGGGCCAAGAAAAGCCGTTCAAACACCGACTTGCGTTCGAAAATGGCAATTGGAAATTGTTAACCCCTGCAAATAGAAACATAATTTCAGTATAGACAATCGATATGTACATTGATTGAGCTCGCATGAACGTTTAACCCGAAATATGAGAGGAGAAATTAGGCCCTACCGGGCGTGCCAGAATCTGTAAAGTGTTTTTCGTCACCCCATTGAGATGGGAATATGCGCACGCTGGTCAGGCGCAATACAGATTTTCCCTGCGTAGGGTAGGCTGGGGTTTATTGATTGTAGGGATCCGAATATCCGGCAGCCGCGAACTAAGCTGCCGTTGATTACCCCTCGGCTTTGGAGCGAGAGAATCTCTGATTGACGGGTCAAACTGGACATTCGAACTTAACGCGATGCGTTGGTGTGTGTGTGTGTGATTTTTTTTGCTTTATTCCATTTGTTAAAAAAAAGATATATATTTTTTTATATATAACATAAAAACAAAAATAAATAAGCAAATAAATATTTAGAGAATTTTTTTTATTTTAATTTATTATCTTTTTAATTTTAAAATATTATTTATAATTTATTTTTATTTATTTATTTTTAAATAAAAAAGATTAAAATAAAGAACATAAGAAAGAAAGAAGAAGAAAGAAAGAAAAGAAGAAAAAAGAGGGAGAAGCCTGGGCTCCCATTTAATGGGAGCCTCCCTTCACATGCCAGCATGTGACCCCTCATATGCCAGCATGTGAGGGAGACCATCACATGCTTAGCATGTGACCCCTCAATCTCACATGCTAGCATGTGAAGGGGGCCAAAAGAGCTCCCATTAAATGGGAGCCATCCCCCTCATGTGCTAGCACGCGATGGGGCAAAAAGGGCTCCAAAATATTATTATTATTATTTTTAACATGGAGTTGAACTCCAAAAGAATTTTTTTTGTGGAGTTAAACTCCAAAAGAATTTTAAATATGGAGTTCAATTCCAAAAAGGTTTTAAATGGAGTTTAACTCCAAGAAGATTTTAAATGGAGTTTAACTCCAAAAAGATTTTTATCGTGGAGTTAAACTCCAAAAAGAGTTTTAAATGGAGTTCAACTCCAAAAAAGAATTTTAAATGGAGTAAAACTCCTAAAGAATTTTAAATTGAGTTTAACTCCAAAAGGATTTTTATTGCGGAGTTAAACTCCAAAAGGATTTTAAATGTGGAGTTAAACTCCAAAAGAATTTTAAATGGAGTTCAACTCCAAAAAGATTTAATGTGGAGTCAAACTCCCAAAAAAGAATTTTATTGTGGAGTTAAACTCCAAAAGAATTTTAAACGTGGAGTTAAACTCCAAAAGAATTTTAAATGGAGTTCAACTCCAAAGAGATGTTTATGTGGCGTGGAGTTAAACTCCACTAAATTGGGAGCCTCCCCCTCACGTGAGAGGGGGAAAGCCCCCACTTGGTGGGAGTTCTTTCTTCCTCATGAGAAAGGGAGCAGGGGATCCCAAAAGATCTTTCTTTTCCTTTTTTTGTGATGGAATTAAACTCCAAAAAAATTTATTTGGAGTTAAACTCCCAAAACAATTTTATTCGGAGCTAAACTCCACAAAAAAGAAGATTTTTATTATAGAGTTAAACTCCAAAAGAATTTTATATGGAGTTAAACTCCTAAAAGATTTAATGTGGAGTTAAACTCACCAAAAAAAGATTTTTATTATGGAGTTAAACTCCAAAAGAATTTTATTTGTGGAGTTAAACTCCAAAAGATTTTCTCCTTTCTCTTTTGAGAAGAAACCCAAAATGGTTCTCTCGAAACTTCAAAATCTAGATCTTGGATGATAAAAAAAGAGACCATTTTTCTTCTCTTGATGGAGTTTTTGGAGGTGAGTTTATGGTAAAACTTTATTTAGTTTTAAAAAAAAGAGAGCTAAGCTCTTGATTTATTTAGAAAATGAAAAGGAGGAGGAAGAACTTGAAAAAAAAAAGAGGAAGCACAAACCCTAGTTTTTGGGGAGAATGAGAATTGTATACTTTATTCATCATTATGTTACATTATATAGGCTTACACATTTATATATAGCCCCTTGGGCTTTACAAAATAGCATTTTGCCCATCTCATACCTCATGTGCTATTTCTTTTTGCACATAAGCCATAGGCTTTACAAAAATTTGGCTTTATGCCCATTCATGCATAAAAAATTACATCAAAATTATTTATTACATGATTTTTATGTTGGCATGGGGGAGGCCGGACGCTTCATGTTCGGGCTCGACTCAGGCATGGGCCCACTTGGCTTGGGGTTGACTTTGACTTGGTCAACCGGGATGCAATTTTCGACTCCAACAATAGCAACTTAGCAAGTAATCACAAAGTATTGAAGGTTTAAGACTTGAGAAGAATGTCTCAATGCTCAGCAACGTCAACCTTTATAACTATTTATAAAGCCAAATAAGGAACTAAGAAAGGTGAAAGTAGCTAGAATTATTTATTAAACTCAAAGCTTGCAATGAATTTCAGATCCAGTAACCTTCATAGACAGCCGAATAAGCAGAAAATTGTCTATTAACCTAAGGTTTAAAAAAATTAAAAATGACAAGATGTACATACAAGGTCAACAGCTTCCTTGTTAATTGCTTCGAGTGCAATTAATTTCTCGTCCATAGCTCCTCTCCTGCTTCTCAGCAAACACGGGTATTTAAAATGAAATTCTCTGCAGACACCCAAAATTGCAACATTCTCATTGATTTGAATGCAAGCTTAAGTTAAAACAGTCCACGAGCATTGCAAGATCACATCTTTCGTGAGTATTGTAGTGTTAAGTAGTGTCACTGATAACACGATCTTCATGGAGACCGCTTGGCTTGACGTTGGTTCAAGTTGGTTCAAGCTATTTAGCTGTTTTAATATCATCCGAGAATGACCGTTTCAGGAATGGTTCAATTTAGCTGACACCTCTACCTATAGTGCTCACGAGTCACGTATATGTAATCTCAGCAGCTCAGCTGTTGATAAGTTTCATTATGGTGGTTCTATGCATTGTGAAGCAAAGCAGCATCTCAACTACTAGATTGAATTCTTGAAAGTTAAAACTAAAAGAGTAAAAAATAACTAAGATTCATATTAGAACAGAACTAAAGTTACATATAGCATAACTAAACATTAAATTACTGGCCTAATCGATCAGAATATAATCAAGCAATGTGTATCCATGTACACACCTAAGTCCTTATTGGAGTCAACTACATATAAATATGAACCCGTAACTGTGAATAAGATTAGCATAGGAAGAGTAACCCTCTTAAAGGCAAGAGTTTGAAATGAGAAGGGACATAGTAGACACTCAAGGCCTACCTTATTTTATCAGGGTTGAATCAATTGTCACAAGAAGAATTAGGCCAAAAATTAGGGTACATTCTTCGAAATGTACCAAACAAACAAGCAAAACCCCGACAAGTTTTTAAATTTAAATGGGACTATATCATGATTTTCTCCTAATTAAATCATATAAAGTGTCATACTGGCTCTAACCAAGATAAATAAATAAACAAATAAAACAATTCATAATATGCAGCAACTTGAGCAATGCCCTAGCTCTACCAGAAAAGGCCATACTTACGAACAAAATGCACCCATAGCAAAAGGAGAGAAACACAATTTATTATTATATTTAAGAAAAAATAAAAATTTCAAATTTAGGCTTTGATTTTGACATGACCAGTAGGTTGTCGGACGCCGCATGGCACCAGTTATACCTTTATTTGGCAACATCATTCCTCTATGCATTATCTCAGTGAAGAAATTTTTACTTAGGATGAAGCGTATCTTCAAACATTTCATGTGAAATTTCTTTACTCAACTGCATTGTCTCAATTACATTCCCTCGACCCATCTTATCTCCAAAATTTCATGTCATACTTAATGACACAAGCACATATATACAAATGTATGATAAATATAAATTAATATGACAACATATCAAATGATATTGTCGTATATTACTAAACTGTGAATGATACATTAATAAATATATTTAAAATGTACATGATTATTTATATAACTAAATACACAAACGCTGCACACTTAATAATCATCTAGTAAATTACTTATTTGACATGCACATTACGTTTACCGTTCACAGTTATTTTCATGCCTGGTATTATGTATACCATATTTCATTTCAAATACTTTTTTATTGTTGAAAGTAAAAAACAAATGATAGGACTTTAAAGATAGTCCCACATTGAAAACAACAAAAAGAAACACATGGGTATAAAATATAAAATGAGGTCACACCTCAACAAGATTTGAATCTTATTGTTGGAACCCACTTATATCAAAGGACTTTAATATGGTATCAGAACCAATGACTCGATCCTCCACGTGACAACCACACCAAGAAAAAGTGATGGTAACGCGTAACTCTTCTCGTACTTTGCACGCGACAACCCGTAAAGCACATGAGGGGAGGAGTGTTGAAAACAAAAACGAAATGATGGGACTTTAAAGACAGTCTCATATTGGAAACGGCAAAAAGAAACACATGGATATAAAATATAAAATGGGCCGTACCTATAAAAAAAAACCATCAATCTCTCAACTTTAAATAAACTTTAAATTTTAACATTTAAAAAATGAGGACTTATCGAACTTTAGTTCGCTGATGGCATTCCTATTTTCTGTTTTCTTTTCTAGGAAATATCGTCAGATGTCTTTGAGGTAAGAGACCAAGCTTAGTCAAAATTGAGCCGAGCGAGCATGATAGAAACTACCTTTTTTCACGCCGACCATTAATTTCGGTTGCAATATGCCTTCTTTTGTTCAAGGATATTTTTTATTCCTAGTTCCTTGAATTTCGAACTATGTTGAGGTATATTTTTGGGACTGTAATAAATGTTGACATTGTTATTGTTTTAAATTCTTCTATTTATTATCATTCTGCTTGTAATTAAGCTTAGCATATTTATGTCGAGAATGGATGCTTCTTTGTGTGAATACATCGCGGGCCTCGTCCGCTCTCGCTCTCCGTCTTTTGGGAAACGAGACGCGACATATTTTATTGATGGCCCATGCAGGTCAGTTCTGTATGACCGCTAAAAGCGGATATTATAAGAATTTATTAGTCCAACGGCATTTATTACTCTTCTTGAAATTTATTCTTTGAACCCATTTTGATTCCTTCCTTGTATTTCCAATCATTGACATTATTACCTATTTTCCATCTTATTTCCTTGAATCTATCATTACTCTTGTCTTTTCAATTCTTGGCGTTTCATTTTGTCCCAATCGCATTCATTTCTTTTGGACGAAGCATCAATGCTTGGGTGTAATCGGAAGTGTGAAAACATCTTACACGACATCATCTTTTTCTTACCCTGTTACAATATACTCCTTGAGAGAATTTCGGAAACAATTTTTTTTTAAAAAGGGTAAACTGTAACGATTGCAACACGGTTTCATTCTTGAATCATATTCCCTTGAATTCTTTTACTTTCTCTGGCCAACGAAAAGGAAACGAAAGTACAAACTCTTCATCTCCATCTTGATCCTTTCTTTTAACTTTCATGATTCCTTCTTGATTTACCATCTATTGGTTTTCCTCTAGCTTACATCTCTCAAACTATTCCTTACTTACATCCTTGAACCCTTATTCTAGTAGTCATGTCCCAGCTCTTGACTTCTACGATTCGAAAATACCTTCTAATGTTGTGTTCTATTTTGCTCGCACCTCTTTCGATTAGTTGGCGTATCAACTGATGGAATGCGAAGACGGGCGACAATGTTATCTTTACCTTATCCAGTAGTAGCAGGCCCTTGTACAATTTCGATGACGAAATTATTTTAAAGAGGATAGAATGTAATGACCACAAAATCTTAGTACTTTACTTGTATTTCCTTTCTTTAAGAAATGCCCTTTTTCTTTGAAACACTTGTATATTTATTTATTTCCTTTCAAATAATATACATAGTCTATTATTGTATCTATTGGTTATCATATTGCATCTCTATTATGCATGTCATGTGTTCGAACCCAGAGATATTTGGATATATTTGTTTTGCATGTCTTTTTTATTGTTTTGATTTTGGAGAGATTGATAGGATTTTAAATAAATCTTAACCCGGAAACTTTTTCCTTCCGGCACCCCTGCTTTTTCTTGATTGCGGATCCGAATCTCTAACCAAAGGAAACGAACAAAGGAAGAAGACTCTAACCATATCGCCTTGATCGAATTGAGGCAATCTCTACCCGATAAGGACGATCATAGATCCTCCTTCATTGTAAGTTCCCTCCTCTTCTCTTCTCCCTGCTCTCCTAAGAATAATAACCCTAATTAAAAATCCTAATTTTGTTACAGATTATGAAAACCCTAATTTTTAATTAGAAAAAAATCATCTTTATTATAAAATGTGATATCTTTATTTTGGTTCTATGTTAGTTCTTAAAACATAATTTCTTCTTATATCTTCGTTACTCTCAATCTATTGATGGATGCTCCAAGAACTGTTATGTGTTAATATTGTTTATGATGGCGACGGAAAGTCATTTTTCATCTATGAAGCATGTACACAAACACTGACATAGGCCCAGAACACAATAGATTCATAAAAGTAGAACTTGGGAACATGGTATGTATGCTCAATTCAACTGTGTCCTCGCAAGTGTTTTCGTCAAATGATAGGAAGTGTCTTGCTGACCATTAATGATCAGTTTGAAATTTGAACACCAGGACTGATAAATTTTTTTAGTTTTTGACGTCTGATGATTTCAGTAATCTCTCTTAGGGGTATTTTAACTATTAATTCTCTAAATGTAGTCATATGCTCCATTTAACTCTTTTGGCAGACTTCTATATTAACTTAACTAATGGATATCTTATGTAAAGGTGCAACTTTTGTTCTTTTAAGCTAACCTTGCCCTTGTTGTTGCACCAGTTACGGTGATGCTTCTAAATGTAGTTATTTACTGTCATTCATTGCACATGATCAATCCATAATAGACCTCTCCTTAAGAGACATTAAATTGAGCCATTAATCTTTAATCTTCCACTTAATGGAAAACCTGTAAGCTGAGGTGTACAGCTAATAATTATAAACCATATATTGCACAGTTCTTTAGTAAATAATATCTTCTTTTGTAACTTCTTTACCAATTTGCAAGATAACTTCTGAAATGAATACCTTTTAGCTCTTATAAATTTTTTATGAGTTACTCATGGAAGGTATCAGGGGTTATCCAAGGCTCTTTCATGTATGGCAAACTGTATGCAATCTATCCCGTTTTTTCGCTCAACTTCCCCTACAGCACATTCCCACCAGCCCTTTCTAACTCCTGTGTGAATTCTCCAAATCCACTTATTTTGCTATTGATCCCATATTCAGGCATTACTTTAAATCTCATTGTTAGAAGTTTTTTTTCCTTGGAAGAAATTTTGCAGAAACAACATGTAGAAAATACCAAACTTTCTTGAATTATAACTAATTAGTTATCGCTCCAGTTATTTTCAAAGATTTTATGAAAAGCCTGTTCATAGAAGAGTTTTAGTTTGCAAAGATTCACAAAGTCGAAATCATGTACACCGTAACAGTTTTATGTAGCATTTTGGAAGGGGAAAACCCACAAGCAGAATGGTTGAAGATTGATACAAAACATAAGTGTCATGTGTTAATTCTACCAAACTCCCCTCATTACATATTCTTTCCTTGCATGGTCTATCTCAAAATATTAGAAATTAGATCTCAATTGCTCGACAAAAATATTCTCAGCAGCAAATCTTGGGCCCATCTATCTCCTGTACATATTGAATTAAGCCAGAATGTTGCCGGCTAGAACCGCATCTAATTTATTCATTGCTTTCCATTTAATGCCTACAACAAAGCATTTCAAAGGGATTACATACATTATGCGAGATTACAGTCATATAATTAATATAGAACTATACTATTATACAATTGTTATGATACTACTGCTATTCTGAATTCGACTGTTTGCATTCATATTGTTTGACATGAACCATTTGAAAACTTGAAACTCATGAACTCGTGAATCTATGAGCCTGACATGAACCACTTGAATCTTGAATCTCGTGAATATCATAAATCCCGTGCAACCCGTGAATCTCGTGAACATGACATGTGTATATATATATATATATATATAGAGAGAGAGAGAGAGAGAGAGAGAGAGAGGGAGAGAGAGAGAATAATGGAGAAAAGAGGCCATAAGAGGGGATTTTCTCCTATGGCGTCGAAAAAATATAACCTCCACCATTTTTTCCGACGATCGGGATCCATCATCATCATCGTTATCATCTAAGATATGCATACGTCAAATTTCATGTGATTCCACTACATTTTCACCGTTGAATTAGCAATGTAAAATGTTCTATTGTCGGTAAACCATTAATTTTGCACAAACTAAATCAACGGTGAAAAAATGGTATAATCATATAAAATTTGGTGTATCCACATCTTAGATGATAAAGATGGAGGTAATGTATGCCGATCGTCGAAAAAAATCACGGAGGGTGCATTTTTCCGACGCCATAGGAGGAAATCCCCTCCTACAGCACCTTTCCTCCATTAATCTTATATATATATATATATATATATACATATATATATATATATATATATACATATATATATATATATATATATATACATATATATATATATATATATATACATATATATATATATATATATATACATATATATATATATATATATATATATATATATATATATATATCATGGGGATGAGGTGGCTCGAAAAATGGGGGTTTATATGTGTAACGGATGATCATATCCTGTTCCTCATGGTATCGGTGAATAACAGTACATTGCATTATATATAAATCTTGAATCTCGTGTTGCTGTTGTTCCGTGGTATTACGGAATATCCTACATAATAAAACTCTCACAAATCGAGCTTATACTTATAGTTAATAGAACTGAAATATCCAATATCGTGACACGCTAGTTATCTTGTACTGATTAACACATGAACTATATGTAAAATGACTCATACTCTATTGCAACCACTGTATCATATGAATTATATGTAAACAATTGCACCTGCATACATATATGCACACATGTAATATTACTATATCTGTGCGTCTCTCTTGATAACTACTATGCAAAAATATTATCTATTTCATTCATAACATGCCTTGCTATAATATGATGTGCCAAACATGATAACTATATAACCACCTTTAACAACTTCTCTTATAGATGTATATAAACTAAATATATTGTATGCTGTTACTTGTAAAACACTTTGAATACTACATATTTTTAACACATCACAATGTCAAACTTAATGACACAAGCACATATATACAAATGTATGATAAATATAAATTAATATGAAACATATCAAATGATATTGTCGTATATTACTAAACAGTGAATGATACACTAATAAATATATTTAAAATGTACATGATTATTTATATAACTAAATACACAAAAGTTGCACACTTAATAATCATCTAGTAAATTACTTATATGACATGCACAATACGTTTACTATTCACAGTTATTTTCATGTCTAGTATTATATATACCATGTTTCATTTCAAATACATTTTTTATAAAATGAGGACTTACTGAACTTTAGTTCGTTGATGTCATTCCTATTTTCTGTTTTCTTTTCTGGAGAATGTCGTTAGATGACCTTGAGGCAAGAGACCATACTTGGTCAAAGTTGAGCCGAGCAAGCAGGATAACAACTACCTTTCTTTTCACGCCGACCATTAATTTCGGTTGCAGTATGCCTTCTTTTGTTCAAGGCTATCTTTCATTCCTGGTTCCTTGAAATTTTGAACCATGTTGAGCTATGTTTTTGGGACCTTAATAAATGTTATTGGACATTGTTATTGTTTTAAATTGTTCCATTTATTATCTTTCTGCTTGTAATCATGCTTTGCTTATTCAGATCAAAGAGTGCCGCGGGTCTCGTCCGCTCTTGCTCTCCGTCTTAAGCGAGCCATGAGAGGTTTTACCTACCCATCTTCATATCTCAACCTATTGACTAATCTATATGTCTGAAGATTGAGTGTGGCTGAAATCAATATAATGCTCCTTATATTCATTACATTTCACAACAGAAAATTAGTTCACATAGATTCTGAAGAATCTAAGCTAAACTAATTGTTTGTTACCTCCAAGTCGAGAAATCAAAGCAAATCCTTTCCCAGATCGCTCAAATCCAGGCGACAATGCACCCCAGAGCTCAAACCCTAATTCATGGCTCCGCTCTTCGTCTTCAGCCTTGAATTGTTCCAACGAGAGATCAATCGAACGAAAGGAAAAGGGGAGTATGTAAAGAACCGCCATTTGATTTAAACGGTTCGAGATTGATTTGGGGAAGATAAAAGAGACAAGGAGAAATGATGATGCTCACAAGTTGGAATTCCTCAGACGACGACACGTAGTGAATGACGTGTCATCCACGTAAGTGCACTAAATTTTTGAGGAACTCGGAGCTGGAATAAGTATGATGCATTGGGGACGTTCCTCGGGAAACCTTGTCTCCGAGCCATTCACCGAGCTGAGTTTCGTCGGCTTCTCCGATCAACCGAGAGCGCGGAGCCCAAGTGCCCCCGCCACAGCTCCTTGTATCTCGCCAAAGCGAGATATCCGCCACCCCATGTTCCGCGTCCCATGCTGGCACGCCACTCCATTAATGAGCATATCCCATCATTAATGGACGGATCCCGCCATCGACGCGGGCGTAACGAACGGTGAGGATCTCTTGCCGGCTCGCTCCATGCGATAACTATATAAACTCCTCTTTCAGACGACTCACATAGGTCGAATTCATTCCAATAGGCCGTTGCTTGCTCTTATTCCACGATGCTAACTTGATCGTTGGAGGATCCTACAGAGGTCCCCATCCCGGGAGTTCCTTTGCAGATAGCTCGGCGTCGACACCAACCCATTGAGATCCACACACTCCACTCTCAGACCAAATCTCAACTGCTCAAAACCGCTCGCAACTGATCCACGGAGGACAACAACTGAGGGAGATCACGACCTCTATCAAGAAAGATTGGTGACAGCAACATGAATAGAACAAGATGATTTACAAACCCTAGGATTGGCTTTAGAGAGCTCCGTTGTCGACAGCTTGAGGAAATTGCGTCGATTTCGGAATTTTGTTCGATTTCGCTCTTTTGTTTTGTTTTGGTGCCGCCGTTGACAGCAGAGGTCTTAGGAAACGGCTCCGAATTGGATCCGTTAAATTCCGGGTCGGGTTTCCAGCTTGAAACGGGTCCGGATTTGTTTACTAATTTTAGAAAAATTTGAGAGTGACAAGTTAACAGCAAAAGGAAAGGCAAGATATTTGTTCTACTTTTCAATGTCAAGATCCATTCTCAAAATACAATAATGTAAGCTTTTTGTGTTATTTTTGGACTAAGAACAGTTATATATTGCACTAGGTTAGAGGGTTTATTTTATATCTGCTGTTTTGATTCCAAAGAAAACGGGTAGAGATTTGATCTTCGGTTTGCTGCCAGCTAAGCAATCATGATGTGTTAGTCGGTAATTTTACTTCAACGAAAACTATAGAAAAACACGTTCTGGTGTCCTAACTTCTAATCTTAACCAACCACTTTTGCCGATCAACCTCTGCTTTTAACTTCTCTTCAAATCCATGAGAAAAAAAAAATGAGAAACGAAGAAAATCTTCGTCCCCTAAAATTATTATTTTGCTGATTTGATATATTTTAGAACAGGGCAACCGATGGAATTTTTTTCAAAATTTTTGTAGGTGGAAGAGAAGAAAGAAGGAGATGGAGAAGAGAAAAAGAAACAAAGAATGATCAGAAGTAGAGTCGCCGGGTCTCTTTATTTTACTCTCTCTAAAACTAACACATTGTCAATTTTTTATATTAACAATAGGATAGGTTGAGAAATGATGCTAATTACTTTCATTTTTAATTTTAGGAAAGTAAATAAGTGGGAGGATTAACCCTCCGGCATTTTTAGACTTCGATTAATCACTTCCTCCTTTATTTTATACTAAACATAAGAAAAAAAGGTTTCTTTTAGTTTTTGGGTTTAAAAGGGGAAAAAGTAATGTGTATCCAAGTGAAATAAAGATTAATAGGGCATGATGTTGATGGCGAGACGATGTGTTCTCATTCATGGGTAAAGCATTGGTTTCGTTTTACTTTTAGCTTGACGGACTCATATATGGAGAGAAAAGGCTATGGCCAGACTTTCAATATAAGCTTTTGCAAATCAAAATTTGAACTTTTTTATGCGTTAACAAGGAATTAAGAAAACCACAATGTTATATATTAATTCTTTATCCTCACTAATCATATTCCTCTTCTTTTGTCTTTTTCTCATAACAACAAATAACAGAAAAAACAAAAATAACAAATCATCAAACCAATAAGTACAGGGAGATGGAAAGAGACCTTCCTTTTAATTTATATTATTGCTTTTTCTCTTTTATTAATTTTCCTACCTCATCAAGTGCTTTGCTGCTGAATATGGTTCCCAGTTAAGGCATTAACAAAATAACATGGATTTGGAAAGCGAATATTGATGAGCAAACATAATTCGTTACGGTCAAAGTATGAAAGGAATTTAAGATCACAGCAGTTGATTAAGATAGTATGAAAGGAATTTAAGATCACAGCAGTTGATTAAGATAAAAATGTGTGATTTTTTTTAATGGAGAACACTAACCTTAACCAAACCCTGTAATATTAAAACTACACATTTTACAAAAATAAAATATCAATGATCAACTTTTACCTGGCCAGCCAAAATGTTTATGACAAACAGAAAATAACTCATGAAACCTTTACCATTATGGCCAGAACCCAAGAATAGACGATGTGACCTTTTATCAAATTTTCTTATAAAAAATTGAGAAAGTTTCTAAACTCTCTCGAGCACTGACATCATCAAAATCGCAAAGTTTCTGCACTCCTTTTTTGCCTTGTTCTTCTCCCTCCCTCCTTTCTAAAAAAATGCGAAAAAGTTAAAAACTCACCCTTCCTCCTAAATTCATATATTTTTATATATCCATTCGAACTGGTATGTCATATAGACACATCATACTAACATGTAAAACTACAAAATTATTAACCAAAGAAAAAAAATATAAACGTCCCCTCTTCTCATCTTCACTGTCATAGTTCCCTCTCTTCCATTGCTAACCTTCTCTACCATTCTCGTCTTACCTGACAAAAGCACGAAAAGGAAAAGATTATTTACACGTATCGTACACAAATTTTATTATTTATAACTTCTTCTCTCTTCTTAATTTAAACTTAAAAATGCATTATTATCAAGATATATAAGCTAAAAGAAAGAAATCAACATTTATATCTTAAATATAGGAAAAAAGCTTATCTTATTTTAATAAAATCGAAGCTAAATAAGGCAAAAATTATTTTCCATAACCCAGCAGCTCTTACCAAATTTTCGTCGTCAAATGACAAATTTATCTCTGAAAATATTACCCATTTATACCACCCTATGAAGACCAAACCGTAAATTTGTGCACTTCCCGAACCCAAATCTGACAAATAAACCTAGTAGCAAATAAAAAAATCGCTATTTCCCGCTCGTCTCCGATTTTATTCTCACTCCCTTTTCTTCTTCACTACTCTCTCTCTCCTCTGCTGGCAGCGATGTTCCCCAAGCTTTTTGGCGGTTGCAGGGAGGGCCCAAAGCCAAAATCCTCTTCCATCAAGTTGAAGCAGGTAATCTTCCTTTTTCTAGGGGTTTCACCGTCAAAATTTCATGGAATTTGTTCATCGTCAAATTAGGGCACGGAAATTTCTACTGCAATCGTTCTGAATTCGCTTTGTTTACTCAAATTTTTGGCGATCTGAGCTCGGAGCAGCCGAAATTTGAGCGATCGTTTTTTGAATTTTGTTGGAATTTGTTAAATTTTAGCGAGAAAAGTTATATGATTCAAATTTAGAGTAGAGGAATCTGAGCATCAATTAGATGGTTTTGGGGTTCAATATCTGTTATAGATGGCAACTAGTTGCTAAATCTAGGTTAATCTTTTCCGTTGTTTAAGAAAATTTCTTACTTTATACGTAGACCATGCATGACTAATTAGTTTCCTTGTTGGAGATTTTTCCTTTTCCTATTTTGTGCGACACTTTCGGAGTTTTTTCCTTGCTTATAATTGGATATATTTCAGAATTTGATATCAATCAAATAATTTGGCTATTGACATAATCAATCATATTGGATGTAAACAGTGGCGGACCAAAGAATTTTGGTCCGAGGGGACACCAAAAGATTCTTAATCAATTAAATGGTCGGACCAAATAAGAATCATCACATAATTTAAAATAAACAATACAATTATCAACTGGTAAATCATACATGATAATACTATTGTTAACACTAGCAATTTTCTATGATTTATATCTTAAAACCATTGCATGATAGCTTTGTTGTTGATGGTATCAAATATATCTCCTTTGACGTATGTCACCAAACATCATTCAACCAATTATATTTCATTCTGTTCCGTTTTATGAACTTTTGAGGATGATGAGAACCGAGAGCTCCGATCAATGAAAGACTCAGAGGCGAGTGAGGACGGCGATGGTGAGGTCAAGGGGGCTCATAGCTTGAATTCTTGTAGCAGGTAAAAGAAAAAGAATATGAAAAAAGAGAAGGTCAAGGAATTGGGTTAATGATATAGGAAGTTTTATTTTTTGTTTTATTAGGGGTTGGATCAAGAGTAGTTAAGAATTAGGAAGCAGTGGAGATGTTTTTTTGGGGCCAAATCCAGGGGGGTCACGTGACCCCCTGACCTATACACGGGTCCGCCCATGGATTTAAATATTAGGGTTATTATCCGCCCATGGATGTAAATATTGGGGTTATTAGAAGATTGGGAAAACAAATTTAAATTGATAGAAACATAATGAGAAGATTAAACGAGTAGAATATAAGGATTATTATATATTCAGCACTAGAACGGACTTGATGAAGCGAAGGGGGAAAAGTTTATGTGATGCCATGTTACTTATAGTTAACGTCATTTATGATTTTCATGTACATAAAACAGTTGATGAAATCCTCACCCGAGTACCAATTTTACTTTTCACGTTAATAACATTTTTGTTCAGAACTTCATATTCATCCTAGGATCTTGAGTCCTTGACACTTTGTCCTCCAAATATTATTGATGGACCAAGAGTTGACTTTAAATCGTAGTTAATAAAGTTATCACTTTTAACTAACATTGTCGTGTCATTACCGACTCATTATTGTTGCACCACTACCAGACAACGCATACACAAATCAATGGCACAATGCGAGTCAATGTAATGTGATGGATGGCTTGGCTCCATTAGTTTGTGTTTCATGAGGCTTATTTGAAGAGGTAACTTATAAAACCAGATCAGAGTAGTTTTAAGTCGTGGTTGTTTCTCTGAAGTGTTGTCTGGTCTTTGAATGAAGTTGAGCAGATATCAATACATGATATCAAGTGACTTGATGGATGGACAAATTTAAGAATACAATACGTCAATCCTTCTTTGTCATTAGCTCTTCTGACTGACCGTCACCTTTGTTAAACTAGCAATTATCATCTTGCACTTCTTCCATATCCGTGTGCTCTACACTTTAACTGCAACTGTTACTTTAATAAAATCTACACTTGTATCACTCATTCAGTCTTTTTAGCACACATCCAAACTGTATGAAACATTCCGCCTCATCTTATTCCACAGCTAAAGCCATCTTTAGCTTCTTAAACAAATTCATTTCTCTTTTCCTATCTATCAATATGTTCATAATTTATCTACAAATAACAAGAAACCAAGGTGTAAAATTTTGGTATCAGGACCGGCATCGGCAACCCATTTTAGGATCGAAATCGGCCATCTCGGAACGGAAATATTAGGGTTTTCATCATTTGAGTAATGGATTTTAAAAAATAGTAAAACTTTTAAAACCAGTAAAAATAACTGCAAACAATTTCACACATTTCTTAGCAATAAATAATGTTTAGAATGGCTTATTAAATATGTCATAAGATTTCTATAAATTTTGACATTTTATCAATAATTAATGATGTCAAACAAACCAATCACCGATTTAAAACTCACCAGACCATTAATGAATTTAACAATAAAACTGCAATAACCAATCGGTGAACTCAATACTACGATTTAAATCTCGGTATCAGAACTTAGATGGTCATTTTTTAGGATCGAAATTAGCCACCTCAGATTGGGAACGGTTGAGATTCTAAACCATACCGGAAACTGCCACAACCTTGATTAAGCTGCACTTAGTTGGAGCTAAAAGTGCTATAAAAGAAAATGATTACCCTAACTAATCTATACTTAGTTTGTGATAATCTTATTAAACACACTTTTTTCTTATTTACTAGTCTTTCATGGATACATTGTTGTAAACCCTTTGACTGGGACCAAATAACAAGAAATTACCATGACCCTAAATAACCTGACTTATTGCTCCAATCATGTTCATATTCGATCATGAGCTATAGCACTATCAGGCCATATCTTGTCAATATCATTTGACAAGATATAGTGCTTTTATCTAGGAGATCAACCTAGCCCACCAAGAAAGAAAGGTGATTTAAATTCCTAGAAGGACAAATGATGAGCAGTTGATAGAAGTAGCTTCACATGCTAGTAAATTTTGTCTTACATATTATAGATGGGAGAATTACAAATGGATATTTCTAGTGATGCTTGAGATTTGTTTTTAGTTGTGAACAAAATATCAGGACCCTCTTTGTTTAATGATTATGTTGAATTATAGCAAAGTATTTTAATAGATTTTGGTTTTGTGTTGAGATAAGCAATGAAAGTAGAAATGCAAAGATTTAGGTTTGTACGAAGAGTTTGTACATATTTGTCTATTATCAAAATTAGATAATCATGCATGAGATTTAATGAAATATTTTGCTCTTCATGATTTCTTGCTAGTTGTAAGAATGTCATGTAAAAGAGAGTAGTAGGGTTAATAATCATAACTTTGAAAAGATTCAAGATCAGTAACATTTTAGGATAACTGGACGCCTTTAATGAGCTTAGGAAGCATAATTTAGTCTCTTATGTAACGACACTCGAAAAGAGTACGCGCGCTACGACAAGAGAGGAAGATATGCGGCAACAACAGCCGATGTTGCATATAAATAGAATTCCAAATTTTTTGGAGAATAAACGAGTAGAGGCTTTAGAGAAAGACTTTGATTCAAAGAGGATGTTTAGAGAATGTTTCTCCTTCCAAACAGTGGATACTTTTAAACGAGTATTTTTGTGTCTGTAAGTGGTGCCTCCCTTTATAACATGATGGGGTATCTGATTTGCTTAGCATTTTTGCTTTATGCCCAAGGAACATGGATGCTCTCATTCATGGGCTGTCAACCGATAAAATTGTCTTTTGGAACCATCATTCGGGGGTGGGGGTGATTGGAGTATTCAACCATAATTTATCGTGGAGTGATTCAAAACGAAGACCATCCTATCAATATAATATATATGTAACTATATGAGAGTATTCATTGGAATATTCACTTATCTAGTTTGGACTTTAGTGGAATAATTGTTATCCATCCTCTATTTAATTCTCTCATTATTAACTACATTTGGGTCATGAAATTTTTTTATTTGCTCCCTACTCGAATCCTATTTAGTTAGGTTTATATGGTGGAAAAATTATAATTGCCCCTCGTTAGAATCTTTCTATTTTTTCTTACTATTTAGAATCAACCGACAAAATATTTAAAAAAATTCATCATTTTTGTGCATTATACAGCATGCAAAATATTAAAAAATCGAAAAAAAACATTTTGAGAGTTAAAAATTTCGTGATTTTTGTTCAGATTTGAGATTTTGAAGTATTTTTGTACATTTCATGATTCTTGTGTGCTATAACAAACAAAATATTGAAAAACTGAAAGAAAAAAGATTTTTTTTGAGATTTATAAAAAAAATCGCGATTTTTGTATTCTATAGAATGGAGAATATTGAAAAGCTGGATAAAAATGCTGAAGTATTTGCATCTTAATCCTTCGTATATTGTACATATGAAGTTCATAAATATGAGATATTACAACTTACAAATCCTATACCAATAAACTTTTAAATTAATATGAATTTCTCGACTTTGGACTTCATACCCGTGCATTGCGCGGGGGCCCTTGCTAGTTATAGAAGTAGTGTTCTGTGTCCTGCCATCTCACCCACCATAAGTTACTGAATAGTAGGATTTTAGTATTTATTATAAGGATGCATGTACAACCAAACTATCCTGCCCTATATTGCAAAACATAGTTATGCATCCAATATCTCAGCAACCTGTATATGAGGATAGCAAAAGCTGCAACAGTTGTATGCGTGCTTGAGCGTGTTTTAGTGAATGCATTGCTTTTCTAGTGAGTCATCTCAACGTTGGATATTCAAATGACTATAACTATACTTATATATAAGTAGGGTAATGATTTTCTTACTCTTTCCGGGCATTGAAGTTTTTTTTTCGAAACAAGCCTCAAGTATTCATTCCTCGTCCTCTTAATATGTTTCAAGGTTGAGCCCAGTGCTTGTTGGTGTTGATTAGTAGCATAACTACAGCAGTTTGCTGACTAAGAATGCATATTAATCTCTGCTCAGATTCTAGACACGGTATTTAAAGTAGACTCTTTTGCTGCATGTTTTAAATAGTACGCAGATGCGCGCGCGCACGCCATCGCATATATATTTTCTTTTTTCCAAGGTGACTTAGCCCCATATGTTGTGGCACTTTTCTTTGTCTAATAGACACTAGCAGTGCTCCTAGCATTATGGAGTGGTATTGACAATGGACGACTTATTACTTCAGCAGGAGCACTGCTAGGTTTGGAAGGTTAATTTGCTAATTTGAAAATGCACATCTTTAGCATTTGGACTATTTTCCATATTCTTATCAAGGTTCTGCAAGGTAAATAAAATTTGAAATTGCACCTGAGGAGCTCTGGCAGTGAGCAACAGGGAAGGCAGAATGTGAATCCTGGAAGGGGCATCCAACATAAAGCACCTATGTCTTGAATGATCACATCTGAAATTTCTCTGTGCAACTTACACTTCGTTATCCTATTAATTATAGTCTGCAAATTGCAGGCCCTTGAAAAGCTTGAAGAAAAGGAGATTGTGTTGCAAAAGAAGGTTTCTATAGAGGCTGAGAGGGCCAAGGAATTTACAAAGGCAAAGAACAAACAAGGTGTGGATGATCTACGATTTTTAGTCCAGCTAAATCTATTAACATGCATAGATTTATTGATATTCTTCATGCCTATAGGCATGCAATATTGGTACATTGACCTTATGCATGGTATAGACTGCTATTGCACTTCCCTATCAAAAGTGTTGTTGCATTGATGTTTGCTAGGATCCATGTTTTGAAATGTCGAGGTTACATCCAACAGGAAGTTCTTAGAAGTGTAAGCTGCTGAGAGAAATCATGTGTCTCTAGATTCTCTAATGCCAATGTATTTGTACAAACTCCTGTTCTGCTTAGCAACTCAATAGATATCATGCATAGGTTCATTAGTCAAACTTCTGCTTAAAAATCGTCATAATGTATTCATGGCATATTTATAAAATATGCTAAATACTGACAATGCTGTAAATCAAAATGCTGTAAATCAAGCATAAACGGATTTGGATTATGCAGAATTATTCAGAAATGGATTATATATAATAGAACATTATATAGAAAAATCCCTAAATAGATTAAATGCGGAAAGAGATTAATAAGAAAAGATAGAAGCAAAATGTTGATAGGGAGAATTAGGAAAGGAGAGACTTGGGTTTTGTTAATTCAAGATTAAGTTTGTGCATTGTGTTTTGGATATCGGGTGCATTATGTGCATTGTATACAACACAATATAATGGCCATTTCTCCCACATATCTGGCATAGGGTCAATTATGCGATCATCTTTCCTTCTAAAGTTCTAATACTATATATGTCATTGCTAACGTAAAATTTTAGACGGACGATTAATCCGACTTTTAAAACTTGTTTTACAACTGACCTTTGAGCTTTTCTAATAGTGGAGGCTTTGATGCAATCTGCACAATGTCTATTTACTTTTCATGCCTATGTTTAACAAACATTTTCTTACATCTCTTCGTAATTTATTATTGTGTGAGTTTGAAACGAATTCTGAATTCAGTTTTCTTTACACAGCTGCCATGCAATGCTTGATGAGGAAAAAGTTTTATGAGGTGCAAATTGAGCATATTGGGAGTTTTCAGTTGCGTATTCATGATCAGGTACCAATGTGAGAACAATATTTCTCTTTGTAGTAATGTTCACACTAGGGTTCTGAAATCTTCGTTTTCCATTGTTAATTTTGGTAACTTGCAGGAGCAAAAGCTACAGCATAAGTTGCTAGACCCGCTGCTTAATAAAAAAGATATGCAGAGGACAACAAGCAAAATTAGCTCCAGGAAAAGCAGGATTGGTGAATTTCCTTTCCCTATTAAGTAATTTCTATGAATTTCAATAGTTTTGAGTTGTACGTAATTTTTTTTGCTCTTTCTTTAGCTATATCCTTTCTATTTAAAAGAACTTGACGTTGTGCTTTCAAACCTTGGCAAGACCAAGATGGTTGGTGGAAGGCTGGATTTTTTTAAGCAAGCCCCTGCTCCCCCAAAAGAAAAAGAAAAAAGAAGTAAATAAATATTTTTAAAAAAATCATTTTCTTCGAACAATAGATTTTAGAGCAAATGTTTTTTATTGACCATGTACGCTTCGTCTTTCATGTAAAGATATAACTCGTTACAAGTTGAGCATGCGCTTTTTGCTCATGGGATTATCTTCTATTTCATGCTTTCCATCTTTTTGAAAGCAGCTGACATCTGCGTTTGAAATGTGTCGATTCATAGGTTTATTGTTCTTAGTTTCAAATATATTAGATAGATTATTAATACGGTACATGACTTGTAGTTACAGGTGATATCAACAAATAGTATTGGATCATGTTGAATAAATAGAAATCATAATTTTTTACTTCGGGAGCAAGTCTATTAAATTAGGACCTTGCAAAGTTAAACGTGATCGTGTGAATGTAACAACTAAGTAGTTGCAACATAGTTTATATGTTATGTGCAAACTTGATAATGATGCAAGAAAAGTAAGCAACCGTAAGTATAATGATAAAACGAGGTCGACATTTGTACTAGAAGTCAACTGTTACAAATATCAAGCATTGTCACGCCCTAAATTCACTCATATAAATACAATCAAAAAAATGCGTGACATGCCGCGATCTCGGCAATAAGACCGCATGTACAACTAGCAAAGATTTTTATAAGATAAAAACCATATCCACAATAACATAAATAGTGGATTTAAATTCCAAGTAAAAAAGAACTCCAAATTATAGAGCGGGCTTATTAAAATAATACTTAAACAAAATATCTTATTCGAGAAAAGTTTATTCTACCAACTTGATAGAAAGACAACTAAATTATTTATTCGTAGCAAAGACCGTAAAGTTTCATAAGCCACCAAGATGATGAGCATCCTAATCTCTACCAAAACTCTTTTAGGAAGCTACCCTGCATTAGGATTAGCAGGCCACATACAAAAGTGGATGAGCTATAACGCTCAGTAATGAAATAGATACATGTCAAATTTATTTATAATAAATTAGAAAACAACAAAACATGAACCAATCAATTATACTAGCAATTGTGATATTAGTTTGTGCATAAATCTTGTATAAAAATGCAGTACTTGAAAATATATAATTTTCATGCACGGAAAAACTAGCAGGTTACTATCAAGTACGGTCAACACCTCTATCTCGGCTGACATAAGGCAACGCCACTATAGATAGCTTGTAGTAGGGAGAACCACATGTTGACCCATATTGAGGTTGCCTTACGACGCGCTCTATAATCCCACTGGACTACACTACTAACCTAGACGTAACCTATTTGTTTTCCTAACTCATACCAGTATTAACCTACGAGACGCATATGACAACTTTTATTTCCAAAATAGAGTATATATATATTCTTTAAATATAGTCAACCACGTGCTCAAGGCACAAATTATGATTAAATTACCAAGTTGTATGCATCTTAACACTATATGAAAACATGCAAATTTATATATGGTAAAGACAATAAACATATTATTTATCTTGTGAATTTTAGACGATGGCTCGTGGTAGAAGAGGTGCAGCGGCTCGAGGAAGATGTGCATCAACTCGTAGGAGGGGTGCAGCAGCTGGAAGGGGTGGGAGAACTGTCATTTCACCTCCTGCCGATACCACCCCTGCCATAAGGCAACCTCGAACTAGGGTGGCGGCAGCGGCGACTAGATTCCAGAAATACCTACGAACCCGGTGATAGAACCATTGCAAGTTGCCCTGCTATTAATGATAGATGGAGGTTTGGTTTTATGGCTCGTGGAGGGAGGTCTGCCTGTACTCCTAGAACAGCAAAATAAGACCTTAATGAAGAGGATAATTAATGGGGCAGTGAAGGATTTAACTCTTTCGTGGATATGCAAGTTGAGTTCATGAACAAGCAAGTGGAGTTGGCCGAAAAGCAATGTTAGCTTATGGAAGAGCAATCCAAGGCGACAAAGGAGCTCGTCAAGGTGATAGAGTCTCGTGGTGTCGACGGGATTTTCAAGACCGAAAGATGTGATCTTGAGAAGTTTAAGAAGATGTCCCCACTTTCATTTAGGGCGGTTATGATCCCACGATGACAAAGTTGTGGCTTAAGCAGTTGGAGAAACTCCTCAAGATCTTGAAGTGCACCGAGTATCAGAAGGTGTCTTTTGCTACCTTATGTTGCAGGAGGAGGCGGAGCACGGGTGGGAATCAGAAAAAGAAATTTTAGTGTCGCAAGGCGAAGATGTGATTACTTGGAGCAAATTTAAGCTGTTGGAGGAGAAGTTCTTCCCTAGTTATGTTCATGCTCGAAAGAAGAGAGAATTCCTGAATTTAAAGCAAGGAAATGCAACCGTCGATGAGCATGAGGCAAAGTTCATGGAGCTATCTCGATATGCCAAAGAGTTGGTCGCAGAGGAGCATGATAAGGTCGAAATGTTCGAGAACAGTTTAAGGCCATATATCAAGGCATTAGTGATTATCAGCTTATTAAAGACCTATGCTGAGGTCGTAGAGAGGGAACATAGGGTCGAGAAGACCATCGATGCGAAGCAGAGGACTTGGGAGCAAAGGAAGAGGCCACAGTCAGATAGTGGTCATAAATCTTTCAATGGGCATTTTAAGAAGAAAGAGTTCAGGAAGTGGGAATATTCTTCTCAAAAACCGAGAGATCCGACTAAGAAGTTTGAAGTTTCTATTCAGAGGCATGAGGGACCATGTTTCATGTGGTTAGGATGCATATCATCTAGGCGGCTTATGGAGCTTTGCGGTCTTGCGACGAATAAATAATTTAGTTGTCTTTCTATCAAGTTGGTAGAATAAATTTTCTTTGAATAAAATATTTTATTTAAGTATTATTGTAATAAATCCATTCTATGATTTAGAGTTTTTTTTTACTTGAAATTTAAATCCACTATTTATGTTATTGTGGAGATGGTTTTTATCTTATAAAAATCTTTGCTAGTTGCGTCTTGAGGTCTCATTGTCGAGATCGTGGCATGCCGCGCATTTTTTTGATTGTATTTATATGAGTGAATTTGGGGGTGTGACAAGCATGCTAAGGCATCCAACATGCCGATTTACTCTAGCGACTTTTAATGCCGTTACATCATAAATTGTGAAATAAAACATGGTGGTCCACTTTAGTATCATCGATATTTAAGTGATGGAGGATCGTCTAAAGCCTTCTCCATTTAAAATTTGGTTCTCTAAAAATCGAAACTTGATGAAAAGTCTAGCAAAACTTTGACAGTTACTTTTGAAATTGGTGTCAACATTAATGTCTAAGGAAACTATAAACAAGGGAGGGTCTTGCCATAAATCCTAGAAGACAGTTGGGCATTAGGAAATCTACCTTACCGGTCTTCAAAGTTATCGTTAAGCTAGTAAAACTAATGAAGCAAATTACATCTACGACCCCCGGAGCTTTAGACATACCGGTCACCATTAAGAAGAGTTTATATACCGTCTATTTCTCTGTAAAGGCTTGAGCGCATCGCTTTTCCAGTAGCTCCTAATCTCCTAATCTCGGCAAAATTGATCTGCGACACCTTCCGTGTGCTCTACCACAGAACTATGCTAATTGATCCTTTGGGGAAAAAATGAAACCATGAAGGTTTGCAAGCCTAAGCTGTCCTGTTAACTTCAAGGAAAGAATATAAATATTAAATCTTTAGATTACGTTTCTAGATTTCGAAATATGCTTACTTAGGTGGAGGTCCATGCAATAACTTGGTCTAGTTATGGATCCAACATGATGTTCGTTAAGGCGAGGAATTTTTGGTGTTTGATAATGTTTAGGTTAAGATTTGATTAGGGAAAATCGTATAGAAAGCAACAGCTTAGTAGAGAATCACCCTAATTTGCGTGGAAATCACATCTACGAACCACATCACTTGGCAATAAATAATGGAATCAAAGAAAAGAGAGCGATTTTTGTATATCTTGTAAAATATCATAACAATAAAAGGGGAGTGCTTCATGCTTATTTATGAAGTGTAGCCAAAGCTACGAATGCAAGGACCCATTTCCATCAATCCTACCATATTAATGCTTAAATTGCTAATAGACTTCAGGGTTGAGAGTAGTAATCTCATCAGAACTCCTATCCGGAGATTTTTTTACTAATCAATGTTCTTGGCTCTTACCGAGACAATTAGATAGTGAACTAATAAAATGGATTAATCTCTCACTTAATAAATAAAATGAGACCTTCATTTATTTAACAAGATTAAGATCAATTTCTCTTCTCATATACTCGAAGTGGTGGTTTTGCTTCTCCTTTCACGTACCAAATGATGTAAATAGAAATTATCCACAATAAAAGAGCAGTGGTACTTTATGTGTCATTACCACAATGAAGGCTATATATAATGTACGCTGACAATTCATTCCCTACCTCAAGGAAATTTTTGGTTCCACCCAGTTCACCATGGTTGAAGAATAGTTTTATTTTTATATTATTTATTTATTGAGGAAAAAGTTTGGAAGAATCCACCTCGATATCATTAATATGTTTTTAATGAACAAAGGATCCACAATATCTTTTGTGTTATTTTGGAGAATAGGTAATTGAATGGCTACTATAGCAATTTATGATGACTAACATTTACGTATTAAACGTATCAAACATTTATCTGTTTAAGCTCATAGAAACAAATTGAATATAATTATAACGCATTATGTGTATCCTTCCAATTTATCGGATGTCTCTGAAGAGACAATATAACCCATTATCTGTAAGCGAACACAAGGCATGATTATCTTACAACACTCATAGATAACAAATGATAGCTCTTTTATGTATATAAACTAAATGCTATATGGAATTTATCCTTTAATTGTTTACCCTTATTAATTGTGGATACTTGCGCCTCATAATTGTGCTTTTGATGAATTGTTTCTTTTGGTGCAGCATGAATTGAGAAGGCAATCAAGTTTTTTCCTGACCTGAAGGCTGATGGTAGAATATGACTTGTTATGATGTCATCATCATGTTCCTAAATAGCATCAAAAAGTTATCTAATTCGCTATATGTACAAATTTTGAATCCAATTAACTGTACCAGTGCTGTTACTGTATATAAATTTCATCCTCAAGTATCTTGTATCTGCTTTTATCTCTTTGGTAAATGACCGGAGTAAGCACTAGTTTAAATTTTGTTCTTGCCAATATTTGTCCAGTGATGATTCTGATATATTTCTTACATCATGATCCATCTCAATTTATCTGTTTTGATATTGAGGACTTGTGTGCTGAGCATTTTTGTTCTCCTTTATGTGGCAACACGGTCACACATTAAGGTAAAGGCCAATCTGCTTGATATTTTTACAAGCAGTAGTGAAACATATTACCACAAACTGCTTTGAATACAAATATGATAGGTGCTATTCATATCTATATTTAAATACATTGAGCTGGATACATTGACAGCTGTTTACCTACTGCTATTAGTCTTCTGCATAAATGGCTGCTCAACTAATTAAACAATTTATACTTCTTTGGTGGTGTTACTCTCAACACCAAGTAAACATTTGGGTCTTGAGAGAACTTATCAGATGAAGAGATTAGAAGAACTTATCAATGAAATGGTCTTAGGTTACTGAAGGGCATGATGGTGCTAGTAGAAAATCATTGGATTAGAGAGCAAGAGAAATTTCAGAAATTTTGAGAAGACATGACACCTATAGCTAAATTTTATTTCCTGCAGGGTACAATTTATCCTTAAATATAACGGGCCGGACAATATCCAGCGTTGGATAAAATTGACTTATCCAACAAATCTGAGCCGTTAATTTGAATCGCTATTTTAACTAGCGGTTAAAATCGAACGGTTCAGATTAAACCGCTATTTTAACTAGCGGTTACCTCTAAATAAAAGGAGGCACCGCTTGAACAGCTTTGTCACTGTTTCAGCGGTTAAAGGGTTAGGGATCCAAATTAAAGATGGTTTTTGCTGTGATTTCAACTGCGATCTTGCTGGAATTCTTTTCAGTGGTGTATCGATCTCATCAGGTAATTAATTTACTTTAATTAGTATATGAATTGTTAATATTTATGCGATATTTGTTAGAGTTCTCAGAGATAATTTGGGGCTTTTTTCTGTGGATGAAATCATGTAGTTGTAATGGCCGGTAAATGCAAATGTACACCCAAGAGGTCTATAACGAAGAAACCCACACATAAGAGGACTAAACTGACTCTTCCTTCTCCGCAAAAAAATATTCGTAAAGAACTTTTCGAAAAACGTAGTAAAAGAAGGAAAATCCAGTCAACGGAGAATGTATCCAATCCTATACAGCCATTAGCATCCCATGCATCCGAGACATCATCAAATTAATACAACCCTAGTCCCGTGAATAATGTTGTATTGTATAATCAAGAAAATCACATCTCCGAAGTTATTTGGAGTGGTAAAGATAGGGGACCTTACGGCGCTCGAATTGACGAGTATATCTGCGCAATGGCTTCTGACTGAACATCATATCAAAATATCGGACAATTGGAGTTTTGGTGTGTATCGTAAAGTTGGCTACCAACAACATGACCTATAGTTAATATCTGCATTAGTTGAGAGATGGTGGTCTGATACGAACGGTTTTCATTTACCCGTTGGAGAGATGTCGATCACTTTTGAAGACGTTTCATGGATTCTCGGTCTCCTGGTCATAAGTTCTCCGATTGTTTATGAAGGATGCATAACTTCTTTCTTACATTTTGGCGCCGTATTAGGAGTTGAGCCCCTGAAAGAGAAGAGGAAAGATGGCATCGTACTTGTGACGTGGGTGTATGAGACTTTTAGGACTCTCAGGACTGATACTGCATACGAGAAAATCGTTCGATATACAAAAGTTTATGTTTTGTACAACATTTGCATGGCATTATTCTCTACACGTTTCAAGAACCTAATTCATCCTAAATGGATTGGATTTTTTACAGACAGGGAATGCATTCTGGCTATGCTCGGGGGTGGGGTTTTTGGCGTATTTGATAAACAGTTTGAACGAAAACGGCCCTGTCAAATGTGATAGCTATAAAGGGTTGTCTTACCATTTTACTGGTATCATATTAGTTTTTTAAAATCATTTTCCTTTATTGTAAAGATGATTGTAGTGAATCTAACAATTAATTTTTATTTAGTGTTGGGCATATACAAGGATCTTGGTCATTCGACCGATGCCTAATACTAGCATCAAGGAGATTAGACCCCTTGCTAGACAATGGAGTGTACACATACATCGAGATCCTCATCATCATAAAACTTTCTACCGGGAAAGGCTTGATAATTTGAAAGAGCTACAGATAATCACTATTTCATTACCTAATTTAACGACATTTGTTTAATTCTTTATGAATAATGTTAAATATTTTCAACCATTTGTTTAACGACAGCTCACATGGGATCCGTACACTTAGTATGTCGATGCATCCCAACAATTTTTTGAGCACAGTAAGCACGCTGGACTATTACGCATTCCTTTCATATGTTTCGATATTGTCCAGTGACAATATTCCGATAGGATAATCCGACAGTTCTATGGTATTTAGAGGGTACCCGTTGACGTTCATCGTATACAAGCTAAGAAAGAAAAGAAAACCAAGAAGAGCTAAGTACATGATGTGGTTTCGGATTATATCAATTTGTGGCTTGCAGTCCAAAATGATATCGCGGAACAAGGAGTTGCACCTGAGGCTCCTATAGTGGAAGGTGAGGATGTGGCTAACGACTACATGACTTGGTACACTGGTATTACTAGAAAGGTAACACCCCCCAATCAACCAACTACGATATACGAGCCTGACATCGAGATTAGCCGTCAGTTACTTCTCGATTATGTAAGTATTGTTTATATTTTGTTTTGTTTTATATCATCTTTAACATATTCGATCCAATTATTGATATTTATTACTTATTATTTATGGGTGAACGATGTTGAAGGCACGAATTTTTTGTTGGAATTTGACGATCTCAATAGATTACACAAACAGATTAAAAAAGTGTTAAATGGTGAGATTGATGAGAAGGGAGAGGCTGTTGATCAAAATGGGGGAGAAGACCGTCGGGGAGGAGCCAATGTTGCGAGATGAAAATTTTGATAAGACGGTTCGAAAAACGGTGGACATAGGGACCATTATTGATCCCAGGTTTGAGGTTCAAACGAGTGCTGCCGAGGATGAAAACTTGTATGCTAATTTGGGAGATATAACCCTGGAGGTGAAACAAAAATTCCGTTTGAACAAACCGAATCGACAAAGGTAATTCGTTAGGAATCACCGATCGACAATTCTCGTATCGTGAAGGAATTGACTACCTCAGTCAGTCGGACAGATGGTGCGAAAGTAGCGGAAGATATTGATTGTACTGAACATTTCGGTACAATGGGTGTAGATCTGACCGGCGAACTGGGGAAAGATCTTTTAAGAGGAGAAATTACAAATGCGAAGAGAGAAAAAAAGACAAGTTATTTCTTGATCTCGTTGTAACAAAATCGATACAAAAAGAAAAAGAAAGGAAAGAAGCTCGTACGAGAAATGAAATATGTCACACACCGCTTCCTAGTAGACGGAAACAGTGACATGGCAAGCCCGCAACGTATTTAGTATGAAAATATGTTAAGCGTAATTAAGCAATATGACAGTGAGCAAGAATAATAAGAGTAATAAAATAAAACAACTTTATTTACGTTCAAATTTATATACCATTGTCTGAAAATAAAAGATACAATAAATAAAGAAAACAAATGCCTAAATAATAGCATACTGAAAGTAAGTGCAGGCTGGAAAGGAGCTAGTCTAGCTGAGCAGCAAACTTGTCCAAGTCCTTCGGGCTCGGCTCTATCTCCTCAGAGTCGGTCCTCCTGACGAACATTCCACAGAAAGAAACAGAAAGGAATATCGTCAGCGAACTAGTGCTCGGTAAGTCCCGCTTTTTCACCTGGAAAAGGCAGTGGATGAAAGAAAGGTGAATAAGCTCTTTATCTAGAAGTTGGTTCTGTAAGAAACAAAAGAAGATAGTATATAATGTGAAATGAACAGAGGATGTATAAATGAAAGTCTACCCTAGCACCACCACTGGGTTTTCACAAGCATCTAGCATGCTATTTTAAAAATTTCGGGATGCTAAACTAGACTAACCAAAGATCTTAACTAGATGATTAGGGTTTAAGCTATGATATTTAAACTATAACACTAAGTGAAGGAGACAACAACGTTTTTAGACTGAGTCCTTCACTTCACAAGCTCCGTGTAGTAGTCCCTACGATTCCACAAGGCTCCACTTGAAGATTGAACAAGCTTCCTTTCGCGATCTTCGTGCCGAAGATGATCCATCCGAAGCTTCGCTAATCCAAGTTGCCTCTTCACTAAACTTTCTTTAGTGAAGATAACACCCTAAACCAAAGTGCTAATCTAGTTTAGAATGGTGAAGTAGGGGTTCTAATCTCACTAAGGATTTATTCAAAACCTTTTGATTCACATCACATGCGAGGGTTAGGGTTTTGTAGAGGAGGAAGAAGATGGAGAGAGCTAGAAGGATATGAGCTCTCAAAAGTGAAAAATGAACCACACTTGAAAAAATGAACCATGGCTCACATAATATCCTCACTCATTGAAGCATGGATTTTTTTTCAATAAATAAATTGAACCATGCTTCAATAGTGCAAGCAAATGAATAAAGAAACATAAAAGCCATATTTCACCATATTCCTCATTTTCCACCTCATTTCTATTTTTCACAAAAATAGAAAATCCTACCATGCTTCTTAATATATATATATATATATATATATATCTCAAATATATATATTAAAAAAATAATTAGTGAGCAATAATATTAGTTAATATATAATTATATCAAATATAAATATATATCTTATTATTAAATCAACACTTGATTCAATAATCCGGTTATATCTCATATAATCGACTAATATCATTTATCTGTATATCTCATTATCAAATCAACACTTGATTCGATAATCCGGTTATATCATATATAACCTGACCGATAACAAATAACCGCCAGATTATAATACGGTATCTCATACTCGTATTTAATCAGGCCCCTCGCACATATCAGCATATGTGCTCTACTTCGTTTCGCTTGAACTAGGAAACCTCTGTATGAGACTCTAAAGACTCGTCAATATGCTAGCAGTAGGTAATGATCACATCAGTTACCCACAAGCCGTCAGTGGTACTAGCTAGACGTAACGGCTACCTAAGTATTGAGCGAATAGAAGATTAACAAGCAAGCTTGTTCAAACTCCCATGAAGCCTATAAATAACACTTACTGTATAGTCCGGTTTCTTCGTCTGATATGTCACATATCAAGTCTAGGGGTGGAATCGTCAGACCCTAGTAACTTGATAAGTCATGCCGATATATGGCTCATAACGGTTCGAGAAATTACTGATAACACTTACAAGTAAATCTCATCAGCCCTGGCCAAAGACTTACTATTATAGTCAATTGAGCATAGCGCAACATCAACTCCCAATACCGGGAGAGACGAAACCCCTCCTATCGCTCACTGCCTCCATGTGACTCGGGACTGTACCCAAAATCCACCTGTTTGCACGACTCTTTTGAGCCGTGGTAGGGAGGAAATCAAAGCACAGTGGGAACCACACACGACTCTATGACGATCTCGAGTCTACAGACTAATCTGTACCAGTGTCACCAGAGAACTGCTATCTGACGATAGGTATGGTACCATCTAGGAGTTCTCGGCGAGTCCTGTTCGGTGTACCCATTCTCTAATGAGCACCTGTGTACAATCTTTGATGTCAAATACCAATGGTTATGGGATCAACCATCGCCGCATACTGGGTCAAGAAACGTACACACTAGTCTACTTTGGAATATCGATACCCTGTCTCGATACCCCCTCGACTAGGAACATTTAAAGGATGTGCTTGTGGACTGCACAAGTCCCAGTAGTATGATCCGCATCATAGTCCTGATAGTCAAGCAAACATCCTAAAGGCTTTATCAACATGTATCAGAGAGAGTATAATAATACAAGTTTACATGTTAAGATAAAGAGCAACTAGATAGCATACTATCATGTCGAGCAAGAAAGTCCTCTATATATATGTCCAAGCATCCACTATATCATACAATAATGGCCTCTAGGGCATACATATTCCTAACAATCTTCCACTTGCACTAAGGCCATGTGTCGTAGTATCTCATAACTAACATCCCAAAAAGTCTCTTAAACTGTGTCTGGGGGAGGGCCTTCGCGAGTGGATCCGCTACGTTGTCCTTCATGTCAACTCTCCTAATCTCGATCTCTCGTCGATCTACTATCTTCCGGATCAGGTGATATCGTCTAAGAATATGTCTGGATTTTTGATGGGACCGGGGTTCCTTAGACAAAGCCACAGCTCCATTTTTATCACAATACATAGGTATTGGATGCTCAATGGATGGAACCACACCACGTTTAGTTATGAACTTCTTCATCCAGACAGCCTCTTTGGCAGCATCGTTGGCAGCGATATATTCAGCCTCCATCGTCGTGTCTGCTACGGTATCTTGCTTGGAACTCTTCTAACATACTGCCCCTCCATTAAGGGAGAAGATAAAACCCGAGAAGACTTACTGTTGTCCTTATCACTCTGGAAGCTCGAATCGGTAAAGGACTCCACATGGAGTTCACCGTTACCATACACCAAGAACATTTCTTTAGTCCTTCTCAAGTACTTAAGAACGTTCTTCACAGCTGTCCAGTGTTTCTCCTCTGGATCTGATTGATACCTACTCACTACACCTAGTGAGTAAGCTACATCTGGTCTGGTACATAACATCACATACATGATAGACCCGACTGCCGAAGCATAGGGTATCCCTTGCATGCGAGCCCTCTCCAAATCAGTCTTGAGAGATATCTCTTTGGAGAGAGTGATTCCTGAACAAGCGGTTAAATTACCACGCTTAGAAATTTCCATACTAAATCTCTTTAGTATGGTGTCAATGTATCTGGATTGGGACAATCCCAACATCTGCTTAGATCTATCTCTATAGATCTTTATCCCCAAGATGTAGGAGGCATCACCGAAATCTTTCATGGAGAACTTGTGTGATAAGAAGAGCTTGACTGTGTGTAGCATATGAACATCGTTTCCTACCAAGAGTATGTCATCCACGTACAATACGAGGAAGAAAACCCTACGCTCAATAACCTTTTTGTATATAAAAGATTCATCTACGCTTTTGATGAAGTCAAACTCTTTGATACCTTCATCGAAATAGATGTTCCAGCTCCGCGATGCTTGCTTTAATCCGTAAACTGATTTTACCAGCTTGCACACGCTTCCGCTGCTCCCACTGTCTACGAAGCCCTTTGGCTGTGTCATATACACGCTCTCTTCTAAATCACTATTTAGAAAAGCGGTCTTGACGTCCATCTGCTAGATTCCGTAGTCATGGTATGTAGCAATGGTAAGTGGAATCCTGATGGACTTAAGCATAGCGACAGGAGAAAATGTTTCATCATAGTCGACACCTGGTCATTGACGAAAATCTTTTGCTACAAGTCTATTTTTGAAAGTCTCAACTTTTCCATCTACACCAATTTTCTTCTTAAAAATCCACATGCTCCCGATGGGGTTTACCCCTTCAGGAGCAACTTCCAAAGTCCATATTTTGTTGGTGTATATGGATTCCATCTCAGATCGCATAGCATCCAGCCATTTCATAGAGTGTTCACTTGTGATGGCCTACTTGAAACTAGTTGGGTCATCATCTTCCATGATGCAATTTTTGCTCCTACCGTCTATGAGAAAACCGTAGTATATCTCAGGTGGATGAGGAACCCTACTAGATTTGTGGAGTGGCTGAGGTTCGTCAGAGACTATTGGATTCTCTGGTTCCACCAAATTATCAGTTGTAGTTTATGTAGCTTGAACTTCTTCCAGCTCTACCTAATTACCACTAATTTCTTTCATAAGAAATTCTTTTTCTAAAAAGATGGCATGTTGAGCAATAAATACTTTTTGTTCCTCACTATGGTAGAACAGATATCCATGTGAATTCTTTGGATACCCCACAAACTTGCAAAGAACTGATCTTGCTTCGAGTTTGTCCGGATTCTGTTTTTTAACATAGGCCGGACAACCCCATATTTTAACTCTTTTAAGATATGGTCTATTTCCACTCTATATCTCATATGGTGTTTTAGACACAGATTTTGATGGAACTTGATTCAATATGTATGCAACTATCTCAAGTGCATAACCCCAAAAGGAAATACGTAACTCGGCAGTACTCATCATAGAGCGCACCATATCTAATAGAGTGCGATTCCTCCGCTTTGATACTCAGTTGTGCCGTAGTGTATACGGAGGAGTAAGCTGAGAGAGAATCCCATTCTCTTTTAAATAGTCTCGGAACTCCGTGCTTAAGTATTCTCCTCCCCGATCAGATCAAAGGATTTTAATACTTTTACCCGTTTGGTTTTCTACTTCGTACTTATATTCCTTGAATTTCTCAAAAGCTTCAAACTTGTGTTTCAACAAGAACACATGTCCAAATCTTGAAAGATCATCGGTAAATGTAATGAAGTACGAGGAACCATTGCTGGCATGTGTAGACATAGGACCGCATATATCACTATGTATCAGTCCCAAAAGTTCAGTAGCTCTTTCTCCGTGTCCAGTAAATGGAGTTTTGGTCATCTTTCCTTTAAGACATGACTCGCAAGTTTCATAAGATGTAAATTCGAACGGATTCAAAAATCCATCTTTATGCAACTTAGCTAGTCTTGTCTTATTGATATGACATAGTCTACAATGCCACAAGTAGGCTTCGTTCATTTCTGAACTTTTCCTCTTGTGTGTGTTCTGTATACTTAGAACTGTGGTTTGATTCAAAATATATATACCATTACATAACGTACCAAACCCAATCAACACTTGATTTAGGAAAATGTTCATAACATTATCCTCCAATACAAACTTATATCCTTCTTCATGTAATAAGAAAACTGATATAATACTGCACATCATATTTGGTACGTAATAACAGTCGTTCAGAATCATTGTATTACCATTTGGTAATACTAGATGATATTCACCAACAGTTTTGGCTGCAACAATTTCTCCATTTCCTACTTTTAGAGACATATTACCCTTTCCCAGTTCTCTACCTCTTCTTAGCCCATGTGACAAATTACAAATGTGGGATCCTGATCCGGTATCCAATACCCAGGACGTAGAGCAAACTGAGAAACAGTTCTCGATAACGAATACATCCGAAGAAGTTGCATCAACATGCTCCTTCTTCGTTCGGGTGGCGTGGGAATCCGGGTATTCCTCTATTCCTTACTCAGACTTATGACAATCATAAGAAAAAGTGGAACCAACGTTCCTCAGCTCAGTATAATAAGAAGGTTCAGTCAATACATCTATATTATTATCATGATTAAGACGTGTCATTGGTCTCTACCTGAAGAGAGAGAGAGCGAGCGAGAAGGAAACGCTTTAGCGTGCGCTCTTTGCAAGATTAGATTGGTTATTATCTTATCTAATTAGGGTGGCTCCCACTGTTTTTATTAAATCTTCCTTCAAATCATAAAAGGTAAGATTAGCCGGGATTAATTACACCCTACAAGTTTGCCAATCGGTCAGTCAGGCAGGTATTGGTACTCTGAGGGAGTCTCCATATGCTTTCGCATGGAACTAATTAATTAACCTCGTTTCCGCAGGGGCATAACCCCATTAACACCTTTCTTAGACACCTACTGGATCAGCTAATTGTAAAGTGGAAAACTCTCTCAGGAGTAACTCTTACTCGTAGTGGGTATTGGGATCCAACTATCTCATAGAAGGTATGCAATCTCATTGCAAATTTCAACACTTGAAATTCCCAATACCTGTTTTTACCCCATGCGGTTTATGACCTTGACAAGGTCAACAAACCATAAACCGAAAGTTAAGTTCAACCCGTTCATTTCATGATTGAATTAAACCAACCCGCATGACCCTTGACAAGGTCAACAAGGCCGTGCAACTACCCTAATCCAATCGCATCACATGCGACAGATAAGCACTAATCAGCTACCGCATGCTATGTATTGACAAGATCAATAAACGCAGCACGAATACTAAATATCACTTATCTAAAATGACGGAGGGCTACGACTGGTATAGTCAAATGGTCAACAACCCTAACCATGCACAATTATAATTAACTAATATTAATAAATCATAATTCATACATAAACATTAGGGTTAAGAAAATGACAATGGTCATCAACCCTAATGAAAGTCCTCTGTCTCTGTCTCAGTCAACTGTGCATACACACCCGTATCCGTGTTCCGAGGAATACGAATATAATGAGATAAAACTAATCCCAAATCATATACTAGGATCCGGCTTAAACCAAAGCCCGCTAGTATAAGCTGTCCGGACACCAAACGTGCACAAGTGCTCGGATGTGAACGAACCCCATTGCAAAACCATGCGACCTCTACTCATTTTGCCTAAAGGTGAATAACCCTCTGTGTGGGACTCTAAAGACTCGACACTACGCTGGCAGTGGATTTAACCACAGACCGCAAGCGGCACTAGCTGTACGTAACGGTCCCCAGGTAGATGCCGATAAGAAGACTGACGAGGTGAACCCATCTGAACTCCTACTGAGCCTGAATGTGACAGTCTCCGTACAGTCCGGTCTGTTCGTCTGATAACATCACATGGCGGGCCTAGGGGGTGGTAAACGTCAGTCCCCTAATAGCGGTACAAGTCGTGTCGGAGTGTAGCCTAGAACACCCTGAGATAACACTGGAAACCTACCGGTATACCTCGCTTGCCCTGGCCAGGGACTACTTATGTAATGGCTCTCCTGGACACAGCGCGATGTCAACCCCCAATACCGGGAGAGACGAATCCTGTCCAACCGTCACTGCCTCCAAGTGCTTCGGGACTGCACCCAACTACTACCTGTTTGCACGACTCCTTTGAGCCGTGGTAGGGTAGTAATCAAAGTACAGCGGGAACACACTCGAGACAAAGTGACAGTGTCAAGTCAGCGGACTAAGCTGTACTCATGTCACCTGGGAACTGATAACCGACGATAGGTATAATACCAACCAATAGTTCCCGACGAGTCCTGTCCAGTGTACTCGTAACCTAACGAGCACCCGCATACTATCTCAAGTACGACGTACTGACGGCTGTGGGACTGACCATCTCCCGTGCTGGGATGAGAAGCGCATACGCTAGTCTACTTCGGAGTATCGATACCCTGTCTCGATAATCCCACGACCAGGGACATGTATATATAAGGATGTTCTTATAGATTACCCAGCCCCCACGAGTGTGACTGCCATCACAACGCTGGTAATCAAGCAAAGATCCTAAGGGCTCCACTAATGCGTATAGGTGATACAATAAAGAAACACATGTACACATTAAAGCAGAGACAAACCAAGTAGCATACTACCATTTCGAGCAAGATTGTCTATACAACTGTGAATATCCCAAGCTTCCATCAAGTAATATACATACTAGTATGATACAGTAATGGCCTCTAGGGCATATACACTAACAAAACCATCCCCGCAAATGAGATTGAAGAAGTCGTGATGCTTGGCGATGCTCCCGTCGCGGTTCTGGTTGATGACCTGTCTTGTAGGTCTCGGGTCGCTGCACTCTTTTCATTTCGCAATCCGTTTTGATGACATTCCTTTCCTTTCGAATGTCGGTGTGGCAAGCACTGAGGTTGCGATACCTGAAGAAGCACCACCAGTTGCTGCTTTGACGGTCGTTGTCCCTCCGTCTTTTCTTATATCTTCTCAAATGCTGGAAGGTATGGGTTTGTGATAAATTTAAATCGGGGACAGCATTTTTCGTGTACTGACCATGTATCATCATGATCTCACAGGAGTTCTTTTTGATCATTTGTATCAGGTGCTGAACCCACACTTCTCTTTCCAGTCGGAGATTAGTCCGCCCGCTGGTGTCGGTGAGTATCTTTTCTACCCGACATCCTTTCTTTTCTTTAACGGGCAGTCACGTCATTGCTAGTTCTTCTTTGCATTGCTAGTGGCCTTATAAATTGAAGGAGGGGTTAAGGGTATCGCCGCGCCACCGGAACTCCCAGCTCTGACCCCTGTTGCAGCCGGTATAATAGACTCTTTTGTTCATGTATTTTTCTTTATTTCGTACGCCGACATCTGATTGTGATTTGTTTTGCAGCGGTCACATCGACTCTAGCTCCGTTCGAGTCTCGTGTTATAATGCCGGTAGGGCCTTTTTCTAGACGTCCATCTTCAAAAGGCGCTGTGACCAGTCTGCGTATGTTAGGCGATTACATCGAGGAGCTTGATGTAGAGTCCCCTATATTCGCTGCAGATTTTGCTGCCGAGCTTAATCCAATATTGGCGACGCTTGTGAACTTCCATAACGAAGGCGTCATTGAATCTTAGGTTAACTACTGTAGAAAGATTGAGGCCTGCCTGCATGAGCTTGAGCTTAGGCGTCCTGCTCCTGAGATTCTAGCTTTGAACTCCCAGCGGGCTGCATGGGTCGAGCAGAGTGTGTCCTTCCTCCGCCATTTCGAACAAGAAGCGACCTTGAGGGGGAAGGAACACGAGGAGAATTCGGATGAATCTGCCCGGCTGCGCGCCCAAGTTAAAGCGAACGCCACGCAACTGAGAGTTGCTTTTGACACCTTGCAGCAATATATCTCGGATGGGCTTGTATTGAGTCGGAAGCTCGACTCTATTGAGTGGGTTACGCAGAGTCGTGATGCTGCCCAATGGAAAATCGATGAGAAGATTTCATCATGCTTGCAGCAAAGGGCTCGAATTGAAGCGGAGCTGGCCGCGGCGGCTGATCACAAGAAAGCACTGAAAGGAGTGCGAGAGAAGCTTGCGGACTTGTTGAAAACGCTTCCTTCTCAGTAGCTGTTTTGCTTGTAATCTTCGAATAACATGTATCCATTTTTTATTCTTTCATACGATTCAACTTGTACTCCATTGAATTCATGAATAAAAGATACATATTTTTTTTGTTCTATTACCGCTTTCTTCTCTTTTCTTTGTTGCCGGCTTGTTACCTTAGTAAGCATAGCCTGTAGATGATAGGGAGCATTTCGTCTTGAACTTTCGAGTGGTAGTGATGGCTTAGGAAGCAGGTTCAGATCTGCTGCCTAAGGCTTTTCAACTTTATGGGCCGTGAGGGTCTCATAAAGAATTTTCTCCCAACTGGTCGAGAGGATTCCGCAGGTGTATTTTTTCCTTAGGAATCGTGAGGATTCCTAAATGTGCTTTCTCTTGAGAGTCGTAAGGATCTTACAAATGAACTTTCCCTCTTACAAGTCGAGAGGACTCGTAAGTGGTTGTTTCCCTCCTTGTTGAGATTCGACTTTGGAGAGTGTGGCCCGTGAATAGTATGCAAGAGTCTATCTTGGACCGACTTGCAGGGCCCCAGTGCTTAGGAAATAGGTTTTTTAATCCCCATTGCCTAAGGCTTTGCCTTACGAGTTAAGACGAATCGAGAAGTTCTCTCAAGGATGTCATAACGTCACAGTTAACCTCTTCTCTTTACGACAGAGGTCTGTTAAGGTCCGTGGTACTAGGGTTTTGTCTGTCGTATCGTTGCGTTGGCTGATGTATTCCTCGATAGGCAATCTTGCTGTTCGAGTAGCCTTGCGACTGTCGTGTCTCTGATCCCTTCAGGGGCTGGACAAGACGTCTTCATGCAATCTTTTTAGGAAGTTTGACCGTCGGAAGAGCAAGCGTTACAAATTTTGCCATGCCGCTTTTTACTTGAGGTTAGGCTCAGTTTGGGGAGCCCCAATGAGTCATAACCACTCCGCGCTGGTGTGGGATGATCTCCGATAGTCTTTCAGATTTTATATGAGTTGCCGTCAAGACCCTAAAGCTAGGAATTTGGCCATTGCTTCGTTTGCTGGTATTGCGTCTGCTGTATCGAGATGAATGTCGCGGTTGTCTCTAGGTTGTTAGTGAACCGTCGAGGTTTGGAACTAGGGATTTTTCCGTGGCTCCGTTGTTTGATTGTCGCGTCTGAATCCTGCTGGAGGAAGAACGCTGTGGTGACATCTCGTCTGCTATATCGAGACGAACGTCGAGGTGGTGACCACTCCGCACTGGTGTGGGATGATCTCCGATAGTCTTTCAGGTTTTATTTGAGTTGCTGTTAAGAATCCGAAGCTAGGAATTTGGCCTTTGATTCGTTTGCTGGCATTGCGTTCACTGTATCGAGATGAATGTCGCGGTTGTCCCAAGGTTGTTGGTGATCCATCGAGGTTTGGAACTAGGGATTTTGTCGTGGCTCCGTTGCTTGATTGTCGCGTCTGAATCCTGCTGGAGGAAGAACGCTGTGGTGACATCTCGTCAACTGTATCGAGACGAACGTCGAGGTGGTGACCACTCCGCCCTGGTATGGGATGATCTCTGGTAGTCTTTCAGGTTTTATATGAGTTGCCGTCAAGACCCTAAAGCTAGGAATTTGGCCTTCGCTTCGTTTGTTTTAGCGTGTCTGAATCCTGTTGGAAGAAGAACGCTGTAGTGGAATCTCGTCTGCTGTATTGAGACGAATGTCGAGGTGGTGACCACTCCGCGCTGGTGTGGGATGATCTCCGATAGTCTTTCAGGTTTTATATGAGTTGCCGTCAAGACCCTGAAGCTAAGAATTTAGCCTTTGCTTCGTTTGTTTTAGCGTGTCCGAATCCTGTTGGAGGAAGAACGCTGTAGTGATATCTCGTCTGCCGTATCGAGACGAACGTCGAGGTGGTGACCACTCCGCGCTGGTGTGGGATGATCTCCGATAGTCTTTCAGGTTTTATATGAGTTGCCATCAAGACCCTGAAGCTAGGAATTTGGCATTTGCTTCATTTGTTTTAGCGTGTCCGAATCCTGTTGGAGGAAGAACGCTGTAATGACATCTCGTCTGCCGTATCGAGACGAACATCGAGGTGGTGACCACTCCGCACTGGTGTGGGATGATCTCCGATAGTCTTTCAGGTTTTATATGAGTTGCCGTTAAGACCCTGAATCTAGGAATTTGGCCTTTTCTTCGTTTGCTGGCATTGTGTCTGCTGCATTGAGACGAATGTCACGGTTGTCTGTAGGTTATTGGTGAACCGTCGAGATTTGGAACTAGGGACTTTTCCATAGATCCGTTGTTTTGACCCTGGGGTGACATTGCGTCTGCTGTAACGAGACGAATGCTGAGGTAGAGCTGGGATTTTGCCATTACTCCGCTTTGTTTCGATCATGAGGTCTTTCGTTGACATTGCATCTGCATCCTGCTGGACTGTGAAGGAACGCCGTTGTTGATATTGCGTCTGGTGTAATGAGACGAATGCTGAGGTGAAGTTGGGATATTGCCGTCACTCCACTTTGTTTTGACCGTGAGGTCTTTCGTTGAAGTTGCATCTGCATCCTGCTGGACTGCAAAGGAACACCGTTGTTGACATTGCGTCTGGTGTAACGAGACGAATGCTGAGGTGGAGTTGGGATTTTGCCGTCACTCCACTTTGTTTTGACCGTGAGGTCTTTCGTTGACGTTGCATCTGCATCCTGCTGGACTGCGAATAAACGCCATTGTTGACATTGCGTCTGGTGTAACGAGACGAATGCTGAGGCAGAGTTGAGATTTTGCCGTCACTCTGCTTTGTTTTGATCGTAAGGTCTTTCGTTAGCGTTGCATCTGCATCCTGCTGGACTACGAAGGAACGCCATTATTGACATTGCGTCTGGTGTAACGAGACGAGTGCTGAGGTGGAGTTGGGATTTTGCTGTCACTCCGTTTTGTTTTAACTGTGAGGTCTTTCGTTAGCGTTGCATCTGCATCCTGCTGGACTGCGAAGGAACACCGTTGTTGACATTGCGTCTGGTGTAACGAGACGAATGCTGAGGTGGAGTTGGGATTTTGCCGTCACTCCGCTTTGTTTCGACCATGAGGTCTTTCGTTGACGTTGCATCTGCATCCTGCTACTGCGAAGGAACGCCGTTGTTGACATTGCATATGGTGTAACGAGACGAATGCTGAGGTGGAGTTGGGATTTTGCCATCACTCCGCTTTGTTTAGACTATGAGATCTTTCGTTGACGTTGCATCTGCATCCTGCTGGACTGCGAAAGAACGCCGTTGTGGGTTTTCAGGCTGTAGATGTGGCCATTGATACTTGGCTTTCTTTTTTATGGAGCCTGGTGGGAAGGTATGGTTCCCTTTTTATTTGTGCCCCTGGATTGTATACAGGGATCGATGTGATCTTACCTGTAGGGCAAAAAGTTATTTCATTTCATTTTTTATTTCTTTCCGCGATGCTATATCATTTCGCTTTTATATCGTGAAAGTCACGATTGCCCAATCATTTCGGCTATTTGTTTTATTTACTCGCTACTTTTATTGCGAGTTGCCCAACCATTTCGGCTATTTTATATGCATACATTTTTACTTGCTGATTTTGTTGCAAGTTACCCCATCATTTCGGCTATTTCGTATGCATTTGTGGCTCGCTGGCTTTTCCCTGCGAGTTTGGGATTGGACATCGATTTAGGCATCAGCATCGCTACAACTGGGATATTGCCAGGAGCGAATCATCATTTGCCTTTGTCGATGTCGAATAAAGGTGGTTTAGTAAACAGGGTTAGGATCCTGTCGACTAAGGCTTTTGACTTCATGAGCCGTAAGGGTCTCATAAAAGTATTTCTTCCTACAAGTCGTGAGGATCTCGTAGGTATATTTTCTCCTTAGGAATCGTGAGGATTCCTAAGTGTATGGTTTCTTATAAGTCGTAAGGATCTTACAAGAGTATTTTCTCCTTCTAAGTCGAGAGGACTTACAAGGGCTGTTCACTGTGCAAACATATCCCTAGTCACGGATGGGACTTTGTTAGGAAAATGTTTATTCGTGCCCGTGGATTGTATACAAGGGTCAACATTGAACCACTTGTAGGGCAAAATCAGGGTGTATGACTGCTTAAGAACAGGTTCAGATCCCTGTAACTTAAGGCTTTTGAATCCTATGAGCCGTGAAGGTCTCAAAGGGGAATTCTCCTTACAAGTCGTGAGGATCTCATAAGTGTAATTTCTCCTTAGGAATCGTGGGGATCCCTAAGTGTGTTGCTCTTTTGTAAGTCGTAAGGATCTCACGCAGGTGGTTTTTCCTTACAGGGTCGAGAGGACATTGCAAGTATCTTTTAACGAGATTGCGCCCTTTCGGGTTTTCACAAAACTCGCCGGTAGCCCTGCTGTTTTTACTCACGGAACCCTTTCGGGTTTTCATCCGTGCCCATTTTGCTTATGGACATACCGTTTTCTTTTTATTATTATTATTATTTTTTTATTTTTTTTGTGTCAGCCTTGGGATGCTGCGGTCCGTACTAGTTTATCGACGTCTCGGTCAGTAGCCAGTTTTAGGACATAGTGGTCCATCGTTAGTTTAAGGACGTTTCGGTCCGAGGTTAGTTTTAGGACACTTCGGTCCATCGTTGCCGTATTTGAGGCGAATTTCTAGTTTACGGACTTTTCGGTCCATGGGGCTTTCTCTATGAATGAGCACGATGCCCCCAGCATGTCCATCTTTTTCGGATCATGTGGTTGTGGCGGGTTAATCTTCCATTTTTCAGACAGCGCGAATTTGCCCTGTTGGTATTGGTCCTCAATCTAGCCTTTGAAGACGAAGTGATCTTCAATTGGATGGCTTACTGCTTGGTGGTAAGGGCAGTAATTAGGATTGTTGACATCGCCTGGCTGCAACGGATGTTTTGGATCCGGTAGATTGATGAGTCTGTTGCGCACTGCCAGCTCGAACAGTCTCCTTGTTTTATCCCGGGGAAACGAGTAAGGACGTCCCAGTCTCTCCTCGAGGGATGGGCGTGGACGCACGTTGTTTTGGCGAACAACCAGCTTTAAGTTGCTCAACTGTTGTTGAGTATTGGCGATGAAGGTCACTTTCCCTTTCCCTTTTTCATTCCGTGGTTCCGGCTTCGAAGGGGACGGTCTATGACCTATCTGATCCATTTGGGCCAACTTGTCAATCAAGGCTTGGAAAGTGGTCGGCTTGAAAAACATCATGAATTGTGAAATGTTTGCTTGAGGGTCGAGGGTCCCCACGAACATGCCTACCGCAGGCGCTTCTTCGATGCGCTGCTCGCATTTTGACCATAGATTCCGCCACCGTATTGCATACTGAACCCATGTTTCGCCTGGCTTCACCCTGGCGTTAATCAATGCCGTTATTAGGGCGCGTTCACTAGCACTCACAAAACGCTGGGTGAACAGTAATTCCATCTCTATAAAAGTTTTGACGGAGTCATTGGGTAGCTCCGAATACTATTCAAAGGCCGTTTCCGCCAAGCTGCCGACGAACTGACGAAGTAACAATTTGTCGTCACCTCCGGTATTGCCGCAAAGAGCCCTGAACTCTGCGACATGTTGATAGGGATTGTCTGTCCCCTTATATACGTGAAACTTAAGAATCGTGTATCTTGGCGGATACTTGATCTGATCGTACCATCCTGGATATGGTCGCCCAGTTCTGACGACTTGGCCAGATGCTTCATTTGCTTCATGAGCCCGTATTTGCTGAGCTATATAATCATCCAGGGCAGCTTTTGAGATGGTCCCTTCTTTGGCTGTTGAATAAGCCGGAAGGGGATTTGACGTCTCCGCTCGGTCATCTTTGAGGATAATCGGAGGATCTTCAGCTGGAGGGTCTGGCTGGATCATCATGCCCACCATATCTTGGAACAGAAGGGCCATTTGTTTTATATTGACCGCTTGTTCTGCAGCCTCTTTATCCTTCTTCTCAAGCATTCTCCGAAGGAATTCGGCATCAGTTTCCTGCTCACAGTGCTTCTCCGAGGATGTCTCCGGGCTTGCTTTCGGTCCCGTAAGTGCGGCCATAGCTGTTAGCATTTCTTGGAGCTTTTGTTGTTGTTGCTCCTGAGCCCTAGTCACTGATCGCGTAAGCGGTCGATGACCTGTAGAGATACGACTATCTTCTTTTCCGGATGCCATATATATGGTGTGCACCACCATGCCCCCAGACTTGGGGCGTTTAGATTCAATGTTCTTGCGATTCGCCGCAGACGCAGGGATTTTCTCCAGCCTTCTCCTCTTGTGGGCGGTCAAAGTTGAGGGGGCCATTGCAGTGGGCACCCATGTAGCTGTCGCCTTCTGTGGCTTGACAGGATGGTCATCTTCTCGCTGAACTTTCACCTTTTTCTATCGGCGAGAGTAATCTTGATCAATCACCGAGTCTTGGACTCGACGCCAGACCTTGTAAATTTTAGAGGATAGCCGTTGAGGGGGCTGCTCTAGCTTCGCCTTTGGGGCATTCTCCACAGGTGGGGGAGATCGCTTCAGCACGGTAGTCGGAGAGTTTTTGCGCACCCTCCTTAGCGGTTCAAAGCTGTTCCCAGTTGGAACAACAGCATCGATTTCCACCGTTGGAGCCGGCAGAGTCAGTCCAGAAGGAGAGTTGTGATCAATCGAAAATATTGCATTTTTAACACATCAATTTCCCTACTATTTGCAATCATCTAAAGGTGTTTGGTATAAATATAGCACATATTAGTAATTTGTCTGCAAAATACCAAATAACATGTGTTATACATTATAACTGGCATTTTGAGGGAAATTGAGTGTTTATTACTATACGCGTGATTTTTTGTGAATCAACACTTGTCTCGAGATTGTGTGCAGGAAATTCTCCAGATAAAAGAGCTGGAACTGCTAAAAGTGCTGATAAAATACGTCAAGTCAAAGACTTGAAATCTGGCAGTGAACAAGAAAGTATAAAAATATTCCAGACATCAAAAAAGTGCTATAAAGCCGACACAAAAATACCCTGAAGATTTCATGCAGCAAATCCATCAAACGACCGCGGATCCGCGGCCGAGCTGACTCATCGGCGGCATATTTTTTCCCGAGGCCTCTCTTCTCAACTACAAAACTTTTTCAAGTCACTTCAGTTCCCAGAGTTCTCTAGAAGCTTCCCTTCTAACAACCAAGCTTCTTGTGCAAAGCTAAATACCTACCAAGCTTCTCATGGAAGCTAGCTAACTACCTTAATCTAGAAACTTCTCTACAACTACCTAGCTTCCCATGCAAGCTTCATAACAACTAAGCTTCCAAGGGAAGCTAAACCTAACTTAGCTTCCAAGGGAAGCTAAACCTAGTTTCTACGGGAAGCTTGAGGGAAAGTTATAAAAAGGGACCTAGTGCTTCATTACAAAGGTTGTTGAGTTGTTGAGGGTTGTCCAACAATTCCAAACACAAGTTGAGAGACACAACTTGTGATCCAAAGCCCTAGCCTCAAACACAATTTGATCCAAATCAAGATTCATCGAGTACCAAATTGAGCAAGAATCCAACGAGCATTTTGAAGCAACGCCGATCTTCATCCGAGCAAGAGATCCACGACGATCCGCGACTCAAGAAGACGATGCAAAGCTAGTTTGATGATTTAGTTCCTTCTCAAATCTTGTAGTCTTTGAGTGTATTGTAACGAAACGTCGATTTATAAAAGGTGAAAATTCTTGATCTTGCTTTTCTTTACATTTGAGTATTATGATGAGTTATCAATTCTTGATTGTTTTCTTTTTCATGATATTTGAGTGAAAACTCCGCTTGTGGAGGAATCGAGAAAATAGATAAATGATGATGATTAAATTCTTGAACGATTCTTAAGTCTTATGAGTTTTGTAAACTCTAGAAAATTAAATCAACGACGACCTAGTTTTGAGCGAGATACTTTCTTGAATGTTTTTGCTCTCAATTAGAGATCAACGATCGATAATTGAATTTCCTAGAGGCTAGAATTTGAATGATAATTAACGAAAGGACAAGGGATGATGATGGAGAAACCCTAGTTTCTTCAATAGATCCCTAATTCTCGTTGATCGTCATCAATATAGCAACAAATCTTCAATAAATAAGAATTTGTAATCATAAGTATTCATCATCACTATCGATTGGATCGATTCCTACAAGCCTCTTTACAAATCTTGATAATTCAAACGATTTGAACATTTTCTTAATCTTTAGTATTTCTTGATTTTAGATCTAGTTCTTTATAATTCTTGAAACTAAATTTCACAAATTATTAAATCATTTTCTTCTTCCTTTTAATTTTGACTCATCTAAAACAAAATCGATCAAAACACACATCTCAGTGGACGATCCGTATTCATTAACGCGCTATATCGACACCGTTAATTGATTGCGGTATAAATTTCTTTGGTTGTGAAACATTCTAAACACGACACGGAAACGATCAATCAAATGGCGCCGTTGCCGGGGATGTGTGCTATTTTGTTCGTTTTTGTTATTTGAGTTGAAAAATTATCATTCCATCAAATTTTCATCCAAGAATCGCTTCAAGTGCTTAACGTTTAGTGTTTGAATTTTTGCGAGGGAATCTGGAATCATTTCAGCAGTGAGATCAAGATTCAGAGAAGTTCTACAGATTCCAGAGGAGTACAAGAAGCTACAGGAAAAGGTTGAAACCCTAATCCCTCCTTTACACCGCGGATCCGCGGCCGATGAGGTGTTTTTGCGGCGGTTCCGCCTCTATTTAGGTGTTTCACTGTTCCAAACTTCTGTGGTATATTCTCTGTTCTCTCTTCTCTTCTCCGATTTTGTCCAACAATCAATTTCTTACAGGATTCTTTGAAAAAATTCAGTGCCGCTAAAAAATAAATTTGTTGCGATTCTTGAAATTGGTTGTTTTGTGCATATTTTAATACGGAAATTAAGGGGTAAAGACCAAATTCAGATTAGGTGGGGATTTCATTACCCTTCCTAAGCCCCGAAAATCACAAAACTAGCATCCGCATCACCCTTCATTAACTATAAAAATATCTAGACAAGACTCTAAGGACCGTCGCGCTCAATTAGGACAGAAGGAGGTCATGGGTAATCTATTGCTTATCCGCATTTCTTTTGTGGTGTCTAAGGCAAGTGTGTCTAAGGCAAGTGGTTACTTAATTAGGCCTACTACTTACGTAGTGGAGAACCTCCCACTTACCTGGCACTTACCTGGCCACAGGAGGGACAAAGAGGTAGTAGAGAATTTATCCTGCGATTTGTCTTTTGGAAGTCTAGGAGCGGTCTAGAGACTTGACCTAGGTGACCATTAGATATAGGGCTGCGTGTGCATATTTGTGTGAATTTTCATAAATCCGTCCTTTTTCAAAACAAACCAATTATTTTCTCCCCTTTTTACCCTTTTCCCCCTCTTCTCTTCTTATAATGGGTGAACCAAACAGAAGAACTCTTGCCGAGCTTAGCTGTCCACAACCAGATATTTCTTGTTTTCGTAATCGCTTCGATATACCGTCCGACTCTCCCATGTCCTTAAGAGATTGGATAGAACAAGCGGGTAGAAACTGTTGGCCACTTCAATCCAGGTCATATCAACCATATCTTAATTCTACATCCATTTCAGTTGATACTCCGAGTGAGGATGCCCTTAGACGCATGTCCATTGCTGAGCATATAGCTAGGGCTAAAGGCCAAAGTTTCAACCTGGACCAATATCAACCATCACCTCCACTTTCCAAAGAAGAATTTCATAATCGGTTTGTGGCATGTATGATGTCTAATAGCCAACCGACCAACCAATATCAATATTCTTCTTATCATAATATTGACCCTCCTCCTGCCCAATTTTCACAACCCTTCTGTTCCTATCAATCAAATCCGACTTTTCCACCTTCTCTAAACAGTCCTTCTAATCAGTTATTTAGGAGTTTTAATTGTCCACAAAAATTTCAATCTTATACGGAAACCCCTTATCGACCCAAGTCTAGTCTGGAGCAGACATTAGAAAAATTTCTGAACCAATTTATGAAGGAAATGACAGAGTGGGGACAAGCAAATAATTTCAAACCAGCCCAAAATTTTCAGTATATAATTCGGGCATAGGACAAAATGAGAATTTGGGTAGTGAGAGAGAACTGTACACCTTTCCTAATCAAACATTCCCTTTCCAAACTGAAATCCACAACTCCAGTTTCACAGATTCATCGAGTACACCAAATGATTCACCAATGGACGATAGAATGTATGAGAAGTTGTGTAATAATGCAGTGTTTGATTTACCCGACTGTGAAGGGTCCATTTCGAGTGAAACAATGCCAAATCCTTGTGATCTCTACACCTCCACTCTTGAACCAAAATTGATTGAAAATCATTCTTTGAATGAGGTGTTTGATAATTTTAGCCTTCACTTGAATGAGGTGATTGACATTGGGGATATAATGATTGATGAACCCAAAGTTCTGGATGAATTTGTCCCACCAATTCATCAGATCCTTTCACTCCCTTGTGGTCATCATCTTGAGCCTTTAATTCTTCCCGAACCCCAAATGCGTCTTGAAGTTGATGATAATCGTATAACCGAAGATCAGACCGAAATGCAGCCTTCATCTCCCACATCAGGTTTAGCGACACTCGACACATCAATAGGTTTACCCATTTCATCTTCCACTCTTTCTGGTTCTTCTTCTGTTCCTGAAATGATAGTGAGTGTTGATGAATCACAATCCGTTAATTCAATTTCAATAATACCAAAAAGTCAACTTGATTTGGATACTTTTGAAAATGAGGTAAATGAGTTTTTCGAGTCTTCTACCTCCATAATTTTTGACGAATCAAGTAGGATAAATTCTGGCACAAAATTTATTGACAGCAAAATGTTCGATCACATCATTGATGAAAGTTTTGAAGAACTTTTTGTTGACGAACTTACATTCCTAAACAATATGGATTTTGTGATTGATGAACCTCAACCTATAGAAGTTGAACCGCCACCACTCCTTCTTCCTAATCATTTACATTCATCCTCATTCTTTCATTTCTCTAATTTAAAACTCAAACCCTTTTCAGACCACCACTTATCTCTTCCCCACTTTTTCCTGACTCGATACAACATGTTCTTCCACCGACCTATACGCTACACTGATAAAATCTTTGAATTGTTGGTATTAACTTTTGGTCTTTGTAAAGTCTTATTTTGACCAAATGACTCAATCCCTCTTAAAATGCTTAATATTGTCTAACTCATGTTTGAGGGAGGGGGTGTATTTTTGGCTCTTGAAAATAAATGTTGTCCTCAAAATTGTGAGCCAAAAATAAGTTTGGGGGAGAATTTTCACTTTAAAATATTTTTGCCCCCATTAATAATGTCCGCCCAAGCTTATAGATTTTTGTGATCCAACAGATTGCAACAGTGAGGACACTGTTGAAAACAAGTTTGGGGGAGGTTTGTGCTTATTTACGCATCACTTCGCATACTTTGCATAAGCACAAAACATATAATAAAAAATAAAAATTTTTAAAAAAAAATTGTGTACATAAATAAGATAATAAAAGATTAGATAGTGAAAAATTACATCCAAAAGATCGGAAAAATTTAAGAAAACCAAGAAAATTAGAAGTTTTCTTAAATGAAACTAGTAATAAGTAGTTATGAGCTGTTGAGGAGTTTTTGATTGTGGGGACACTCTTCCCTGCAGGCGCAAGCCCCTTCAGTTAATTACGCTACCGCATCGCGGTAACCACTTTCTCCTTCTCCAGATGATCACTTCGTGTCGTGGGTGATTGTTTTGTTTTTGGTTGCCCGTGGATTGTATACGGAGACTAATTTATGTTGTCGCCCGTAAGGCGTGGATTAGTCCAAATCCGTATTTTCTTAAATTTGGGTTTTGGGTTGGGTTTAAGGATACGTTAGTCTCATTTGAGACTAAGATCAACCTAAACGTTTGTTAAGGATACGTTAGTCTAATTTTAGACTAAGATCAACTTAACGGGATCGTTTAGATCCAACAAGAGAGTATTTGGGCTCTATTGTTTAGTTTAGGGACATCGCGGTCCATAATCAGTTTAAGACATGGTGGTCTAATGTTAGTTTAAGGACATCTCGGTCCGAGATTAAGGACATCATAGTCCATGGGCTTAAGGACCCCACAGTCCGAGCTTAAGGACATCATAGTCCATGGGTTTAAGTATCCCACAGTCCAGTTTAAAGACGTCATAGTCTATGAAATGTATGGTTGCCGGGACCCGTCACCTCTGTGAAGACATTGAAGGATTACAACTACATATATCAGAGGGGTTCAGAGATGTACCCTTGGACCAATTTTGGTTGAAAGATCTGTAGTCCAATTTGGGGCTAAGATCTGTTAAAAGATTTATCAGCGTATGGGCTCAATTAATCTAAATTGAGGACTTATGGCCAATCTTAGGCTAAGTCCAGTCAAGTTAAAATGTTTAACATTTCTTTTGGGCTGTTGAGCATTCATTTGGGCTTGGCCCTTTTAACAATGTTGAGCGTTGATTTGGATTCTGGCAATGTTTTTGTCTTTTACTGAATACTGAGCATTCATCATAGCTCTGGGGCTTATTAAAGAACAATTTATGTTCTATCAGCGCAGTACATGGTGCGCTTGGCGCCAGTCAAAAAGTGTAGTGCGCTTCTGCCAAATAGCGCACACATGAGGGACACGTGTTGTGCTTGGCGTTAGCGCCAGTTAATGAGCACAGAGCGCTAGTTTATGAGTACATAGCGCTAACTGATAAGTGGCACATACGTAAGGGACACGTGGTGCGCTTGGCGCTGAGCGCCAGTCCAAGAGCGCAAAGCGCTAGTTCAAAAGCGCAAAGCGCTAGTTGTTAATTGGCGCACACGTGAGGGACACGTGGTGCGTTTGGTGCTAAGCGCCAGATCAAGAGCGTAAAGCGCTTCTTCTTAATTTGGAGCACTAAGGCTCTTTTTATGCAGCGCTATGCGCTGAGAATTAAATTCCCCTTTAAGAGACTTTGTCTCGTGGATCTAAGAACAAAGTTCTCAGTTTTACAGGAGATGTTTCAATCTCTTATATTGATTGAAAGGTTTTACCTTTATTGATCTATGATCCTCAGAGAATTGAAATATTCTTCCCCCCTTTTATAATGAGATGTTCATGATCTCCTGAAAGACAATTTGTCTTATAGATCTATGATCTGTGAGAAGAATTATGTTCTTCTTCTTTTATGATGAGATCTTTTGATATTTTTGTGAAAGACTTCCATCTTGTAGATCTATGATCTTTAAAGAAGTGAATTCTTCTTTTCAATTATGAGATGATTTCATCTCTCTGTTCATTTTTTTTACCTTGAAGAAACTCTTCTTTTTCTGAGCGCTTGGCTCTTGAGGTTTCTCAAAGCTTATAGGGGGTTCCTCTCTCTATTTCTGTATCTCTTCTCCGAGGCATGAAGTCTAGGGGCCTTTTTATAGGGCAAGCTGATCAGTTCAATCAGTTTGGGGAATTTCCCATTGTTGGATCTTTGATCCAAGGGCTTTTGATATACAGAAGGTAATCTTCTTTTTATTAACAAGATTGGGAAATCTTTTCCATACAGAATTTATTCTGTATTTTGGTGATTTTTAATCACCATTGGATCATTGATCCAACGGTGCTCTGATTTACAGGGCAAAATCTTGTTGTTTGGAAAGATTTTTGAGAAATCTTTCCTTAACAGAATTTAATTATGATTAATTAATGATTCATCATTATTATTGGATTTTTGATCTGACAGTGGGGAGATTTTAGTTCCAGCGCTAGCGTACCCGTGCTTTGCACGTGGTGCGCTGCTTATAGTGCAGCGCACTTAGCGCTAGCGCATCCGTGCTTTGCACGTGGTGCGCTGCTTAGAGCGCAGCGCACCTAGCGCTAGCGCACACGTGCTTTGCATGTGGTACGCTGCTTAGGGCGCAGTACACTCAGCGCTAGCGCATCCGTGTTTTGCACGTGGTGCGCTGTTTAGAGAGCATCGCAGCTAGCACACACGTGCTTTGCACGTGGTGCGCTACTTAAGGCGCAGTGCACTTGGCGCTACTTCTGAAGCGTTGCTTCATTTAAAAATTTGAATTTTGAACAGAACTTTGCTCTGATTGGGGGAAACAGTGGCTATGTTAGCCTGACGCTCCCTCACTTCATGGTTCCGGTGTTTCTTCTCGACTTTAGTCGTACGGAGGGATCTCTCTAGAACAACTGACAGAGGAAAACCCTCGTCTGAATCAGGCTCAGTCTCTGGATATGCTACAACATCCCTCATCGCCTGCTTTAACGACGCTTCTCATAGTGGTACAGAGGTGTCCTGAGCAATAGTCGGCATCTCTGAAGATTCTGTAGGCGTCGTCGAATGAGGAATATCCTCTACCCTAACGCCCAAAGATGGCACCTTACTCGAAATAGCGCTAGTTACGGAGTTTCCTATAATGGAAAGAAAGGAGTCAAGCTGTGGGTAAAATGAGCTAAATGTTCTAAAGCACATAAAATAAATCATACTAAGGCCCATAAAAGCATGAAGCCTCTTCTCTTCCTCATATGTTTTAATGGATGCCTGAAGAGCCTCTTCAGTGGAGATGCTTGTTAAAAAAAGTGTTAAACAAAGTGCAATAACATTTTAATCTAGGATATACAAAGAGCGTAAATGAGGTGTACCCGACGCTGCAAGGGCAGAAAGCGCTGCTTGCTCACGGGCCAATCGTTCGAAAGCCTCAAGAGCGGCCTGGAGATCAGTCACCGTGTTCTTATCGATAGAAGCTTCAGGACAAAAAAGATCGTCATTAGTCCCGTACTCTGATCGACCTTCGCTATAGGGAGCACGGGGCTCTTGACCAAAGACGATATAGGCTGAAAACATAGATTTCTTTTTCTTTTGCGAACCAAGAGCAACCCCCAACGATAAGAGCTTTCTTTTTGTTGGCATCTTAGGGCGGCATGTTCCGATGTCCGTGCCAATATCTGATTCTGGAAGTATTGCAGACGTCATATTGGGTCGTGGCTTAGCCGTCGACACCATCGGAAAGACACGTGGAGCTACTACCACATCGCTCCCTCTCAAGGAAGGACGGACGACTGCTCGTCGTTTCAGCGGGACCGCTGGGTAGCTAGCCGGGATTGAATCTTTATGATCAAGGATCATCCGCCTCTCTTCTTTGATAACGACACCCGTCACATGTTGAAACCAGGCTATATAGGCATTTGAGGCCTTCGGAATATACTTGTTTCAGCAATCAGGAAGTAAGATCTCATATTCAGTCGCATAAAATGGTGGACCATATTGCGGACACTCTCCTCTGAAGCAACTGGATTGACAAGAAACGCTTCGAGGAGAACACCTTAGTTATAGCCTATTTGTTGAGCGAAACGATGCGGGTTGTACCTCATGAACAACACTGAGGCATTTTGTCTGAAATCTAAGAACCCTGGCCTGATAGAGTACAGATGTACAATTTCCCTGGCCTTCAAAGCAAACATCCCATCCTTGAATACGTCATGAAGCGGCTGGCTTTAGAGGATTCTTTGCCAATAGTCAAGACCCTATCAACAAAAGTCATGCTATCCCCAACCATGTACGGACGTAAAAGCAACCGTCGATCTGCCCATTGTGTTAGATCGAGAAAGGAAACGTCGACCAAATGCATGACCCGAAGGAAATTATACCCCTCATAAAATTTGAGCCGCTTATTCACGCCGAAAGCAGCCAATACATGCATCTCTACCAATGATGTGAAATAATGGAGAAGGAGGTTCACGGGCCCCACACTCGGATGGATGGTGTCGGCTGCCATACTCAAGCCATTATACAAATGATCCAATCCCGCAACTCCAACGGCCATACGCATTCCTGCCGCAATACGATGAGCCGGGTAAAAGACGGACGATCTCATGTACCGATATTGCATCAGGAGTGCAACCTGCTGAGCCATAAGCCAATAAAGCCCACAAGAAATGTTTCCTCATCTCCATGGTCAAATTTTGGCCGTTGTGCCCTAAACTTTTTCTTGTGCTCTAGTTCATGGAAATGTGATTTTTGGGATATTTGGTTTTGGCCCAGATTTTTTTGAGTACTGGTTTGTACTTGGGGCCAATGTGAAAAGTTTTATCGATCGAATTTTAAATTCATGATTTCAGTGCATTTGTTTGTTTCTGCGACCGTGAATATCATAGTGCGGTATAATCCGACTAGTTGCTATATGTATAATCAGACGGGTTTACGAACATGATATTCATGTTGGTGTTCCGTCTTGCACTAATGTTATGGATGGATTGTCGTGTTGGATAGCCTATAGTGCAACGGTTGTTGTACAGTACAGATTCATTTGTATATTGATTATTGCAGGACGAGTGTCCGACATGTGGACTGTCATTTCTGCTAATTTATATATTCTTTCATTGGGGCACGAACGGGTTGAGTTAGATGTCACCATCGTATATATTTTTCTTTTTTGTACTAGGATTTCCCCGCGGAGGAGTGCTTGAATAGTCGGGTTTTAGAGGGAAACGGGCCCGCATCTCATGGCGTTGAGACCGGGAAGTTCGCTTTTAAGCAAAGGTTTATGTTACTAGTTTAAAATAAAGAGCTTAAGCCACTCCATTTCAAAGCCACTCGAGTTCCTTCAACGATATCAAGTTCATTACGTTAAAGGTTTTTCGTCAAAAACTAGCCATTGCTCTCCGTCATTTCAAATTAGTATTGCTTAGTATTCATGTTGCGTATGTTGACCTAGTCAAGGCGTAGTGTTCGGTAGGTCTGTAGTACTTTTCTGTTGCATGGTGATGCGATTGGTTAGGACAGTCGTTCGGTCATTTTGACCTAGTCAAGAGCTCATACGGGTGGGTCTAATTAATCCAGGAAAATGATGGGTTGAACTTGACTTGTGACTTATGATATATTGATCTAGTTAAGGTCATAAACCATTGAGGGTAAAACCATATCGGGAGTTTCAAACATACGGGAAACTTGCCAAGTTTGCGCGTACCTTCTAAAGTGTGATAATTTTGGTCGGCTTCCATCAAAGTTATCACACAATGATAGTTGGTTCTCGTTTCCCACTGATGAGTATGTATTACTCCTCGGGAGATTTTTCACTTCACAATTAGCTAACCCATTATGTTTCTAGAAAGTGTTAACGAGGTTACGCTTATATGGAAACGAGGTTGTTAATTGGGTCCATGCGAAAGCACAGAGGACCTCCCTTGAAGTTCCAATACTGGCCTGGCTGAACGGTTAGCGAACTTGTAAAATGTAAATGATCCCGACTAGTTCTCCTTTTATGGTTTGAAGGAGAATTCGAGAAAACAGTGGGAGCCATCCTGATTAGATAAAGTGAAAACCATTCTAATCTTGATAGAGTGCACACTGAGTGTTTCTTCTCTCTTTCTCTCTCTGGTACAGCGACCCATGACTTACCTTAAGCCAAAACTCTTGAACCAAGTTAACCGAACCTTCTTACACCCTTGGGCTTTAGCATATCTTGATTCGAGACAAAGTCGCACATATCCCTGCCACTCCTACTTTACCCTTTGCATTTCTTCAGAACATTTCGTATCACTACGATGATCCATATTGTTTGGAACGACCATCGTATAGTTACATACGAACTCGAAGAAGTTACTTCGAGGATGGCCACAGGTTCTGGAGAAATTGAATAGGATTATTTGGTTGTTTCTTCCCTTTATCTTCTCTCAGGTTGCGAAATCTCCTTGTATTAAGATAGTACGCCTATTATGCTTATTGGATAGTCTTCTTCCAAACCTCTGGCTGGTATCGAAAGCTAGGGAAGGAAGAAAATAAATAAGCCTAAGTGCGGTGTGCAGAAGGTAAGATGTAGAGACATATAAAGAGATTGAAGTAAGGACAAAGGAAATTACGACTACTGCCATGAATCTGGATAATGGAAAAGGTATTATTAGGAATACCTGACCACCCCCTTGAAACATTTTCATGTTTCAGTATTTTTGTGTACTTGTAAAAGAAAACTGTTTTCCCAATTAATTCTGACTCCAGGGTATGTATTTACCGGATTTGGATCTCACATCAGTACGGTGTTACAGATCCTGACTAGGAGTAGAATATTGGGAAACGGACGATTTGATCCTCAATATCGGAATTCGTTGTAATTAGTGATATTGGGTTAAATCACCTGGTTTTGCTTAACGGCAAATATTTGGTCTCGAATAACCATTGTTATGCACCAAATTTTAAAATGAAATATCTGTAACTTATTTTATAAAGTGAGATATACATTTTGAAAATTGTGTTATAAACACTTACCTTTATCGGTTGAGGATAAAGTGGGGTGTTTTGAATAACGGTGTAATACATTCTTGACCATGATACAGTTTTCAACTTATGAAACATAGAATTTGAGTTAGTATACTCTTAGGACTTATACATGAAAATGTATGTTGTCCAGTGTCATTCGGGACAAGAGATTGGTACTCTTACTTCATTCGGGTTTACCTATGAGTTCTCTGGTTTTATACATGCATTTATTGTAATGCAAGGTCCAAAGATTTTGAGAAGTTTGTAGGTATAAGAATAAAGTAGAGAACCATACGTTGGAAGTATCAGGATTCTTCGAGGTGAACGAAGAAGTAGATACTTATGCTAGGTATTCCATCATAGTATTGATAACTTGATTCTCTCACAGGTTGTTCATTCGTGAGTACGCTCCTTGATGAGTAATGCTATATTGGCCTTTTTCCATTAGGTGATATGCACTGGAAACAGTTGCATGACTTTTGAATCCGGTTCCATCTAAATTAGTTCCTTGGTTCTATATAGACATAAAACGGTTGTATATCTTGAGGTTGTTAAGATATAGAGTTATCCGGTTTCTATCTAAAAGCAAAATCCGGACAAACTCAAGGCATGCTTCAGTAATGGCGGTTTGTGGAGTATCCCAAGCATTCGCTAGGATTTTGTTACTACCATTTTCAAGATCAATAGTTACATTGTTCTTGACTTGCCACTTTTTTATAAAAGGAATCTTTTTGCAAAGAAACTAATAGGAGTATGGTAGAATTGGAAGTGATTCCAGAACCACAAACGGTTACCAAAAATTTAGTAGAACCTGAGAATTCAATCGGACATGACAAACCATTAGCCACTCCACAGATATTAGTAGGTGACCTCAACCACCAGACAGATACTTCGGTTTTCTTGTAGACGGTGACAGGGAAGTCAGTATGATGGTGATGATGGCCCTACTAGTTATCAGCAGGTCATGGGAAATAGTAACTTCCAAGTGACCAGAAGTTTCATATCCAAGATGGACTCCACGCACTTCAGCAAATTACGGATTTTGGACTTTGCTGGGTGCTCCTGAAAGGGTAAAACCTATTAGGAGCAAGTATATCTTTCTTGATCTGTGCAGGTAGAAAGGTGTTAACCTAATAAGGTTAGACTTGTTCTGAAGAGTTTTCATCAAATACCCATTGTGGATTGTGATGAGACTGTTCACCGTCGAAAGACAGGGATCGAGACGTTGGGACGTCTGGCTTGAATTTTGGGGGCATATGCTATTTGGACTTATCCATCCACCTCTCCGAAGATACCAAGTAGATTTATGGCACCATATATCGGAGGTTTAGACAGACACGGCCGTTGTAGCAGACTTTATCAGATTCCCTCTCATTTGTAAGTGGTTTTTGATTGTGGGGACGCTCTTCCCTGCAGTTAATTACGTTACCGCATTGCGATAACCACTTTCTCCTGCTCCGGCAGTCCACTTCGTATCGTTGTGTTTTTTTGTTTGTTTAGGTTGCCTGTGGATTGTATACGGTGACTAGTTTATGTCGTTGCCCGTAGGGCGCGGATTAGTCCAATTCCGTATATTTTAGATTTGGTGTTATGTTTGTTTAAGGACCGTTAATCTGGTTTAGGATTTAGATCGATTTAAAACATATGAGCATTTGGGCCCAATTATTTTAGTTTAAGGATATCATGGTCCATTATGGCCATGTTTAGGGATGGATATTAGTTTAAGGACATTTCGGTCCAACATTCCCGTTTCGGGGACGAATGTTAGTTTAAGGACGTTTCGGTCCATTATCGCCCTGTTTGGGGCGACGCGCCGTATTTGAGGCGACGCACTAGTTTAGAGATGTTTCAGTTCGTTATTGCCATATTTGAGGCGAATATGAGTTTAGGAACATTTCGGTCCAACATTCATCTTGCACGCACGTGTATTTGGTACGCGGTGGAGTGAATGATGGTAACATGGAATGTGCCTAATTTGGGGTGCGATTCGATTTGAGTTGTGTACGTCAATTTGGAAGTGCATTAATGTGGGATGAACGGGGTTGTTGTTGGTTGTCGGGACCCGCCACCTCTTTGAAGAGCCAAGGAATTACAACAACATATATAAGAGATGTGGAAAGATGTACCCTTGAACCAAATCCCTTATTTGAGGGAAAAAGGGGTTGTAGTGGTTCTAAGAATCGTTAGTTATATTTGAGACTAAGATTACTTTAGGATATATGTGATGAATATCATTTTGGATATCATCAATGAGAGATTATTAGTCATGTTTGAGACTAAGATCGGTTTGGGAAATCATGAGTAATATGAGCTCGGTTGATTAAAAACAAAGAGGTTTAACCTTAGGAAATTTAGCCCATTTGGGCTGAGATTGGGTTTCTATACTACCCAGTAGTGTTAAACACTAATATATGCAGCGCTCATATGTATTTCACGTGGGGCACTGGAATAGTGCGGAGCACTAATCTTCTCTGACGCTCATGTGGTTTTCACATGAGTTGCTACTTATAGTGCTAAGCACTAATCTTCTCTGGCGCTCACATGTGAAACATGTGAGGCGCTCAGATATGGGCGCTGCTCAATTAGTGCTAAGCACTTAGTCATTTTGACTGAACACGGAGTGCTAAGCACTTTGCATGGCACTCACGTGGGAAGCACGTGAGTGCTGAGCATTGATTTCAGGTCTCGTTTGCTCACCCCTCCTTTTTTGACATAAGTGCTAAGCACTTGGCTAGAGCTCACGTGTGAAACACGTGAGACGCCTGATTTTGGATTTCTAATAGTGTTTCATGTATATTTCACATGATTGCTTTATTTTGGGGTGTTGGGCTGCTTTATTCGGTGGCTTCCTAATCAATACAAAGGAGTTTTCCTTTGTTCTTTGGACGCTCACGTGGGAAGCACGTAAGGCGTTTTAGTTTTTCTTTTGTTTGTTTTAAGCACTCATTTGGGAAACACATGAGGCAATATAATAGTGCTAAGCACTAATTTTACACACGTGCGTTTCACGTGAGACGCCAAGTTTTTCTTATTTTTAGAGATATTAATCTCTGTTAAAGATATTTTAGTCATTGATGATCATCAAGATTTCTGTTTTGGAGATCTTGGCTCATCATTTTTTATTGGAGAACTAAGTTCTTCTTTTGTTTTTATAAGAACTAAGTTCTTTATGTACGGTTAAAACCTAATTTTGGAGGAATTAAATTCCTAGAGCATATGTTCTTTTTCTTTTCCTTTCTTTTTCTTTTTAACCTAGATCTTTTCTCTAAGTTTTGAGTCTGAAGAACAGAATCTCCGCGATGAGAATTAAATTCTGAACTTGTAGGAAGATTTGCTTTTGCGAATCTCAAATCAGAGGAAGAACTAAGTTCTTGTATGAAGGGTTAAACCCTTATATCCATTATACTAGGTAAGAGGAATACTTTTAATCTCTCCTTTGTTATTTACCTAGAATGTTTTGAATGAGGAAGATCTTCTTTCTTTGAGAATTAAATTCTCTGTTCTATCAAGAGCTCACTGTATTTTTGGCAGAAACTTATAGGTTTTTTTTTTTCTGTATAAGACTTGAAATCTCGGGTCCTTTATATAGTGGAGGCAAGTTTGTTAATTAATTTTGAGCAAATCTCTTATTGAGAATTCCAATTGATTTAATTGGACTTAAAATTGATTTGGAGAATTTTACCCATCGTTGGATCTTTGATCCAAATGTTTCTGTCTTACAGAATATGTTTTCTTGTTTTAACAAGGTTGAGGGAATATTCTCCCATATATAGAATAAGATTCTATTGAACGGTGATATTTTTATCACCGTTAGATTTTTAATCCAAGAGTGCTCGGTTTAACAGAGCACAATCTTTCTTTATTTAGAAAGATATGGGAAATATTTTCCATCTCATTGGATTTTTTATCTACCAACTTTCTATTTAACAGAAAATATCTTTCCCAATAGAATTTAATTCTATGCTTAATCACCATTGGATCTCGGATCCAACAGTTCCTTATTTAACAGAGAGGATCTTTCTCGAGTAGAATTTAATTCTACGTAAGGAGGTGCTCTCACGTGTTTAACACGTGAGGCTTATTTAGCTTCTCTAATTTAGAGCCCATATGGCTTGCATATGGGCACTCACGTGTTTAACACATGGGACCAATTTGTCCTTTAGTTGTTTAACTGCAGCGCCTATATGCTTTGCAAATAGGCGCTCATGTGTTTAACACGTGAGGCTTATTTAGCCTATTAGTTGTTTGATTGCAGCACCTATATGCTCTGCATATAGGCGCTCACATGTTTAACACGTAAGGCTTATTTAGCCTATTAGTTGTTTGATTGCAGTGTCTATATGCTCTGCATATAGGCTCACATGTTTAACACGTGAGGTTTATTTAGCCTATAGTTGTTTGATTGCAGTGCCTATATGCTTTGCATATAGACGCTCACGTGTTTAACACGTAAGGCTTATTTAGCCGATTAATTGTTTGATTGTAGCGCCTATATGTTTTGCATATAGGCGCTCACGTGTTTAACACGTGAGGCTCATTTAGCCTATAATTGTTTGATTGCAGCACGTATATGCTTTGCATATAGGCGCTCACATGTTTAACACGTGAGGCTTATTTAGCCTATTAATTGTTTGATTGCTGCACCTATTTGCTTTGCATATAGACGCTCATGTGTTTAACACGTGAGGCTTAAGTTGTAAGGAATTTTCTCCCCTTTTTCTTTTTTTTATGAGGGAACAAATGCCCACCAGCGTTGTTCTCATGTGGTGATTGTTGATTTTAAAGAAGTGTGTTGTAACCGCAATCAATAACAGTGTCGCGTGTAGCTAGACCGAGATGAGTACGGGTCGTCCTCAGGGAAATGTGAAATCTTTTAATCTTACTTTAGATGTGTTGATTAGGAAAGGAGGAAGAATAATGAAAAGTGAAGAATAGTTGTAGATTCTAGATCTACGTCAATCACGGATGCATGATATAGATCTAGATTAACTATGAATGTGGGTTTTATATTAGAAGGGGGCTTATAGGGTTCATCGGATTTAGTAGTAATGGATGATGAATTAAAAATTACTTCTTTTATCCTTTAATAGATTTAAAACTAGATCGACAGTGATGCATGTAGATTAGGGTTTCTGGAGGGAATATGGTTCCCACTCTTAACCCCTATCTTGACATGGATCACCGTTCATGTCTAGTCTTTACCAAAACAATTATCAATCTAATCTCTAATCGCGGTCGTGACCATCAATGAATTGATAGCGCGTCTGATTAGGATATTACCTATTCTTTTGGTAAAATTTATAAACTTTATAGGACGTAAAAGGAGTTAAAGAATTTTAATCATCGATTGATCTACCCTAACCCTACGAACCCTAATAAGTGGAGAATTACTCGCGCATGTTGGAGACAGAAAAAGAAAAGATAGGGAGGGAGATCATATTGAAAAATACAGAAAAATAAAATGATATAAGAAAACAACTACCTTTATTAATTAACAAGATCAAGTACACTTTGTTCCTTTAGAAAATATTACAAAATCCTAGTTTGCTTCTCGATCTTTTCTTAAGGAGGTAGATGAACTATCGATGATCAACCTGGATTCTTGAGCCGTCGTGGACTTCGTGATCTCGTCGGTATGATGATTTTTCCAAGAGGCTCTCAGTCATTATTTATAGTCACAGAGCCAGAACCCTAGTTTCCTAATATTGTAACTAGTAGTTTCGATCCTACTGTAAAAATCAAAAATCCCAACTCCTCAATATTGTGGCGGAACCGCGGCCATTGGGTGGGTTTGGCCGCGGATCCGCGGTGGGTTGGAGGGTTCTTTGCTTCAAAAATCTTGTGGCTTCCTCTGGTGATGTAGACTATTTTGATATCTGGAATCTGAAAATCTTTTCTAAGACTCTGCCAGAATTGATTTCTTCGATTTACTTTAAGATTTCGGCAGATTTGATCTCGATAACTCGGATTTCCTTGATTCCAGTCCTGATATAATTTCTGCACAATATCTCAATAATTAATGTTAGTAGAATTTGTTTTTATTGAGATATTATCTTAATCATTTGACATGATATTATAGTTTTAGAAAAATTGGTCAAAGATATTTGATAAGATAAGCATATTTAAATGGACTAAATATTATATAGATATTATATGCTTACATTTTCCTTCATAATGTTAATTATAATATATAAACACATGAAAATAGTATTTTTACAGATAAAACCTCATATGTATTATATTTATAATATATACCTTTTATTATATAAAAATAGTAAGGAAAATGTCATATCAAATGCACAATATTTTCGATTGAACAAATACCCCCAAACTTAACTTTGATCGTCCCGAGCAAACTAGTTATTCATGAGAAGGAGAAAAAGAAAAAACCTAAGTAGCACACTTTCATAGGCAACATGATTGCACTGAGCACGTGCAATAAGCCGTTAAACCTCTAGATGTCCTTAGTAGGAGGAGTGTTGTCTCCTGAGGGTTTTCAGTGGATTACACCCATAAAATCCTATAATAAAAGAAAGATGGTGTCACGTCACGAAAGTACGGAACGCGACTGGCACTTAGATTACGAGACGTCTAAAGGCGTACCGTAACCTAAGTCAGCCAAAGCCCAGAAGAATCTAAACCGAAAACAAAAGAGAGTGAAGGAAAACCTTTAATGAAAATGGTTTTTAAAAATCATTTAAGTTGCATAGAATCCCTTTTTAAAACATCAAAAATTTCCGAAAATTTCGGCAGAGTCTCCCCTGTATTTTCTATCCCCCAAAATGGGTACAACAAGATAATAAACCTGTAATCATAAAAATGGCATCCCCAAGCGGGAGCTAGCTCTTCGCCCAAGACGGATCACAACCACATGCAATATAATAGTAGTATCAAGAAAAGAGCAATAAAGAGATGCAAAATATCAGAAAACACATCGCCGGCTCAAGTGAGCTCGACCCAAAAGAAACCACAAATATACAAATCTCTCAGCCTCATCACTAGGTCACATATACAATATAAAGTGGTAGATGGAGAATACTAGATACAATGACAAAGCAAAAGAAATAAAGTGTGCTCGCAACCCACCTACGGGCGATGTCGCGAGTCTGAGCAAAAGGAGCTGATGATAAGATAGCCCGCCGCTACAAGACTGACGGGTCCGACCTGCAAGACACTGTGGCACAACGGGGGTGAGTTGCCAGCTCGTGAGTAAATATAACATCTAATAAGGCAATCGTAAGAATGCACGCAATGCACCACAACATGCATGTCCATATGTGATATAATAGCTCTAGTATGCATGCACATGTATACAATGCCATTTCTAACTCTTTAAGTGTTTTAAATGCTAAGGGTACTGCGTTCTTAACTTTAGAAAATGAATATCTGTATAATAGCTAAGTACCATCAAGAAATCATCTGAAAACCCGTGTCAAGCATCGACACCAAATAGGAATCATATCTGTCTCAATATCGGGCTCCGTCAGTCCGGATCGGCCCATATCATAAATCTTACGACAACGGTCGGTATCCTCCAGATATCCGCCGTGCCAGACATCACCGGTAGGTAGTCTTCCCCTGCCAGGCTCATCGTCTACAACTCGATCTTCTTGCCCCGGGGTACCATATCGGGCCCACCATGTACCCGAGACGGTTCATCCACTCCTCGAATCGGGTCTCGAAATCCAACAGAAAACATGAAAACTCATGGTGGACGACACATACATCACGAGAAAACCGCAACTTTGTTTTAAAAATGATAAATATAAGCTTTTGTTAAATTCTTGCGGTTTTCCCCAAAAATCCAGAAATCGCAGAAAAACTGAAATCATCAAGAAAATCATAGTGTCCACATGTTATATATGATAAATGTCTATGATATCACTGTATATGATGTGAATTTTGGATAGAAATCCATGTACATATGATGATGAATGCGAGGTATATGTATGCGATGCAATTTCATATATCAAGTATGAATGCAAGTGGCGATATTAAGATAAACATGTTCTATAGTGCACGTGGCATGGCAATTACCAAAGGCGTGTGTGTCACATGAATAGTGCGCGTGCAACAGATGCCAATGGTAAGGTGTTCGTGTCCTACGAAATGATATCGCATAAGTATAGATGAATATCCATGCAATCTAATATACTGTTCTCTATAAAGGTATGCAGTGTACATGAATGGATAAGCTAGCTAACAATATAAATCTTGCAAAAAGTAGGGTAATCCTAACTAGGGGGAGGGCGCCTCGCGCCATTCAGACGATTACCCCATAGATGAATACATCTACTCACCTGAAATCCCCGCTAATCCGATCCGACCACCGCCTTGCCTTTACGTGCCGTGTCCGATGTTTCCCCGACCGATCCTATATTTGCACAACACCAAGGATAAGATTATAAAATCTAAAACGATGCAAGTCACAATATACAATTATCAACGCTCTCGAATTAATCATAGCATGCACTCGGTGCGCGGAAAAACGCACGAAAATCGCTAACCTTTAGCTAGAATCGTCATTTCGGGGAAATCGACAAAACTACAACCCGACTAGACGAAACCCCGCGTTCGCGCACTCTAATAGTCCTATACGAAGCTAATTATATCACTAACATAACGCAATTTGATCGCATTCTAATTTTCGTAAAAATCTAGTAAGCAAATTCAATACCGATTCGATGCAAACATCGAAATTTTGTCGATTTAGCGAGCATAACACTACACAATTAACCACTCTAATCAATTAGATAATCAAAACCCTAACTTAATTCTAACAACCATGTTTCAAACCCTAGTTCAATCCAAAACCCATTCTTGATTTTTATGAACAAGGATTTACAACTAAATTAATTCTTCAAAATTAAATTCTAGCATATATAAACTACAAGTTAGCAACTAGTTTAGGATTTTACCTCACAAGTGGAAACCTAGCATGATCAAGTCACCAAGAAAGCCTTCTTTCATCAAGTTTTTGAACTAATTTGGGTTGAAGAGAGAAAGGATTAGGGTTTGGCTTTGAATGGTTAATGAAATTGTGGATTTTTTTATTGAATTTTAGCAAAGAATGAAGCAAGAAAGAGTGAGAAGTGAGGGGATTTCCAGCAGAATTGGGGTCGGCTGCAGCTTGAGGAGGGAGGTGAGGGATTTTTGGAGAAGTTTCTAGGTCAATAAAACATCATATGTTATCATTTAATGCTTTCACATCAATATTTTCACAAAAACCTCATTTTAATTCATTTTTTCATAAAATTTCCAACCCTAAAACCAAAAATTTGCAAGCCATGACACAATTTTATTAACACCATATTTTAGCTTATAAAGATTCCTAATTATGAAATTTACCTAATTAAATTTGTATTTATCACTAATTTAATGTATTTAAAAAGGCTTAAAATAATAAAAAAATAATTAATTACGAATTTTTTTTTTAACTAGAAAATTATAAGTGACATTTTAGTGACAAATTTATAGTAATATCTTATCTAAATTTTGTATAATTAGATCTACAATGAAAACTACCTATTTTGACTTTTTACGGAAAAAGCCGAAAAATTAGCCGATTACCGAAAAACTGCCTAAACGATTTTCGAAGGGTTACAATCTTCCCCCCCTTAAAGAAATTCGGTCCCCGAATTTAGAATTTAACTACGCGTACTTTCAAAAAGATGGGGATATCTCTTCCTCATCTCGACCTCGGTCTCCCAGGTGACCTCCTTGCTGTTCGGGCCACGCCAAAGAACCTTGACGGACGGTATAACCTTCGACCTCAATTTCTTCACCTGCCGATCCAAAATGACCACCGGCTGCTCGGTGAAAGAAAGATCATGCTCTAGCTGGATCGTCTGGTGCTGAATCGCCTGGGAAGGATCATGAAGGTACTTGCGGAGCATCGAGACATGGAATACGGGGTGAACATCGGGGAAGCTGGGCGGAAGAGCTAACCTATAAGCGACTGGACCAACACGCTCTAGGATCTCGAAAGGACCAACATATCTAGGACTCAGTTTCCCTTTCCGCCCAAATCTCATCACACCTTTCATCGGAGAGACCTTCAGGAAAACATGATCGCCAACAGCGAACTCGAGTCGGCGACGACGCTTGTCAGCATATGATTTCTGCCTGCTCTGTGCCGCTCTCATCCTGTCCCGAATCAGCTGTATCTTCTCGGTCGTCTCCTGTACAATCTGCGGCCCCAAAATACTGCTCTCCCTGAGCTCTGTCCAACATACAGGCGATCGACATCTCCTCCCATATAAAGCCTCAAAAGGTGCCATCTTTATCGTCTCCTGGAAGCTATTATTGTAGGAAAACTCGATCAAAGGCAAATGACGATCCCAGCTACCACCGAAATCTAAAACGCAAGCTCTGAGCATGTCCTCAAGAGTCTGAATAGTACGCTCTGACTGACCGTCAGTCTGAGGATGAAAGGCTGTGTTAAAACTCAATCGGATGCCCAAAGCTTCCTGGAGTTTCTGCCACAATCGGCTGGTAAACTGGGTGCCCCGGTCGTACACGATGCAAGTCGGAACGCCATGTAGTCGCACTATCTCATCAATATAAACCTGGGCGTACTGAGAAAATCCAAAAGTGGTCTTCACTGGCAGAAAGTGAGCCGCTTTCGTCAGTCGATCAACAATCACCCATATAGAGTCGTACCCTCGACTGGTCCTGGGTAGACCCATAATGAAGTCCATGGAGACCTGCTCCCACTTCCACTCAGGGATGGGCAAAGGCTGTAACTCGCCGGCTGGCCTCTGGTGCTCGGCCTTGACTTGCTGACAAGTCAGGCATCTCGACACAAAGTCTGTAATATCCTTCTTCATCCCGTCCCACCAGTAAACCTCTCTCAAACCACGGTACATCTTGGTGGAACCTGGGTGAACACTGTATACTGATCTATGTGCCTCCTCGAGAATATCACGCCTCAGCCCCTCTGAATCTGGCACACACAGTCGAGTCCCAAATCGAAGTATCCCCTGATCATCAATCACGAACTCAGAAACTCTGCCCTGCAGAATCTGCTCAATAATCTCTAATATACGGGCATCGCCGGACTGTGCCTCACGGATACGGTCAAGTAACTGTGGGCGTGCTCTGAAATGGGCCAGCTGTCCCCCTGTAGGAGTAAACTCGAACTGCACTCTGCTATCACATAAAACCTGCCAATCCGCCGTCGACTGCATCTGTGCTGCGCTCAAACAAGATAAGCTGCCTCCGGGCCTCCTACTCAAAGCATCTGCCACCACATTCGCCTTGCCCGGATGGTATAAAATCTCGCAGTCATAATCCTTCACCAACTCCATCCATCGGCGCTGTCTCAGATTCAGATCTCGCTGCTGGAAAATATACTTCAAACTCTTGTGGTCGGTGAATATCTGGCACGACTCACCGTATAGGTAATGTCTCCAGATCTTAAGTGCAAATACCACTGCAGCCATCTCTAAATCATGGGTGGGGTAGTTCTGTTCGTGTTTCCTCAGCTGCCGAGAAGCATACGCGATAACTCTGTCATGCTGCATCAATACACATCCCAGCCCCACTCTAGAAGCATCACAAAATACCACGAACCCGCCTGATCCTGAAGGCAAAGCTAACACTGGTGCAGTAGTCAGACGAGTCTTTAATTGCTGGAAACTATCCTCACATGCCTGGGTCCAATCAAAAGGAACCCCTTTCCGGGTCAACCCGGTCAAAGGTGCAGCAATGCGGGAGAAATCCTGGACGAAACGTCGATAATAGCCGGCCAGACCTAGAAAACTGCGAACCTCTATAACTGATACTGGTCTAGGCCAACGCTGAACTGCCTCGATCTTCTTCGGGTCCACACAAATACAATCTCTCGTCACCACATGACCCAAGAAATCGACACTGTCTAGCCAGAATGCGCACTTGGAGAATTTGGCGAACAGCTGATGCTCCCTCAAAGTCTGCAATGTGATACGTAAGTGCTGCTCATGTTCCTCCCGGCTCCGAGAATAAACCAAGATGTCGTCAATGAACACAATGATGAACTGGTCGAGATACGGCCTGAATACGCGGTTCATCAAATCCATAAATGCTGCCGGGGCATTGGTGAGCCCGAACGACATCACCAAGAACTCGTAATGACCATATCGAGTACGAAAAGCGGTCTTCGGAATATCCTCCTTCCGAACCCGCAACTGGTGATAACCTGACCGTAAATCAACCTTCGAGAAGAACCCTGCACCCTGGAGCTGATCAAATAAGTCATCAATGCGGGGTAGGGGATACCTGTTCCGCACAGTAAACCGGTTCAGCTGACGATAATCAATGCATAAACGCATACTTCCGTCCTTCTTCTTAACAAACAAGACGGGAGCACCCCAAGGTGACACACTCGGTCGGATAAGCCCTTTGTCCAGCAAGTCCTGTAACTGATCCTTTAGCTCTCTCAGCTCCGCCGGGGCCATCCGATAAGGCGGTATAGAGATAGGCCGAACTCAATCTCGCGTTCTGGTGGCAGACCAGGCAGCTCGTCAGGGAATACATCAGGAAACTCTCTCACAACAGGGACCTGGTCCAACGGAACCTCTGTGGAGTGAGTATCACAAACATAAGCTAAAAATCCCTGACACCCTTTTCTTATGAGCTGACCAGCGCGAAGAGAAGAAATCAAGCTGGGAAGGGTAGCACTACGATCTCCCTGAATAATAAGAACCGGCTCACCAGGAAAACTGAATCTGACTGCTTTCTCACGGCAGTCCACAGATGCATAACAGGTGGCTAGCCAGTCCATACCAAGAAGAACGTCAAAGTCTAGCATATCGAGGAGAATCAAATCAACTGAAGAATCTCTCTCCCCGATACGAACGGAACACGATCGGTACACAAAACGGGCAACAAAAGACTCGCCTACCGGGGTAATAACGACAAGCGGCTGATCTAACGGAGAAGACTCTCGGCCCAACCTCGGTGCAAAATACGTGGATACATAGGAATGTGTGGAGCCTGGATCAAATAATACCCGTACATCAAAAGAACATACTGGTAGAGTACCTGTCACGACGGCATTGGATGCCTGTGCATCCTGAGGAGTCAACGCGAACACTCGGGCCTGTCCAACACTAATAGCTGGCTGTCCTCTGCCTCTACCTCGGCCTCTGCCTCTGCCTCTGTCGCCTCGTCCTCTCGGAACTGGACCGCCACGCCCACGGCCTCTAGAAGCATCTGGCTGGTGTGAAGCATCATCAGGAGTAGGAAGTAAAGCTCTCTGAGAAGGTGGTGAGGGTGGTAAAGTCACATGCGGGACTGTCGCCGCGCCCTGGCGTCCCATGGTACAGTCTCTGACACGGTGGTACCGACTCCCACACCGAAAACATCCTGGAGACGACTGCTGGGTCTGTGGATATGAACCAAATAACTGACCTCGTCTCAATCCTCTACCTCCACCATCTCCCAGAAATAATCTATCGCGATGTCTGCCCATCTGCCGCTGAGCTGGCGTATCAGTACGGATCCTTTTCGGCCCAGAAACGACCGGAGTCTCAGAAATACGCTCCTCCAAAAGTAAGGCTGCATCCATCGCGGCTGCGTATGTATCAAAGTGCTGGGTGCCGATGGCAAGGAATAGCTGTGTATCAAGCCCTCGTACAAACCTCTTTATTCTCTTCTCTTCTGTGTCGACTAGGTACGGAGCATATCGAGACAACTGGGTAAACTGTATATCATACTCTGACACTGTCATCCCAGGAGTCTTGCGCAAAGACTCAAAAATACGGGGTAGAGCATCTCGGACACTCTCCGGAAGAAAACGGGTAAGAAACGCAGCTGTAAACTCATCCCAGGTCATAGAATGTAGACCTGCAGCTCGGCCTCTCTCTACTGAATCGTACTATGTCTGGGCAAGACCCTCCAGACGAAAGCTCGCAAACTCCACCAATCTATCATCAGAACACCTCAACGAACGGCAAATCCGAGCCATCCTATCGAGAAATGCCTGTGGGTCCTCTGTCGCATCTGTACCGGTAAAAGCTGGAGGTCTCAATCTCATGAACTCCTGCAGTGAAACAGGGATAGTCTCCGTAGTAGCAGCAGGAGTGACCATCTGTGCAGCAGGTACGATCGTGGTCTGTGCGGTGGAAGGAACGTCCTCGGATCTCTGTGCCCGGCTGGACTCAACTAAAGATCCCATCATCTGCCGCAACTCTTGCATGCCGGCCTCTAATCTGGCAATACGGTCAGGATAAGGCGGATCAGTACGACCCTGAGGGGTAGGCGTATCCTCCCGCTCGATCTTCGCCTCAGACGGGCCCGCCCGAATCTCATCCCTAGCGGCAGCCCGCTGAGCTCTCGTAGTCTTTGGCGGCATCGAAGCTGGAATAAGAAACAGGACTGATAAGGACATTGCAATTGAATCAAGGAATGCAAGGAATCAAGAAAGGAAATACAAGCAATTATGTCCTAAGGTCACTTAGGCGGAGTACCGTATCGTAAGTATGCCGCGGATCATACCCACGGTACGCCACTCTGCTTAAGTCACCTACTCCATCTACCAAGGTCGTCCTACACTCAGAAAGGTAAAACCTACGCTCTGATACCAACTTTGTCACGTCCCGAAAGTACGGAACGCGACTGGCACTTAGATTACGAGACGTCTAAAGGCGTACCGTAACCTAAGTCAGCCAAAGCCCAGAAGAATCTAAACCGAAAACAAAAGAGAGTGAAGGAAAACCTTTAATGAAAATGGTTTTTAAAAATCATTTAAGTTGCATAGAATCCCTTTTTAAAACATCAAAAATTTCCGAAAATTTCGGCAGAGTCTCCCCTGTATTTTCTTTCCCCCAAAATGGGTACAACAAGATAATAAACCTGTAATCATAAAAATGGCATCCCCAAGCGGGAGCTAGCTCTTCGCCCAAGGCGGATCACAACCACATGCAATATAATAGTAGTATCAAGAAAAGAGCAATAAAGAGATGCAAAATATCAGAAAACACATTGCCGGCTCAAGTGAGCTCGACCCAAAAGAAACCACAAATATACAAATCTCTCAGCCTCATCACTAGGTCACATATACAATATAAAGTGGTAGATGGAGAATACTAGATACAATGACAAAGCAAAAGAAATAAAGTGTGCTCGCAACCCACCTACGGGCGATGTCGCGAGTCTGAGCAAAAGGAGCTGATGATAAGATAGCCCGCTGCTACAAGACTGACGGGTCCGACCTGCAAGACACTGTGGCACAACGGGGGTGAGTTGCCAGCTCGTGAGTAAATATAACATCTAATAAGGCAATCGTAAGAATGCACGCAATGCACCACAACATGCATGTCCATATGTGATATAATAGCTCTAGTATGCATGCACATGTATACAATGCCATTTCTAACTCTTTAAGTGTTTTAAATGCTAAGGGTACTGCGTTCTTAACTTTAGAAAATGAATATCTGTATAATAGCTAAGTACCATCAAGAAATCATCTGAAAATCCGTGTCAAGTATCGACACCAAATAGGAATCATATCTGTCTCAATATCGGGCTCCGTCAGTCCGGATCGGCCCATATCATAAATCTAACGACAACGGTCGGTATCCTCCGGATATCCGCCGCGCCAGACATCACCGGTAGGTAGTCTTCCCCTGCCAGGCTCATCGTCTACAACTCGATCTTCTTGCCCCGGGGTACCATACCGGGCCCACCATGTACCCGAGACGGTTCATCCACTCCTCGAATCGGGTCTCGAAATCCAACAGAAAACATAAAAACCCATGGTGGACGACACATACATCACGAGAAAACCGCAACTTTGTTTTAAAAATGATAAATATAAGCTTTTGTTAAATTCTTGCGGTTTTCCCCAAAAATCCAGAAATCGCAGAAAAACTGAAATCATCAAGAAAATCATAGTGTCCACATGTTATATATGATAAATGTCTATGATATCACTGTATATGATGTGAATTTTAGATAGAAATCCATGTACATATGATGATGAATGCGAGGTATATGTATGCGATGCAATTTCATATATCAAGTATGAATGCAAGTGGCGATATTAAGATAAACATGTTCTATAGTGCACGTGGCATGGCAATTACCAAAGGCGTGTGTGTCACATGAATAGTGCGCGTGCAACAGATGCCAATGGTAAGGTGTTCGTGTCCTACGAAATGATATCGCATAAGTATAGATGAATGTCCATGCAATCTAATATACTGTTCGCTATAAAGGTATGCAGTGTACATGAATGGATAAGCTAGCTAACAATATAAATCTTGCAAAAAGTAGGGTAATCCTAACTAGGGGGAGGGCACCTCGCGCCATTCAGACGATTCTCCCATAGATGAATACATCTACTCACCTGAAATCCCCGCTAATCCGATCCGACCACCGCCTTGCCTTTACGTGCCGTGTCCGATGTTTCCCCGACCGATCCTATATTTGCACAACACCAAGGATAAGATTATAAAATCTAAAACGATGCAAGTCACAATATACAATTATCAACGCTCTCGAATTAATCATAGCATGCACTCGGTGCGCGGAAAAACGCACGAAAATCGCTAACCTTTATCTAGAATCGTCATTTCGGGGAAATCGACAAAACTACAACCCGACTAGACGAAACCCCGCGTTCGCGCACTCTAATAGTCCTATACGAAGCTAATTATATCACTAACATAACGCAATTTGATCGCATTCTAATTTTCGTAAAAATCTAGTAAGCAAATTCAATACCGATTCGATGCAAACATCGAAATTTTGTCGATTTAGCGAGCATAACACTACACAATTAACCACTCTAATCAATTAGATAATCAAAACCCTAACTTAATTCTAACAACCATGTTTCAAACCCTAGTTCAATCCAAAACCCATTCTTGATTTTTATGAACAAGGATTTACAACTAAATTAATTCTTCAAAATTAAATTCTAGCATATATAAACTACAAGTTAGCAACTAGTTTAGGATTTTACCTCACAAGTGGAAACCTAGCATGATCAAGTCACCAAGAAAGCCTCCTTTCATCAAGTTTTTGAACTAATTTGGGTTGAAGAGAGAAAGGATTAGGGTTTGGCTTTGAATGGTTAATGAAATTGTGGATTTTTTTATTGAATTTTAGCAAAGAATGAAGCAAGAAAGAGTGAGAAGTGAGGGGATTTCCAGCAGAATTGGGGTCGGCTGCAGCTTGAGGAGGGAGGTGAGGGATTTTTGGAGAAGTTTCTAGGTCAATAAAACATCATATGTTATCATTTAATGCTTTCACATCAATATTTTCACAAAAAGCCTCATTTTAATTCATTTTTTCATAAAATTTCCAACCCTAAAACCAAAAATTTGCAAGCCATGACACAATTTTATTAACACCATATTTTAGCTTATAAAGATTCTTAATTATGAAATTTACCTAATTAAGTTTGTATTTATCACTAATTTAATGTATTTAAAAAGGCTTAAAATAATAAAAAAAATAATTAATTACGATTTTTTTTTATTTAACTAGAAAATTATAAGTGACATTTTAGTGACAAATTTATAGTAATATCTTATCTAAATTTTGTATAATTAGATCTACAATGAAAAATACCTATTTTGACTTTTTACGGAAAAAGCCGAAAAATTAGCCGATTACCGAAAAACTGCCTAAACGATTTTCGAAGGGTTACAGATGGTGAAAGTTATATATAAAGGTAAAAACTTATAAAAGAAAGAACTTGAAAATAAGAGTTTCCAACTATACAAGCTTTTCAGTTGCTATGAGCCCTATCTTAATGGTCGTGAAAAAATGTTAGAAATCATATCATCCCTCAATAAAATATCGCTTTTAGTCATCCTCCCTATCTTTCTTCCAAACATTGATTATACACCCTTACGTGTATGTAAAGGACATCCCTACACTTAGAGAATTCAATTCAAGCTATCATACTCTTGTCCATCTTTTAAAGTACTTTTTAGTTGGTGAATATTTTAGATGGAATTGCTCACACATTCTTCATGCGACCATTAATATTTCTTGAGGTACTAACCAAACGATTACAAAATGTGCTTGCGCATTTAGGGGTAATTCCTTGTTTCGCAACACTTAAGGCTTAGCAGTGGCTCCCAAATCATTTGGTCTAAGGCACTAGGTGATAAAGCACCCTCGCTATATTTTTTTATGTTTTCTTGGTAATTACAAAACCAGTGTTCATTTTTTTCTTCACCTTTTATATTTTATTTTATTTTCCTTTATACTAAGGCTTTTAGACAAGAGCATTTCAAGGTATCCTCTACTATCCCAAGTTTCAAGATATGTGTAAGTACGTATAGTAAGGTTTCTACGTTCAAATGTTTGGCGTCCAGAATAAGGACTATTTTTCAGACTTAATTTTATACTCAAATTAGTAATTTCCTTTATCTTACCAACCCTTGGGACAACTGTAAGTCCATGTCACGCACCCCACGAACTTGCGGGGAGGCGGAATATATGAAAAACGATTATCAAAGCTTCGTAACACGGACTTGAGCGCATGAATCGTTATGTAAACCATTGCTAACTAAAAGCTAGAGGTTTAACTACTCGGATACGAAGTTATACCTCACGATACTAGTCCTTCGGGTCTTCATTGCGGTCCTCCACTCCTCGTAGGCTCCTTGGAACATCGGCACCTCAACGGCCTCCTCGAATCAAAGACGATCCATCCGAAAGCTCCTACGCCAAGCTTAATCTCAAACTTGAGATAACTAGGTTGCTTAAAGTGCTAATTGTTAGTTATATGTATGCCCTAGAGGCCATTACTATACATAGGATGTATATTGTAGTGGATGCTTGGACATATATAGGGAGGACTTTCTTGCTCGACATGATAGTATGCTATCTGGTTGATCTTTACCTTAACTTGTACACTGATTGTCTCTCTGTTACATGTTGGTAAAGCCCTTAGGATGTGTACTTGACTACCTGGACTATGATGCGGATCATACTAGTGGGGACATGGTAGTCCATAAGTACATCCTTCAAGGTCCCTAGTCGTGGGTGTATCGAGACGGGGCATCGATATACCAGTATAGACTAGCGTATACCTTCTCGACCCATACAGATGGGCGATGGATGATCCCATATCCATTGGTGTTTGACATCAGAGATGATATACGGGTGCTCAGTAGAGACTGGGTACACTGGACGGACTCGCCGAGAACTCCCAGATGGTATTATACCTTACGTCATATGGCAGTTCTCTAGTGACACTGGTAAAGAGTAGTCTGTTGACCCGAGATCGTCATAGAGTCTTGTGTGATTCCCACTGTGCTTTGATTTCCACCTTACCACGTCTAAGAGGGCGTGCAAAACGGTGGTTTTTGGGTACAGTCCCGAATCACATGGAGGCAATGAGCGACAGGAGGGGATTCGTCTCTCCCGGTATAGGGAGTTGAAGTTGCGCTGTGTTCGATTGGCTGTAACTGGAAATCCCTGGCCAGGGTTGCTGAGATTTACTGGTAAGTGTTACCAGTAGTTTCTCGAACTGTTATAGACATCATATCGACATGACTTATCGAGCTATTGGGGTCTGACGTTTACCACCCCTAGGCGAGATATGCGACATATCAGACAAACAGACCGGACTGTACGGTAAGTGTTACTGGTTGGATTCACAGGAGTGTGAGCGGGCTTGCTCGTCGATCTTCTGATCGCTCAATACCCGGGTGGCCGTTACGTTTAGCAGACCGCTTGCGGCTTGTGGGTGTTTGATATGATCATCACCTGCTGCCGGCGTATTGACAAGTCTTTAGAGTCCTACATAGAGGTTTCCTGGCTCAAGCGAAACGAAATAGGAGCGCATATGAGATATGTGCGGGACCGAGAATAATGCGTGTATGTGATACCGTATTCCATTCTCGCGATGAATGTATCGATTGGTTGTATGCGATATAACCTAGTTATCGAATCAAGGATTGATTCGATAAGCCAATACATTGGATATTAGTCGGTTGTATACGATATGACCGGATCGTTAAATCAAGTATTGATTTAATGATTTAATGCATAATTATATATTTGATATATTACTTTGCATTAACTAGTATTGGTTCACTTAAATTGGATTTTCTCACTTGATGTACACAAGTTGTATATGTGATATATTTTTGTGCACTTGTTTGTATCATGTTTGATGATACATGCAAACTTGGGTTTGTGTAAAGAATTAAACCATGGTTATGTTAATGGTTAGGGTTTTTATTTACTTACTTATTCATTCATTTATTTATTCATTAATTCATTTTGGGCAAAAATGAAATGGTGGCTTAGTTTGTTTTGTTGTTGAAGCTTCATGAAGCTTTGACTAAGTGACCATTTTGTCTTCATGTCTTAACCCTAACCATTCAACTAAACCCTAGTTAATTCTTTACACTAAACCATGGTTGAGATTATGATAAGTATCATTTTGTTTTCTATTTTAAAAAGATACTCATCATATTCTTTCTTCTTCTTCTTCTTCTTGAACAAAGAAGAAAGCTTGCTACCAACAATGGCAACATGAGAAAAAGAGTGAGAAATCCAATTCTAAAGTGAACCCACTTCCTATTTTTTCATTCTCTACCACTTGCCAAGTAGTATAGGGTGTTTTCTTCACAAGTTTCATGGCTTGGTGAAGTTGGAGCTTGATCTTGTGTTGCCTCGACGTAGATCATCTTCGGCATCGAAGTCGACGACCTAGCCCGCCCATTTCTCCGATGATGCCGACGCTAGAGCCCGGGATCCGATGATCGCAGCGAGGGGACTTCATCACGGAGCTATGGAGGTGGAGGACCGGATCTACAAAGGTTGTATTTCCGTTCAACTCTTAGTTAAGTTGTTAACTAGTTGCTTGTTTCGCCTAAATTCTAGTTAACGATCCGTATTAGGGTTTGTAGGCACAAGAAAAATTTGAATTTGGCATGGTTGATGCCTTGTGAGACCTCATTAGTGTGCCTAGGAACCCTACAGTGGTATCAGAGCCTAGCTAGAGCCTTAGGCGATGCGTAGACGATATTAGAATTCCGATCGAACCCCGAAACCCTAAATATGACCCCTCTATGTACATTTTTACAAAACAGGGTTTTTTCCTTATTAAAAATTCTTAAAAAATTCAGCAGGAAATTCTAAGAATTACGGTGCAAAATTGAACAAGAGATTCGATCAAAGCGCGGCGGAACCGCGGCATTAGCATGGCTAATGCGGCAGTTCCGCGGCCACTTAGTGTCTTCAGCCAGTCGTTTTTGCACAGTAACTTCTTTCATTCATTGCTGAGTTTTCTGGGAATTTTTAAAGTTTACTCAAGAGTTGAGTATTTTGGGTTGTATTGGGAGTTCGTACATTCGATCGGATTGTCTAATTTTGTCTATGTGTTTTTCCGGGTAATTTTAGAATATGTTAAAAAGTTCGAACGGACATAAATACCCACTTTTTCCCCTGCCGGGTCCAATTGTTGGATTTTTCCGTAGTTTAACGACGTTCTAAGTAGTGCAAGTAACGCGATGGTCCCTCTAGAAGACAACAAACCTTAACTCGATTATGTGACCGTCTTGAACTGCCCTTTGAACCTTTAGGTTTGGGGCAGTACGGCGTGCCACATGTGAGGCGTTGGCTTGACCCTTCTACGGCTGGACCGTTGGTACTGAGTCATGAAGTGAATGTTTTTAAACTTATTTCATGTGTTGAGCTGTTTCGGGAAAACTTGGGTGTTTGATTGTTCGATCGGAAAGTTTAACATTTTCTATTTACCCGGAATGTGATACAATATTTGGAATCCACAAGTAGTTATGAGATAACTGATATGAATGTTATAAACATAGCAGTTTAGTCTCACTTGATCGGTTGCCACGGAATTTTGATGTGATCAAAAGTCCGTCGCAATCACATAGCGTACGCGGATACTCGCCGATAAACTTAATAGACAGCTACACCCCTTAGCCCCGACCAAGTGACTGTAGGAGAACCCCGTCGCCGAAAGCATCCGTTCGGGTGCTCGCGGTAGCGGTGTTCCGCCTTGGTGCACTTCGTCGATGGTATCGGGGGTGCGGCCGTCTACTAAAGTTTGCGACGGGTATTCGATCAGGATGTCGGGAATCTTGTTGAATTGCCCGACTTGATAGTGAAAAGTGTTTTCGATTTTGAGACTAAAATATGGGGTTTATAATTGTTAGGCATGCGATGTCTAAGTAATTCATTTGATTAGGCATGTGATGTCTAAGGAGGTTGCGGATTCCAACTGTTGTAGTTTTACACTTTCTTTTCTGTGACCGTAAGTGTAATATGTGATATCGCCGGTTTCGTTGCTATATGCCAACGACAATTGGGATGCGCATGTTTACTTACGTTGATGACATGTGATGTTATGTGTTGCTGGATATGTTATATTGGATCGTCGTGTTTGAATAGCCGGGGTTTTTTTTATGTGAGATGAGTGTTTTTCATTTTCATTCATGTAAAAACTTGTATGTAATATTCTTTTATTGGGGCACTTCCAGGTTGCGGAAGATGTCACCCTTTGTATATTATTTACTTTTCCGCACTAGGATAGACCCAAGGAGGAGGGCACAAGTAACCGGGTTCTAGGGTCCAGTGGGAGACCAACTCGAGGAGCCGAGTCCGGGTCTCCTAACCCTAGAATTGGTAGGGTTGCTTGCCGCTCTCGTAGGGGTCTAGGGATGTGGGATCGGCTATTCATCACGACCGTGGAATCCGTGTTTTATACTGGCTCGTATTGAAAACACGGACGTCCTAGTATATCCAATATTTCATATGTTTCTTCTGCTGCGATATCTGTGATGTGATCATGTGATGTTCTGTGATAGATACAGTATATAGTATATATGATATATTATATAGACGTTACTTATGTTTTATACCCGTGCTAGCCCTGCCCCGCTCTGCCGTTAGTTACCTAACCTAACGCTGCACGAGGGGACATCGAGGTGAATGCGGATGGCATAAGTGTACGTCGTATTTATCTGTGATGTTTAGGTATTTAAATGATGGGACTTCATTAATATGATTAATGAAATAAAAGAAACCTAAAGATGTTGTAGAATTGAATTTCAAAAATAAAACAGGTAGCTACAGTTCTTGCTTTGCACAGCGGTATATATGATATATCCTGCTCCTCATTCGACGAGGAAAGGGCCGACGATCCCTTCACCGGGAGTGACCCCTTTAGCAATAACTGGCAGATGCTACACATTCGGTTTGTATTTTGATAGCTTCTATAGTTTCTTCTTTTCACAGTGATATATATGATATATCCCGCACCTCATTCGACGAGGAAAGGGCCGACGATCCCTTCACCGGGAGTGACCCCTTTAGCAAAACTAGAAAAGCCTCAAAAGCACTCCATTTTAAAATCATTTGATTCTACAACGATATCAAGTTCATTACGCAATAGGTTTTCAGAAAAACCTGTCGTAGCCCTCCGTCATTTCAGATAAGTCTTATTTAGTATTCGTGCTACGTTTGTTGACCTCCGTCAAGGCGTAGTATGCGGTAACTAACTGGTATTTATCTGTTTATGCATATGATACAGATTGGATTAGGGTAGTCGTGCGGCCTTGTTGACCTCCGTCAAGGGTCGTGCGGATGGGTTTAATTCGATCAAGAAATGACGGGTTGAACTTGACTAGTAGCCTATGGTTTGTTGACCTCCGTCAAGGTCATAGGGTGCTAGGGGCAAAATTATCGGGAATTTCAAGTGTTGAAATTTGCAATGAGATTGCATACTTTCTATGAGATAGTTGGATCCTGTGTTGGAGATAGTGCCCTCAGAGTCAATTATTGGATCACAGGCACGTGATTGCAATGATTGAGGGAGGACCTATCCCGGTAGGACAGTCTTACTCGAGATGATAGTATGCTATCTGGTTTATCTCTATCATCGTGTACTGCTTTAGGTGACCTGACAGGTCGCTATTACACGCTGATAGAGCCCCTAGGATTCTTGCTTGACTGCCAGCAGTATGATGGCGATCATATACGTGAGAGCTGGTGGTCTATAAGCACATCCTTAAAAGGTCCCTAGTCGTTGGAGTTTCGAGACAGGGCATCGATTCTCCAGAGTAGACTAGTGTATACAGTCGAGACCCCGACGAGGGGCGGTGGCCGGTCTCATAAGCCACTGGTGTTAGTTGGTTCACCTAAGATGTATACAGGTTCTCATTGGGTTATGAGTACACCGGACAGGACTCGCCGGGAACCTGCTAGTTGGGATTATACCATACGTCAGATAGTAGTTCCCAGGTGACATGTGTACAGGTTAGTTCATCGACCTGAGATCGTCATTTGTCTCGTGTGAGTTCCCACTGTGCTTTGATTACTACCCTACCACGGCTCAAAGGAGTCATGCAAACAGGTTTTAGTTGGGTACAGTCCCGAGCCACATGGAGGCAGTGAGCGGATCTGCAGGGGTTCGTCTCTCCCGGTATTGGGGGTGAGGTCGCGCTGTGTCTAGGAGAGCCATTACACAAAGCCCTCGGCCGAGGCAGGAGATTTACTGGTAGGTATTCCAGTAGTATCTCAGGGTGTTCTGGGCTTCACTCCGACACGACTTGTACCGCCTTTGGGGGTCTGACTTTTACCAACCCCCTAGGCCCGCCATGCGATGCTCATAGACGAACGGACCGGACTGTACGGATATTGTCACTGACAGGCTCAGTAGGGTGTCAGGATGAGTTCGCTCATCGACGTCCCTTTTGGTCAATAGCTGGTGGCCCGTCACGTATTGGCTTATACCTCTGACGTGCTAGTGGTTAAATCCACAGCCATAGTATTGACGAGTCTTTAGAGTCCACCACACTTTCAGTTACTCAGGCTTTCGGGCGAAACGCTGTAGAGGCCGTATGGAGATATGGCAGGGTCTGATCAGCTACGTGCGGTATTGCATGGATCAGGATCGGACGGTTTGTACTAGTAGCCGTATGGATATATGGCAGGGTTCGATTAGATACGTGCGGTATTGCACGGATCAGGATCGAACGGATATTACTAGCCGGCTTTGGTTTAAGCCGGATCCTAGTTTAGTACAGTGTAGATTTTGTCTCATTGCATTTGTATCCGGTCGGAATACAGATGCGGGTGTGTATGCACAGTGTCGGGGTTTTCCTGTAATTTATTACGGGACCAGTTTTCTGGAGTTGCCTGTTTGCATTCCGTTCCGGCCGGTTTTCCTTTGTTTTTTCCCGGCCGGACTTTTCTGATGGAGGGTGTTATTTGCAAGTGTGCAAATAACATTTGTGGAGGGGGTTTCTTGCAAATGTATTCATTATGATAGGATTTGCATCCTTTGTTTTTTTTTTTTATTCATTCATGATGGTGCATTAATGTGATTTGAATGGGTATGGGTTTGATGTTAGTTTGTAATGATAATGTTTTGGTTGTGGTCACCTCTTGCTTTATCCTACTATCACCTCCCTTCATGCTACTCATTCTATCCCTCCACCATTCTCATATTGAGGTGGCCGGCCACTCTTTTGAGAGAGAGAGAAAAATGAGAGAGTTCTAATTTTTTGTGAGGGTGTGGGAAAAATTATCATTCATATCATTTTTCCATTGCCACAAAAATCCCCAAGTTCATATCTTGTTGATTCCTCCATCAAGGCAACATAACCCCAAAGAGACTAAGCACTACACATTCTACAGCAAAGCTTGGGCACGTCGACTAGCCAGCTTCGTGCCCGAGTTGCCTCGGTATTGAGGTGGGAGCCCGTAAAAGATACAGAAGATGTGGTGCCCTTCCGGCAAGGAGGCGACGACCGGAGTTTCCGCGGGAGATCGGGATGATGACGAGAAGACCGGAGGACTCGGATCACTCGGTTTATCTCTCACCCTTTCTCTTGTTAGCTAGTATCGGTTAATGGTTTCGATCCGGGTATATTGTCCGCGGTAGCGCCAGTTTAAAAGTTAAGAAAATTTTGATTCCGCATTTTGGCTTCGGATAGACGGCCGGGGCGCTGTCGTGGCGCAATATGGTATCAGAGCCACGCCATTAACCTTGTCTAGCTTGTTCTAATGTGTTTTGCTTATCCGATCGACCAAAATTCCAAAAACCGCGTTTTGCATGCATCAGTTTTCTGTCGATTTTTTCCGGGCTCGAAATTTTTTTCAGGTGATTGCAGAATGATGTACAGAGAATCCTAAGAACACTGCAAAAATTTGGAAGCTTGATCATTCCGTACGACCGCGGAACCGCGGCAATGACCCCTCGTTTGCCGCGGTTCCGCCGCAGTATGTTTGCTTCATTTGGCCAACTTTTTGCAGTGGGCTTTTGGGCTTAAGATAGGGGTTTTGGAATATTAAAATTGGGCCCAGAATTTCTGTGAGTGCTACAGTATTACTTGGGGGCCCACTTGTTAATTTTTGATTGATTGGATATTTTAAACACATTATTTCACAGTATTTACATTATATCTGCGACCGTGAATGTCACTTGATCGGTAAATCCTGTCTAACTGCTATAGCCCGGTTAGACGGATTTACGAACGTGACTTTCACGTTGATGTTCTGTGTTTATGCTGTGATGTTGCGGATCGGTCGTGGGGGATAGCCTGGATGCAATGCTAGTACAGTTGTGGTTGTATTATGTACATTTGATATTGCGGGGCGAGCGTCCGACATGTGGACTGCCGTCACTGCCTGTTTGTATTATTCTTTTGGGGCACGACCTGGTTGCGGTCGATGTACCCGGTGTATGTATATTTTACTTTCTGTACTAGGATTGCCCCGCGGTGGGGTGCACGGATAGCCGGGTTCTGGAGGGCAACAAGCCCGCATCTCACGGCATTGGGACGGAAGGGGCTTCACTCCAGGATTGGTGGGCTATTCACCGCACTCGTAGGGGGTACAGTTTGATCCAGGAGGGGTGCCCAAGTTACCGGATTCCGTGAAGTGCTGGGTGGTCCATTCACGTTGCTGAAGGGGGCTGCCTCGCTTCAGGTTTTGGCGGGTGACTTACCGCGCCCGTAGGGGTCTAGGTTTTCATTGCACAGGCTATCCACACGACCAGGGGAACGTCGGGTTTCAGCAGCGGCTCTGTGAAACCCGGGGCTTCCAGATATCTGTATTGTTCTGTGATGCTGTACATTTCTGTGATGTTGCATTTTATTCACGCCTTGAGCTAAATATAATATATTGGTATATATATTAGTAGATGTTGTATATGTTTTTCATCCGCGCTAGTCCAATCCCCGCTCTGCCGTTAGTTAGCTAACCTAACGGGTGATGACGGGACCCAGTGGCGAATGCGGATGGCATATACGTACGTCAGTATATTTTCGTTCTTTGTGGTGTGATCAATTGATGGGACTGCATTGATTCGGATCAATGCAAGTTAAAACAAACCTATTCTGATGTTGTTGGAACACTTTTCAAAAAGCTGTTATTGCAAGGACGTTCACTTTTGTTTTGCATCGTGGTATTCATTTGGAATATCCTGCTCCTCAGTCGACGAGGCAAGGGCCGAGATCCCTTCACCGGGAGTGACCCCTTGGACAGAAGTTTGCGTCAGGGCATTAACTTCACTATAGCCGATTACTTTTGCTTTGCATCGTGGTATTCAGTTGGAATATTCTGCACCTCATTCTACGGGGAAAGAGCCGAGATCCCTTCACCGGGAGTGACCTCTTTAGCAAAGGTTTTCGTCACTATATTTTTATAAAAAGTTATCCGGTTCCTTCAACGATATCAAGTTCATTACGTTAAAGGTTTTTCGCCAAAAACCAGTCGTAGCCCTCCGTCATTTCAGATCAGTATTGCTTAGTATTCGCGCTGCGTTTATCGTTGCTATTTGCCGAGGCGTAGTGTGCGGTAGCTTTGTTGTGCTATTCTGTCGCATGGATATGTGGATTGGTTAGGACAGTCGTACGACTTTGTTGATTATTCGTCAAGGGTCGTGCGGGTGGGTTTAACGCAATCAAGATAATGACGGGCTGAACTTGACTAGGACCTTTTGATTTGTTGATTATTCGTCAAGGTCACTTGGGTCCTAGGGGTAAAAATCACATCGGGAGTTTCAAAAGAACTGAAACTTGCCAGATATGCGCATACCTTCTGGAGTGTGGTGACTTGAGTGGATTCCGTCAAGTTATCATGCGATGATAGTTGGATCCCGATTCCCACTGATGAGTTGGTTTACTCCTCGGGTGATCCCGACTAGTTCTTCTTTCAGGTTTGGAGGAGAATTTGACGGTACAGTGGGAGGTTTCCAGATTAGATAAAGTGATAACCATTCTGATCTAGGTTAGAGTGCACGCTGAGTGTTTCTTTTCTCTCTCTCTTTGGCAGCGACCATTGACCCGACCCTGGACTATGACTCAGTGACTAAGTTGACCGAACCTTCTTAACACTGGCTTTTGGATTGTCAGAGTTGCAAACCTCATTGCCACTCCTACTTTTACCCTTTTCTCCAGGACACCCCGTATTACTACGAACATCCACTTCCATTGGACAAAACCATCGTATGGTTATATACGAACTCGAAGGACTTCGAGGATGGTTTCTGGTTCTGGAGAAAACGGATAGGATTATTCAGTTGTCTTTTCCTTTTACCTTCTCTCAAGTTGTGAGTACTCCTTGGTTTAGGAGATAGCACACCTATTACGCAAATTGGATAGTCTTTTTCCAAACCTTAGGCTGGTGCCGAACGGTGGGGAATGAAGAAAACCAATTAGCATAACGATGGTGTGCAGAAGGTATTAAGTTAAGACAGAGCAAGGGATTAGTAAGAGGGCAACGTAAATTGCGACTGATATTCACGACCAAACCAAGTATTCCTTCGCCAATCCTAAATCACCTTTTGTATTTCTCCAGGACACTCCGTATCACTACGAAGATCCATAGTTTATTGGATACTCCATCGTATGGTTATATACGAACTCGAAAGGAACTTGTTCCAGTTCGGGGATGGATTCTGGACCAGGAGAAATAGGAATAAGGTTTATTCGGTTGTCTTTTATCCTCACCTTCTCTCGCATTGCGAGTGCTCCTAGGACTAGGATAGTACACCCATTATGCTTATTGGATAGTCTTCTTCCAAACCATAGGCTGGTGCCGAACGGTAGGGAAGGAAGAAAACCATTTGGCCTAAGGGGTGTGCAGAAGGTAATGACTAAAGACATATAAAGGGATTTGGAGAGGTGGCAAAGAATTATACGGTTATAGTTGTGAATCTGGATAATGGTAGAGGCATTACTCGGAATACCAGGATACCCCACCGAAACATTTCAATGTTTCAGTTTCACTGTGTACTGTTAAAAGAAAACTGATTTCCCGATTGGACACTTGCTCCAAGGTATGTATTTACCAGGTTTGATTCTCACATCTGTATGGTTTTACAGATGATGAGTAGGAGTAAGTTATTGGGAATAGGGTAATCATCCTCATTATATCGGGATTCGTTGTAATCGGTGATATTTGAGGAGATCATCTGGGCTGTTTGCCGGTCGGCAAATATTTGGTTTTGAATATCCGCTGTTGTGCACCAATTTCAAATTGATATATCTGTACGTCTATTTTCATAGAGTGAGATATACCTTTTGATATTATGTCGATGACATTTACCTATGTCAGTGGATGGTTAGGTAAGGAGCATTGAACAGCGGTGTAATTCTTCTTAACCATAGTACAGTTTTCAACCTACGACACACAGTGAATGAGTTGTTAGACTCAGGGACTTATACAGAGTATTGTATATTGTCCAGTGTCCATTAGGACAGTGGGGTTGGTCCTCATACTATATTCTGTTTACTTTTAATTACTCTAATTCTTAGACATGTGTTTCGTAGAAACACAGGGTCTGAGTTTTGAGGAGTTATTGGTATAAGAATAGAGTAGAGAACCAGGTATTGCAAGTATCGGGATTCTTCAAGGTGATCGAAGATGTAGATACTTGTGTATGGTATTCAGTTGATAGTAATGAGAACTTGCTTCTTTTTCAGGTTACTCATAATTGGAAGCATTCCTAAGTTGAGTAACGCTGATCGGCCTCCTTCCATTTAGTTGACATGCACTGGAGACAGCTGCATGATTTGAATCTGGTTCAATTAAATCAGTGCCTCTGGTTCTATATTGGGTATAGAACAGTTCATATCTTAACGATGTTAAGGTACGGGGAGTTGTCCGGCTTATGATTAAAACCAGACACTGGACAACTCAAGGCGCGTTTCTGTAATGGCTGTTTGTGGGTTGACCCAAGCTATGACGAGGGTTGACTTTCTACCATCTGGAAGATCAATAGTGATATTGTTCTTAACTCGCTACATTTTAAAAGGAAATGGTTATTTTTCAGAAAACAGTAGTGGGAGTATGGCAGAACTGGAAGCGATTCCAGAACCGCAAACGATTACTGAAGATTTGATAAGGAACCTAAAGATTCAATCTGATTTGACATTCCATTGGCCACTCCGCAGATCAGGTGGGTAACTTCAGGCACCCGAGAGGTACTCCGGTAGCCTCAAGGACGGTGACAGGGAAGTTCTTGTTTACCCACACTTGCCATTGTTGTTGTTCCAGGCTGCGAGACCCGGCAGGAGGATGAGTATAGCGTCGTTCTAAACTAGCTTTAGAAGTGCACGTCTATATGACTCTGCCAGAGGGTTGTCGTAGTCAGTGGGAGCAGCGGAAGCATTGGTGGACATCAGGCTTATGTCTATAGACTAAAGCAGATATAGCGGAGATAGATCATCTATTTCTGATGTGATAGTCATAGGTTTGACGTCATCAGAATAGGGGATGGATCTGTTAAGAAGGTAGTAGGGTGTGATGTCCTGGTTTTGGATGACATACACAGAGTAGGAAAGGAAACTCCTATAATACGATCGGTTATACTTTGGTTGTCACACAGTGGTTTCTCCACACAGGACTTGAATATTATATCAGACATTCTGGTTACTAGATCTATGGTTTTAGATCTAGATTTGGGTGGTTTCCTAATCTGGGTACCTTGACAGCATTCTATGAGTATTTAGAATGGACGACTCCTGGCACGGTAGTACACCTGCAGGTGATGGAGTCACCCTCTCTAAAGGTGTCTTACAGACTAAAGGGGAGAGGGATACGCATGATTGACAGATCACTTGCTTAGGCAATTGAGTCAATCATGAGATGTCAAGTACCACACCAGATGTTGTTCTTGCAGTAGCTGCAATAAGCTGATATTAATCCAATCCTGGAGAAACAGTCGGAAGCAGTTTTAGAACATAAGTTGATGTTCTAGGGATGTGATAACGACAGCCTCTTTTAGGAGACGGTTGTCACTCCAGGCTTCCAAGGTGACATGGATGCAGAGTGGCTGTCAGAGTTATAGTTTCTCCTTCTGACGAGGGGCAGTATTTTGGACAGGTGGTCCAAGGCAATACTGATGGAGGCATGGCGCTGGGTACTGATTAAGTTCAGTTATCGATACAGTCTAAGAAGTTTGGATTTGGAATTCATTTATGAGCTAGGTCCCATCAGATATCCAGACATATTCTAAGACAGGTATTGCTCATTTCGGGAGATGGCTTTCTCCGCGAACTTGAGATATAGAGAGACATAGAAAGAAACTTCAAGGCGGATCCACTCACTGAGGCTATTCCTCGAACGCAATAGTTTCGCAAACAGGCTTTGTGCGACTGACTAGTAGAGGAGTTGGGTGTTCGGTATCACACGGGCTGTGAGTATGCGACATCGCAATAATTAGCCTTGAGTGCAAGTGGGAGATTGTTGGAGATAGTGCCCTCAGAGTCAATTATTGGATCACAGGCACGTGATTGCAATGATTGAGGGAGGACCTATCCCGGTAGGACAGTCTTACTCGAGATGATAGTATGCTATCTGGTTTATCTCTATCATCGTGTACTGCTTTAGGTGACCTGACAGGTCGCTATTACACGCTGATAGAGCCCCTAGGATTCTTGCTTGACTGCCAGCAGTATGATGGCGATCATATGTTATCGGCCGGGTTATATGTGATATAACCGGATTATCGAATCAAGTGTTGATTTGATAATGCGATATACAGATAAATGATATTAGCCGGTTATATGAGATATAACCGGATTATTGAATCAAGTGTTGATTTAATAATAAGATATATATTTATATTTGATATAATTATATATTAACTAATATTATTGCTCACTAATTATTTTCTTAATATATATATATATATATTAATATATATATTTGATATATGTAAATATATATATTAATATATATATTTGATATATGTATATATATATATGTGTGTGTGTGTGTGTGTGTGTGTGTGTATTAAGAAGCATGGTAGGATTTTCTCTTTTTATGAAAAATAGAAATGAGGTGGAAAATGAGGAATGGGGTGAAGCATGACTTTTATGTTTCTTTATTCATTTTCTTGCACTATCAAAGTATGGTTCAATTTATTTATTGAAATAAATTCCATGCTTCAATGAGTGAGGATATTATGTGAGCCATGGTTCATTTTTTCAAGTGTGGTTCATCATTCATTTTTGAAAGCTTATCTCCTTCAAGCTCTCTCCATCTTCTTCCTCCTCGACAAAACCTTAACCCTCATATATGATGTGAATCATAGGGTTTTGAATAAATCCTTAGTGAGTTTAGAACCCCTACTTCACCATCCTAAACTAGATTAGCACTTTGGTTTAGGGTGTTATCTTCACTAAAGAAAGTTTAGTGAAGAGACAGCTTGGATTAGCGGAGCTTCGGATGGATCATATTTGGCACGAAGATCGCAAAAGGAAGCTTGTTCAATCTTCAAGTGGAGCCTTGTGGAGTCATAGGGACTACTACACGGAGCTTGTGAAGTGAAGGACTCGGTCTACAAAGGTTGTTGCCTCCTTCACTTAGTGTTATAGTTTAGATATCATAGCTTAAACCCTAATCATCTAATTAAGATCTTTGGTTAGTCTATCTTAGCACCCCAAAAGTTTTAAAATAGCATGCTAGATGTTTGTGAAAACCCTATGGTGGTGCTAGGGTAGACTTTCATGGTATCAGAGTGAGGCTAGAAGATTATACGGTGTTATTAAAATTACGAAAACGAAACAACCCCAAAACTGTAACCCGCTGTTTACCCCAATTAGAGCAAAGCTCTGTTCAAATTCCAAGGCGGGAGATGAAGCAATGCTTCATCTTCCCCCAATCAGAGCAAAACTCTATTTAAAACAAAATTAAAGGAAGCAACGCTTCAGTTGCGCAAGCGCTGCGTTACACGACACGTGTCAGCGCAGTTGCGCAAGCGCTGCGCTGCGCGACACCTGTCAGCGCAAGCGCAGATGCGGTGCGCTGCGCGACACGTGTCAGCGCAGTTGCGCTGTGCTGTGCGACACGTGTCACGCGCTGGGGTGTTTGCACCAAACAGAATTAAATTTTAGTAAGATTCTTCTGTTCTTGTTAAAACAAGAAGATTGTCTTCTGTAAATAGAGGCCCTTGGATCAAAGATCCAACGGTGGGGAAAATTCCCCAAATCACTCAGAGAAGGATATCTTTAACAAATTTAACAAATTTATGGGCACTATATAAAGGCCCCTAGACCCCAAATCAAAGGGGGGAACATTGTGAGAGATGAAGAACTTCAAACAGAGAGAACTCTGAAGAAATTTCAAGATGAAAAAGGTAAAAAGAAATTCCCCAAATCGTTGATCTAAGAACAAGATCAATGATCTTCAATAAAAAAAACAAATAAAAATAGTGCTTTGCACTTGTGAACCATTGGTTCTGGAATCTTAAAGATTCTCAAGATTATTGAAATAGTGCCTTGCACTTGCAAAAAACTGCACTGCTGTGCTCCTGGGTTGGCGCAAGCCACCAGAGAGCGCCGCGTGTCAGCATCTGACTCACTTGCGCTGTGTGCTTTTAAGATAGAGCTTTGCTCTCTGAATTTGGCGCAACTCACCAGAGCGCGCCACGTGTCGGCGCGCAAGCGCAGTGCACTGGTGCAGCGCACTGTGCTTGCGCGACACGTGTCACCCCCCGCAAGCGCTTGCGCTCATTTATTGGCGTAAAGCGCCTGACAGGTCACATGGCCCTTGTCAGATAATTGATACACTGCATCATTAAAAAGAAGGGCTCAGCCCAATTAAAAAGGCCTAACAGGCCTAGTAAATGCTATGCATTATTTTCAAATAGATGCAATACATTAGAGCCCAAGTAAAATAGATGCAATGCATCAGAGCCCAAACAAAGGTCTGTTAGACCAGAACAGATGCTGTGCATCATTTAAAAGGGGCAGAGCCCAAATAAAGGTCCAACAGAGACCAAGATTAATGCTATGGATTATTAAACATGGGCAAAGCCCTAGCACAGGTCTGATAGACCAAAAATAAGAAATAAAGTTGAATATTCTCAACTGGACTTAGCCCAATGATGGTCGTGAGTCCTCAAATTAAATTGACTGAGCACAACTGCCCTCTTAAACCAATTTGCATCCGGTTCGAGGGTACATCTCCGAACTCCTTTGACTCCTATCGTTGTAATCCTTCAACGACGTCAGAGAGGTGACGGGTCCCTACAACCACACATCAACACGGACTGTGGGGTCCTTAAACTCATGGACTTAAGCGTCCTTAAACCAAAACACGGACTATGGGGTCCTTAAACCCGCGGACTTAAGCGTCCTTAAACTAAAATACGGACTGTGGGGTCCTTAAGCCCACGGACTTAAGCGTCCTTAAACTACCTATGGACCACCATGTCCCTAAACTGGAATATGGACCACCATGTCCCTAAACTGGAATATGGACCCCCATGTCCCTAAACTGGCAATGGACTGCAATGTCCTTAAACTACCTATGGACCACTACGTCCCTAAACTGGAACAATAGAGCCCAAGTGCTCTTTTTTCGGATCTAAACGATCCCGTTTAATTTGATCTTAGCCTCAAATATGGCTAACGTATCCTTAAACATTCAAACAGACTTTAGTACCAAATTGGACTATAAGACCTCCAATCAACTTTGGTTCAAGGGTACATCTCCGAACTCCTCTGACACCTATCGTTGTAATCCTTCAACGACGTCAGAGAGGTGACGGGTCCTGATGGCCATGCATATAATGGACCACTATGTCCCTAAACTGGAACAATAGAGCCCAAACGCTCTTTTGTCGGATCTAAACGATCCCGTTAAGTTGATCATAGTCTCAAACTGGACTAACGTATCCTTAACAAACGTTTAAGTTGATCTTAGCCTCAAATACGGCCAACGTATCCTTAAACCAAAACCCCGAACCCAAATCTAAGAAAATACGGATTCGGACTAATCCACGTTCTACGGGAGACGACATAAATTAGTCTCCGTATACAATCCACGGGCAACCACAAACAAAATAAACACCCACGACACGAAGTGAAATTCTGGAGAAGGAGAAAGTTGTTACCGCGATGCAGTAGCGTAATTAACTACAGGGGCTTGCGCCTGCAGGGAAGAGCGTCCCCACATTCAAAAACCCCTCAAGCGAGGGGGAATCTGACGAAGTCTGCTACATCGGCCGCATCCGTCTAAATCTCCGATATACGGTACCATAAATCAACTTGGCATCTTCGGAGAGGTGGACGGATAAAACCAAATAGCATCTGCCCCGAATCTCAGGCAAGACGTCCATGTCTTGGCCGCCGTTCGGAGGGGAACAGATTCTGGCATGCCCGGTGGGACCTTTTCCTCTTTCCATTCCACACTTCGTGTGTCGTCTTCGTGAACGAATCGCGGTTTGTTAATGGTTGCCTTTGGATTTCGAGTTACTAAGATTTGGTCTCTTGCTTGGTGCAGCAATCTAACAGCAATGGCATTCACCTGTTCGAAGTGCTCCAACTGCAGCTGCAACTCGCGTCCTGCCTCAACTAGGGGCATAACCTACGGGCCCCAAGCGGCCTCTTTGTTCACCATGCCCGTGGAGCAGATTACTCAAGCCACCACAGGGCTGTTTTCGGAACCATGCTTCCGCCAACAAGCTTCATCGCCCCTGTGCCCGTACCAGAAGCTCCTAAGAAGTCGGTCTTCAATCGACTTACAGTTACTGCGGCCCCTCTCAACGGGTCGCCCAACACCAGCGCCTCAGTCTTCTCTAGACTGGGCCAAAACTCCTGCGTGCCAACAATGAAGCTTGCGGTCCCAGAAAAGGTTATTCCAAAAAGAGTAGCCAAACATGTTCCTGAAGTCGTCAAGGCGGCTTCTCCTGCTAAGAGATCGGTCTTTACAAGACTGGTCGTCCCAACTCCCACTCCTGCTCCTGCTGCTCAAAAGACATCAGTCTTCAATAGGCTGACGCCGGCAACAGCCCTACACCTGAACAGGGGGCAAGAAGAAGCTGTTTCTGTCTCTGAACCAATACCGACAACTCGTCACGCCCGCCGACGCCACTGGCCCCGGATAAGGAAGACCGGGGGCAACTCCCCCTCTGGGATAACTCCACCAGCTCCAATGGTGGAAGTTAATGCTGCTGTTCCAACTGGGAACAGCTTTGAGTTGCTGAACAGGGTACGCAGAAACTCGCCAACTGCGGTGCTCAAAAGATCTCCTCCACCGGTAGAGATCGCCATGGAAGCAGGAAAGCCGGAGCGGTCTCCTCAATCACTGTCCTCCAAGATCTACAGGACATGGCGACGAGTCCGAGAATCTGTGATTGATCCTAATTTCTCTCGCCAACAGAAGAAGTCGAAAGGTCGGCAAGAAGAAAATCCCCCGATCAAGCAACGAAAGTTGACGACCACTTGGGTGCCCAAAGCAACGGCCCCCTCAACTTCAATGGCCCATAAGAGAAGAAGGCCAGAGAAAGTCTCTACACCGACGGTGAATATCAAAGGGGGTGAACCCAAACGCCCTAAGTCAGGGGGCATTGTAGTTCATACCGTTTACATGGCGTCTGGTAAAGAGGACGGTCGCATATCTACGGGCCATCGACCGCTTACACGGTCAGTGACCAAAGCGCAGGAGCAGCAGCAGAAGCTCCAAAAGATGATGAACGCTATGGCCACACTTACTGGGCCAAAAGAAAGCCCTGAAACGTCCTCGGATGAACGCCAGGAGCAAGAAACCGACGCCGAATTCCTTCGTCGAATATTGGAGAAGAAGGATAAAGAGGCTGCTGAACAGGCAGCCAACATAAAGCGTATGGGCCTCCTGTTCCAAGACATGGTGAGGATGATGATCCAACAAGATCCTCCGGCCGAAGATCCCCCGATCGTTCTTGAGGACGATAGTGGAGAAACGTTGAATCCTCCGCCAGCTCTGTTAACAGCTAAGGAGGAGAAAATCTCCAAGGCTGACCTGGATGAGTTCATAGCCCAACAAATACGGGTTCATCATGCGACTGAAGCAGCCGGCCAGGTCGTAAAAACAGGACGACCATATCCGAGCTGGTACGACCAGATTAAGTACCCGCCGGGCTACACAATTCCCAAGTTCCATGTCTATAAGGGGACGGGCAATCCTCACCAGCATGTTGCCCAGTTCAGGGCACTCTGCGGCAATACCGGCGGTGATGACAACCTGTTGCTTCGCCAGTTCGTCGGAAGCGTATCAGATACAGCGTTCGAGTGGTACTCTGAGCTCCCGAACGACTCTATCAAGACCTTCGCGGAGATGGAGCTGTTGTTTACTCAGCGTTTTGCAAGCGCCAGTGAACGCACCCCGATGACGGCACTGATTAACGCCAGAGTGAAGCCAGGCGAGACATGGGTTCAATATGCTATACGGTGGCGGAACTTATGGTCGAAATGCGAGCAACGCATTGAAGAAGCTCCTGCAGTGGGTATGTTTGTGGGAACCCTTGATCCACAAGCAACCATCTCTCAATTTATGATGTTCTTCAAGCCGACTACCTTCCAGGCCCTGATTGACAAGTTAGCGCAAATGGATCAGATGGGCCATAGACCTCCTCTTCTAAAGCCCGATTCCCGAAATGAAAAGGGGAAGGGGAAAGCGATCGTTGTTGCTAATGCTCAACAACAGCCGAGCAACTCGAAGCCGGTCGTTCGTCAAAATAATATGCGTCCGCAAGTACCCCTTGAGGAGAAGCTAGGACGTCCTTACTCGTTTCCCCGAGATAAAACGAGAAGATTATTCGAGCTGGCGTTGCGCAACCGACTCATAAATCTGCCAGAGCCAAAACGTCCGTCGCAACCAAATGATGTCAATGAGCCCAACTACCGCCCCTATCACCGAGTACTGGGTCATCCGATCAAAGATTGCTACGTCTTCAAAAATTGGCTTGAAGACCAGTACCAACAGGGCAAGTTTGCGTTATCCGACAGATGGAAGGTGAATCCGCCGCAACCTCATGCCTCTAAGAGGATGAATATGCCGGGGGCAACGTGCTCTCTCGTCGAAGACAAAGAGGATGCTGAACGATCTTCAAACATACCCAGCGATCAAGTGGAAGAACCCGTTGGAGCCTCAGATCATTGAGGGGATGTTGAAGCCGCGTCCAACTCCAAAGACCGATGGTGGTGGCCCAAGCACTCACAACCAGCCGTCAAAATCTTCAAAGAAGAAGAAGAAGAAATCCAAGAAGCCCGTGAAGCCTGGCGACAAGCGCACGGACTTACAAAAACAAATTGACGCGCTGGAGGAATACAACCAGAAAGCACGGACTCCCATTACACTCCAAGAGTTTCTCAACCACGTCTTTCAAGAGGAAGATGAGGGAGAAAGTTCATCGGATGAGTCTGAGGAATACGTGGCGAGCTGCCATATGATCCCCCATTCGTTGACGGACGATGAGGAGACTCCTTGCACTGAAGAGCTGGGGGCAGATCCTGAACCAAAAATTCTGGGGCCATCGGATGAAGTAATTGACGCATTCCTCAATGAAGCTCTGTTGAAAAGTAAAGCTGATCGGGAACGCGAGACGGCTATATTTGAAAGGGCCAAGCGCCAGCGACTTGATGAAAGAGCTGAGACGCTCCCACTAGAGCAAAATACATCCACTACGGATAAAAGCAAATTCAAGACGAGGAAAAGGTTTGCTAAGGCTATATCAATGGGCATGAAGTTACCTTCCTCTGAAAGAAGCATTACTGGTGAAGTAGAAATGCACCCCTCCTACTGCCTGTATCATCAGAAGATTTTGCACCCCACCGAAGAGTGCAAAGCTTTCGATAGATGGTGGAAAGGATATGTTGCTCATCGACAACATTTTAAGCGGGAGAAGCGCAAAACTCGTCGGGAGCGGAAAAATATGACCGAAGGGTTTAACAGAACTACCGGTGATTGTCGCATGGTTAACGCCGGGGGATCATAGGTGCCTACATTCGGGAGCGATTCTGATGAGGGGCTGGAGCTCAGCCCTCTCTTTAAAGAGTCCACCTCGGGAAAAGAAGAAGAGCCGAAGGTCTGCGAAAATATCCGACTACGTAATCGCACGCTTCCCGAAAAGAATCTCGGACCCTCAAATAAAAAAATAAGGGAAAAGAGAAGGTCCCTAAAGATATCGTCTTAGATGACCAAGTTGTGGAGGAGCTAAGTGCCAAGGACCCGCCGAAGAGAAATAAGGTGGATTACAACGTCTTAACGCATCTGATGAAACTACCCTCGCAGCTCAGCATTCTTGACGCACTTTTGCTATCAAAGGAGGCGAGAGATTCGTTAGTCAAGGCATTGCAGGATCCGGAGCAATTCCGAGCTTTCCTGGCCGAGGAAAAGATGAAGGATGAATTGGAGGAAGTGCACACTGCTAATGTCGCTTTTGGTGATGAAGACCTTCTCCTTGGGACGTGCGAACACAATCGCCCCCTTTATGTCTCAGGATACTGCCACGATATAAAGATAGGCAAAATACTGATCGACAATGGATCCTCCGTTAACCTCCTCAATGTGCGGGTGTTAAAAGAAATCTGCATGAGCGTCCAGCACCTTGCTCGGGACAAGATCACTATCTCCGGGTTCGACTCCCAGTCATCAAGAACTCTTGGGTCTGTGATACTGACGCTACGCTTCGGACTACTCATCACGAACATTAAGTTCCATGTCATAGACGCCAAGACATGCTACAACGCTCTGCTCGGCCGACCGTGGTTACACGAGTACAACATCATCCCTTCTACACAACATCAGTGTATGAAGTATTCTAAGGATGGTCTCGAGTAAACCGTGATGGGAGAACTGAACCCGTTCTCTGTGAACGAGGTCCGCAAATATGAAGATGCCAAATACTTCTTACCGGATTTCGAGGATACGGAAAGGTGTCACAAACCGGAGAACAAAGCTGATGCCACCATCCCTGTCTTCGGCAGTGATACCGAGGCGGAAGAGGAGATAATTTATTCGGGCCCGCCACAATACAACAAGCCGGGACCATCTGCTCCTATGTTGATCTTTGGTAGCGACTCGGAAGATGAGGTCCATGCTGTATTCTCTGCTCGACCTTCAATACAAACGTCCGCTGACGAAGAGCAAAGTCTACAAGTCGCCATGGTGCCGCCTAAACATCATAAAGAACTGGATGCACTTAATATCTACAGTGTAGAAGAGCTGCAGACGTTCTATATCCCTCCCAGGCGAGAAGGAGAAAAAGCAATTCTATTCTACCGCTCTAAAGAAACCAGAGTGGAGAAAGAAATCTGGCATGGCGCGGATCCTACGCTTGACAGGCTTCAGCCCATCCGTCTCCCCAGATATTATACAGCAGGCCTGAAGAGGTTACTGAAACGCCAGGGGATATCCTTCAAGCAGACCGTTCGAAAAGCCAAGTTCTATGACAAAGTCTGGAAAGTTCCCGGGACTCAACGCAAGCTGCCTAATAGGAGAATGGAAACAATCGGGCTTGGATACATCCGGTCAAAGAAACGAGAGCTACTCCACGGTTGCTACGTCGTGCATGACTTCGATGAAGAGGCGGATGCTCAATGGGAAGATGCTGATCCTGAACCAGTAAAAGTTCCAGATGCAAAAGTGCCCAGTCCGTCGTTCGAAGAGCAAATGGACAAGCTTATAAGGGAAGCTGGTCAAAAAGTCTGAGATGACCATAACCGCGAAATGGCCATCTACGAGAAAGCCAAAACGCAACGCCTCCTCCAACAGGCCGTGAAAGATGAAAATGCCGCTCCTTGTCAACCTGTTATAAAGAAGGCTCAACACAGAGGCAGAAACAAGTCGAAACGCGAAAAAGGCGCTCAACAGCAACGAAGCGGGGTAAGAGGCCACGCAAGCGGGAGCCGAGCGGTTCCGATCTATCCCACATGAGAAAAATGGGTCGGGCTTACTCTTTTCCTCGGGACAAGACGAAGAAAATACTTGACCTCGCTCTAAAACATCAGATGCTTACATTGCCGGAGTCTAAACACCCCGAACAAGCAGGTGAGGTCTCACACCCAGACTATTGCTTTTATCACTGAGTGGTAGGGCATCCTCTCGAAGACTGCTTCACCTTCAAGAATTGGGTCGAAGATCAGCATCAGCTTGGCAAGTTCGCTCTGTCCGAAAACTGAAGGGTAGCGCCGCCACAGAAGCACGAACTCAAGGCCACGGAAGAAGAACCAGTTCCACATTGGGATTGGAAGCGAATTCGTACTTGTCACGTGATAACGATATCAAAAGAAGAGCCCGAGAACATGGATGACCTTCCCTGGTGCTTTGAAAACAGCAACAACGAGATAATCTCAGAATTCCCACCAGCATCAAAAGAGCTGGAAGATGGAATCCATACCACTGCAGATAACCTCAAGAAAATTGAGTTGGGAACGGCGAACGATCCACGACCGACATTCATTAGTGAGCTGCTGTCTGAAGAGAAGGTGGCTTCGTTAAATGACCTGCTTATGCACCATAAAGATTGCTTCGCATGGAACTATTTCGAAATGCCGGGACTAGATCTAGAAATTGCTGTGCACAAATTGGCAATATCCCCAGACGTCAAGCCAGTCAAACAGGCGCCGAGAAGAATGCGGCTCGAGCTTGAAATGAGCATCAATGCCGAGGTCAAGAAACTGATCAACTCTGGCTTTATTCAAGAGGTCCAGTATCCCGAGTGGATCGCCAACATCGTCCCGGTGATGAAGAAAAATGGGACAGTGCGCATATGCGTAGACTTCCGGGATCTCAATAAAGCCTGCTCGAAGGACGATTTCCCAGTGCCAGTCACCGAACTGATGATAGACAATACGTCCATTCATGAGGTTTTCTCCTTCATGGATGGCTCGTCAGGGTATAATCAGATAAAGATGCATCCCGAAGACCAGAAGCACACCGCCTTCAGGACACCTTTGGGTATATTCTGTTATAAAGTGATGCCCTTCGGTTTAAAGAACGCCGGTGCTACTTATCAGAGAGCCATGACGCAAATCTTTGATGACCTTATACACGAAATCGTCGAATGCTATATCGATGATCTCATGGTTAAAAGCAAATCATACGAGGAACATCTCGAGCATCTGAAGACCGTATTTCAACGCCTTCAACAATACAACTTGAAGATGAACCCTCTCAAGTGTGCATTCGGAGTTTCCTCGGGCAAATTCCTGGGATTCATCATCCGACACCGAGGTATTGAGATAGATCCGTCAAAGATCAAGGCGATCGTGGAAATGCCTCCGCCAAGAACTCTCAAACAGCTGCGGTCTCTCCAAGGGAAGCTCGCGTATATACGGCGATTTATAGCTAACCTTTCAGGCAAGTGCTGTCCTTACAGCCACCTAATGAAGAAGGGAACCCCGTTCGTCTGGGACCAAAAATGCCAAAGCACGCTAGATGAGATCAAGCAATACCTGCAGAACCCACCAGTGTTGGCTGCTCCGGTCAAGGGAAAGCCCCTCATTCTTTATACAACCGCCCTCGAAGGTTCCTTAGGCGCATTATGGGCGCAAGAGAACGACCAAGGGAAGGAAAGAGCACTCTACTACTTAAGTCGAGTTCTACTGGGGGCAGAAAGCAACTACTCCCCCATTGAAAAACACTGCCTGGCATTGATCTTTGCGATAACAAAGATCAGACACTATGCGTTGGCGTATGAGGTCCGTCTCATTTCGAAGGTGGACCCTCTTAAATATTTAATGTCAAAGGCCATATTGACGGGACGACTCGCTAAATGTGCCCTGCTCTTGATGGAGTTCTCGATAACATATCAACCTCTCAAGGCAGTCAAAGGCCAGGCCATCGCTGACTTCCTCGCTGAGCATCCGATACCCGCCGATTCTCCTCTGAATTGCGATCTTCCAGACGAACATGCATTTGATGCGATCGACGGTGGTGATACCCGATGGGAGCTTTATTTTGATGGAGCATCTTCCGTGAAGAAGCGCGAACAAAGTACCCCTATAATCAAATTGGGGATAGGACTCATCTTTGTAACTCCGCAAGGAGGGATAATGCGCTTTGCCTTCTCCCTAACAGAGCCGAGGACGAACAATGAAGCCGAATACGAAGCTTTGATAGCAGGCCTCGAGATCGCCATCGACATGGGAATTGAAAACCTCCTCATATACGGAGACTCCCAGCTGGTCGTTAGTCAAGTAAATGGCGACTACCAAACGTGCAAACCAGAGTTGGTGAAGTACGGAGAAAAGGTGCAGCAACTGTTGACCTAAATTCCCTCCTATACTTTGGAAAACATACCGTGCGCGGAAAACAGCAAAGCGGACGCATTGGCCAAGCTCGCCAAGGAACTGGCTTATGAGAACCTCGATGACGTAAGAATCGTGGTACAAAGCCGTCGGGTGCTTGCCCCAGCAGAAATATCTCCGGAATCACCCGAAGAAAAGGGAGCGACTGAGCAGACGACCCTGCAAATAAAAGATCGGGAAAATACCGAGGATTGGAGAGAAGTCTTTATAGACTACTTCAAATACCGTCGAGCGCCCGAAGATGCGTCGTCGAGACATCAGCTTATGAAACGAGCTCTGTCTTTCGCCTTCGTCAATGATACGCTGTACAAGAGGTCATTTGATTCTCTGTGGTTGAGATGTCTGGGACCTGACGAAGCGAAAAGAGTCGTTCAGGAAGTTCATGACGGAATCTGCGGTTCTCACCAAGCAGGCCCAAAGATGAAGTTGAAGATCAAATGGATGGGCTACTACTGGCCCCGATGATTTAGGACTGCCTCGAATATGCGAAGCAATGCCACTCATGCCAAATCCATGGGGACTTCATCCACCAGCATCCAAATCCGCTAAACCCGACAGTGGCTAGCTGGCCATTCGAAATGTGGGGAACTGACATAGTCGGCCCCATCGAACCAGCATCGTCTAGGGGACATCGTTTCATCCTGGCGACAACTGACTACTTCTCCAAATGGGCAGAAGCAGTACCGCTGAGGGAAGTGAAGACGGAGAATATCCTCCATTTCTTCAAGACGCACATCATATATCGGTTTGGAACTCCGCGACGGATCATCTCCGATAACGGGCCAGCTTATAGAAGCCACAAAATCAGTCGCTTCGCGCAACAGCATAATATAGACTGGAGATATTCCTCAGTTTATAATCCGCGAGCTAACGGTCTAGCTGAGGCCTTCAACAAGACCTTGACAAAGATCTTGAAGAAAACGATGTCCCGAAATAAGAAGGACTGGCACGAGAGACTGCAAGAAGCTCTCTGGGCATATCGAACTACATTCAAGACAGCCACGAACACAACGTTGTACGCGTTGATATTCGGTACAGAAGCAGTACTCCCCCTCGAGATAGAGTTACCCTCTCTACGAGTGGCAGTCCATTACGAGCTGACGGACGAAGAAAACGCTCACCTTCGGCTTGAGGAGCTTGATGCCCTTGATGAAACCCGGCTCATAGCACAACAAAATCTGGAGGCCTATAAAGCAAAGATGACGCGCTCATATGAAAGATTGACCCGGCCGAGGACATTCCGCCAAGGTGAACTCGTGCTAGTGGTCAAAAGGCCTATGATCCCCAATCGCGCCAAACGGGGAAAATTTGAGCCAAACTATGAAGGCCCGTACATCATAGACAAGGTCTACCCGGGTGGAGCCTATCTACACATGGATATGCATGGTGAAAGGCCTTACAGGCCAATAAATGGTCGATTCCTAAAGAAATACTATGCTTAGCGAGTTACTGCCTAGGTCAATGATAGATGACGATGACTATGTCCGCTCGCTATCTTCCTAAGCTCAAACTTTATAAGCAGTAGCCAGCCTTTCCTGGATGGACCGAAACGTCCTTAAACTAATGGAGGACCGAAACGTCTTTAAACTAATTACGGACCGAAACGTCCTTAAACTACTACCGCAGCATCCTTAAGCTGACGAGATGAATAAAAAATATATATATAAAAAGAAAAAAAAGAAAAAAAAATAATAAACGGTTTGTTCATAAGCAAAATGGGCACGGATGAAAACCCGAAAGGGCTCCGTGAGTAAAAGCAACGGGGCTACCGGCGAGTGTTCGTGAAAACCCGAAAGGGCGCGACCTCGTAAAAAAAAAAATATATATAAAAATAAAAAGAATAAAAAAAACGGTATGTTCATAAGCAAAATGGGCACGGATGAAAACCCGAAAGGGCTCCGTGAGTAAAAACAGCAGGACTACCGGCGAGTTTTTGTGAAAACCTGAAAGGGCGCAACCTCGTTAAAGGACACTTACAGGGTCCTCTCGACCTTGTAAGGAAAAACCACCCGTGTGAAATCCTTACGACTCACAAGGGAGCAACGCACTTAGGGATCCCCACGATTCCTAAGGAGAAAATACACTTGCGAGATCCTCATGACTCGTAAGGAGAACTCTCTTATGGGACCCTCACGGCTCATAAGATTTGAAAGTCTTAAGTTACAGAGACCTGAACCTGTGCTTAAGCAACCCCCACAACCTTCGATATTTCCCTACAAGTGGCTCAATACTGACCCTTGTATACAATCCATGGGCGCGAATAAACATTTCCCTAACCAAGTCCCATCCGTGACTGTGGACATGTTCGTATGGTGAATAACCCTTGTAAATCCTTTCGACTTACAAGGAGAAAACCCTCTTGTAGGATCCTTACGACTTACAAGAGGAACATACACTTAGGAATCCTCATGATTCCTAAGGAGAAAACACACCTACGGAATCCTCATGACTCGTAGGGAGAAATACCTTTGTGAGACCCTTACGGCTCATGAAGTCAAAAACCTTAGCCGACAGGATCCTAACCCTGTTCGCTAAGCCACCTTTGTTCGACATCGACGGAGGCAAATTATGATTCTCTCCTGGCAATATCCCAGTTGTAGCGGTGCTGATGCCGAAATCGGTGTCTAATTTCAGGTTTACGGTGAAAAGCCGGTAGGCCGCCCATGTATACGAAATAGCCGAAATGATGGGGCAACTTGCAATAAAAAGCAGCAAGTAAAAACGTATGCATACAAAACAGCCGAAATGATTGGGCAACTCACAATAAAAAGCAGCGAGTAAAAATAAAATAAATATCCGAAATGATTGGGCACCGCGAAAAATAGCCGAAATGATTGGGCAATCGCGACCTTCGCGACATAAAAGCTGAAATGATTGAGCATCGCGGAAATAAAACAATAAAAATGAATGAGACTTTTGCCCTACAGTTGAGATCACATCGATCCCTGTATACAATCCAAGGGCACAAACAAAAAGGGGACTACATTTCCCCACCAGGCTGCGTCAAAGGGAAGTCAGATCTCGACGACCACATCTACAGCCTGGAGACCAACAGCGGCGCTCCTCCTCATTTCAGCAGGACACAGACGTGACATCACCAATCGGAGCTATGGCAAAGTCCCCAGTTCCAAGACTCTACGGTTCACAGACAACCTAGAATCAACAAATGACCTCCGTCACGGAAACAAGTCAACCAGCGTCCTCCGTCTCGGAAACAAGTCAACCAATGACCTCCGTCTCGGAAACAAGCCAACCAACGACCTCCGTCTCGGAAACAAGTCAACAAATGACCTCCGTCTCGGAAACAAGTCAACCAATGACCTCCGTCGCGGAAACAAGTCAACCAATGACCTCCGTCGCGGAAACAAGTCAACCAATGACCTCCGTCGCGGAAATAAGTGAATCAATGACCTCCGTCACGGAAACAAGTCAATCAATGACCTCCGTCACGGAAACAAGTCAACAAATGACCTCCGTCGCGGAAACAAGTCAACCAATGACCTCCGTCACAGAAACAAGTCAACAAATGATCTCCGTCGTGGAAACAAGTCAACAAATGACCTCCGTTGCGGAAACAAGTCAACAAATGACCTCCGTCTCGGAAACAAGTCAACAAATGACCTTCGTCGTGGAAACAAGTCAACCAACGACCTCCGTATCGGAAACAAGTCATCCAATGACCTCCGTATCGGAAACAAGTCAACCATCGACCTCCGACTCGGAAACAAGTCAGCCAACGACCTCCGTCGCGGAAACAAGTCAACCAACGACCTCCGTCGCGGAAACAAGTCAGCAAATGACCTCTGTCTCGGAAACAAGTCAACAAATGACCTCCGTCGCGGAAATAAGTCAACAAATGACCTCCGTCTCGGAAACAAGTCAACCAACGACCTCCGTCTCGGAAGCAAGTCAACCAACGACCTCCGTCTCGGAAACAAGTCAACAAATGACCTCCGTCGCGGAAACAAGTCAGCAAATGACCTCCGTCTCGGAAACAAGTCAGCCAATGACCTCTGTATCGGAAACAAGTCAACCATCGACCTCCGACCCGGAAACAAGTCAGCCAACGACCTCCGTCGCGGAAACAAGTCAACCAACGACCTCCGTCTCGGAAACAAGTCAGCAAATGACCTCCGTCTCGGAAACAAGTCAACAAATGACCTCCGTCGCGGAAACAAGTCAACAAATGACCTCCGTCTCGGAAACAAGTCAGCCAACGACCTCCGTCTCGGAAACAAATCAACCAATGACCTCCGTATCGGAAACAAGTCAACAAATGACCTCTGTCGCGGAAACAAGTCAACAAATGACCTCCGTCACGGAAACAAGTCAACAAATGACCTCCGTCGCAGAAACAAGTCAGCCAACGACCTCCCCGTCAGAGCCATGCTTCGACTCGGAAACAAGTCAACTCACCAACCACTTACGAGTCCTCTCGACTTGTAAGGAAGAAAATTCTCTTATAAGATCCTTACGACTTATAAGAGAAAACACACTTAGAAATCCTCACGATTCTTAAGGAGAAAATCCACCTACGAGATCCTCTCGATCCGTAGGGAGAAAAGTCTCTATAAGACCCTCACGGCTCATGGAGTTGAAACGTCTTAGGCAACAGATCTGAACCTGCAGCCTAAGCCATCGTTATCACTTGAAGAAACCAAGATGCTTACTCTATTAATTGCCAACCATGTCTATTAAGACAGCATGCTGAGAATAAAAGAAAGAAGAAAGCGACAAAAAGGACATCCGATGTGCATTTGATCAAGCATTCGAGACACACTCATTCATGCATAGACAAAAGACTCGGAACGAAAAATAAGACAAGCTGGGATAAAAATTTTCCATTAATATTGCCAAAAATTCTTACAATGATAAAAGCAATAAACGAGAAACATTATTACAATGGAATAATCTCATATCCAGGGCACGGATTAAGGAATTCAAAAGTAAGGTCATTCAGAGTTCTTCTGGCCTTTCTGATTATTCTCGTGCGCAACCTCTCGCGCTCTTGTGTGTCAAGATCCTCGGCGAGGCCCCCCAGCCTTCGATAAGTAGCAACTATCGTTGTCTGCTGGAAAATTTGATGCAGGATGTCGATGAGGCTATCCCGCCGTTTCTTCGAGATCAGCCCCGACAGGTACGCTGAATGCACCTTGTCTTCGGCATCATCCAGTGCATTGAGCGGTAGGGCCTCGTAGAACCCCGGGAGTGCCCTCCAAATTTCCCCCAACACGACTTTCAAGAGAGCAGAGCGGCGGGGGAGCAGCCAACCAACACGTGCGTTCAGACGACCCATGACCTCCGCACACTGGGCATCCGTGAACTCCTGGTTTTGATGACGGCCATGTGCGCGGATATCCTCGTAGGTGATGAACTCGTGCAAACTGTATAGACGCACCGCCATAATGCCTGGAGGAAAAATCACAAGAAGATTAGCGATAAAAAATATACACAGAGAGTTAAACTCCTCGAGAGCAATGCTCTGCAAACAGGAGTGACTGTCAAAGTCCTAATAAGGGGAATTTAAAGAAATCCCCCGAGAACTCTGAGATCCTTACTATTAAAAGATGATATAATCCATTAAATACAAAACTCCATTTTTAATTTTCATTATCCATATTCAAACTCTTAAGAGTTCATCATTTTTTTAAATCAAAGAGATCTATGTTTTGCCAAAGATGCAAAGTTCTGTTCAGGGGTTAAGAAACCCTGAAACAGATTCTTAAGAGCAAGGCTCTATTGGTAAAACCCCAAAGGGGTTTTCCTTAGATCAAAGATCTATGAGAGCAAAGCTCTATTAATTAAAATTGATTTAATTCAAGATTAATTCTTACCTAAAAAGTTTCTTTTAAAGAAAATCTAACTCAGGGAAGTTCTTGAAGGCAAGAGCAAAGCTCTGAAGTTTTTGAAAGTAAAAATCTTAAAGATGATAATCATCTGTGAAGGACCAAAGGTCCTATTTATAGACATTAAGTGCCCTTTCAACATCCAAAAGTTGCCGCAACGGTTGGAATTCTGCCACCGTTGCGCTCGCGTTTGGGGCTACGTAAGCGCAACGGTGGGGGGGCATTTGTTTACCCCAATTAGAGCAAAGCTCTGTTCAAATTCCAAGGCGGGAGATGAAGCAACGCTTCATCTTCCCCCAATCAGAGCAAAGCTCTATTTAAAATAAAATTAAAGTAAGCAACGCTTCAGTTGCGCAAGCGCTGCGTTACGCGACACGTGTCAGCGCAGTTGCGCAAGCGCTGCGCTGCGTGACACGTGTCAGTGCAAGCGCAGATGCGCTGTGCGCTGTGCGCTGCGCGACACGTACCAGCGCAGTTGCGCTGCGCGACATGTGTCAGCGCAGATGCAAAAGCGCAGATGCGCTACGCTGTGCGCTGCGCGACACGTGTCAGCGCAGTTGCGCAAGCGCAGTTGCGCTGCGCTGTGCGACACGTGTCACGCGCTGGAGCGTTTGCGCCAAACAGAATTAAATTTTAGTAAGATTCTTCTGTTCTTATTAAAACAAGAAGATTGTCTTCTGTAAAACAGAGGCCCTTGGATCAAAGATCCAACGGTGGGGAAAATTCCCCAAATCATTCAGAGAAGGATCTCTTTAACAAATTTAACAAATTTATGGGCACTATATAAAGGCCCCTAGACCTCAAATCAAAGGGGGGAACATTGTGAGAGATCAAGAACTTCAAACAGAGAGAACTCTGAAGAAATTTCAAGAAGAAAAAGGTAAAAACCTTTAAAATAGAAGAATTTCTTCTAATAGATCATTGATCTAAGAACAAGATCAATGATCTTCAATATAAAAAAACAAATAAAAATAGTGCCTTGCACTTGTGAACCATTGGTTATGGAATCTTAAAGATTCTCAAGATTATTGAAATAGTGCCTTGCACTTGCAAAAAACTGCACTGCTGCGCTCCTGGGTTGGCGCAAGCCACCAGAGAGCGCCACGTGTCAGCATCTGACTCACTTGAGCTGTGCGCTTTTAAGAAAGAGCTTTGCTCTCTAAATTTGGCGCAACTCACCAGAGCGCGCCACGTGTCGGCAGCGCAAGCGCAGCGCACTGGTGCAGCGCACTGCGCTTGCACGACACGTGTCACCCCCGCAACCGCTTGCGCTCATTTATTGGCGCAAAGCGCCTGACAGGCCACATGGCCCTTGTCAGATAATTGATGCTCTGCATCATTAAAAAGAAGGGCTCAGCCCAATTAAAAAGGCCTAACAGGCCTAGTAAATGCTGTGCATTATTTTCAAATGGATGCAATGTATCAGAGCCCAAGTAAAAATAGATGCAATGCATAAGAGCCCAAATAAGGGTCTGTCAGACCAGAACAGATGCTGTGCATCATTTAAAAGGGGCAGAGCCCAAATAAAGGTCCAACAGAGACCAAGATTAATGATATGCATTATTAAACATGGGCAAAGCCCTAGCACATGTCTGATAGACCAAAAATAAGAAAAAAAGTTGAATATTCTCAACTGGACTTAGCCCAATGATGGCCGTAAGTTCTCAAATTAAATTGACTGAGCACAGCTGCCCTCTTAAACCAATTTACATCCGGTTCGAGGGTACATCTCCGAACTCCTTTGACTCCTATCGTTGTAATCCTTCAACGACGTCAGAGAGGTGACGGGTCCTGACAACCACACATCAACACGGACTGTAGGGTCCTTAAACTCATGGACTTAAGCGTCCTTAAACCAAAACATGGACTGTGGGGTCCTTAAACCCGCGGACTTAAGCGTCCTTAAACTAAAATACGGACTGTGGGGTCCTTAAGCCCACGGACTTAAGCGTCCTTAAACTACCTATGGACCACCATGTCCCTAAACTGGAATATGGACCCCCATGTCCTTAAACTGGCAATGGACCGCAATGGCCTTAAACTACCTATGGACCACTACGTCCCTAAACTGGAACAATAGAGCCCAAATACTCTTTTGTCGGATCTAAACGATCCCGTTTAAGTTGATCTTAGCCTCAAATATGGCTAACGTATCCTTAAATATTCAAACAGACTTTAGTCCCAAATTGGACTATAAGACCTCCAATCAACTTTGGTTCAAAGGTACATCTCCGAACTCCTCTGACACCTATCGTTGTAATCCTTCAACGACGTCAGAGAGGTGACGGGTCCCGATGGCCATGCATACAATGGACCACTATGTCCCTAAACTGGAACAATAGAGCCCAAACGCTTTTTTGTCGGATCTAAATGATCCCGTTAAGTTGATCTTAGTCTCAAACTGGACTAACGTATCCTTAACAAATGTTTAAGTTGATCTTAGCCTCAAATACGGCTAACGTATCCTTAAACCAAAACCCTGAACCCAAATCTAAGAAAATATGGATTCGGACTAATCCACGTCCTACGGGCGACGACATAAATTAGTCTCCGTATACAATCCACGGGCAACCACAAACAAAATAAACACCCACGACACGAAGTGAAATTCTGGAGAACGAGAAGGTTGTTACCGCGATGCGGTAGCGTAATTAACTGCAGGGGCTTGTGCATGCAGGGAAGAGCGTCCCCACAATCAAAAACCCCTCAAGCGTGGGGGAATCTGACGAAGTCTGCTATATCGGCCGTATCCGTCTAAACCTCCGATATACGGTGCCATAAATCAACTTGGCATTTTCGGAGAGGTGGACGGATAAAACCAAATAGCATCTGCCCCGAATCTTAGGCAAGACGTCCATATCTTGGCCGCCGTTCGGAGGGGAACACCCGCGAAACCAAGTTTCTGTCGATTTTTTAGAAGTCTCTGAAATTTTTTTAAAAAACTGCAGAATGTTGCATGTGATGTGATTAGAACACCATAAAAATTCAAGACCAAAATTCCTATATTGACCCGACGAGATCAGGAATTTGACCGGCCTGGCCGGCCCCCTATGCTCCATTTTGTCTCGAACTTCTTTGGTGTTCTGTAGGCTTAGTTTTGGGTTTTTAGGTTGTGTTTGTTTAGCCCAGTTTGCATGTGATGTTAACTTTTCTATTGGGACTATTCGGAGTGTTTCGTAGTCATATTTTTACATTGTTTCGGGTTTAAGTTTGATATGTGATGCAATAGTTGGAATCCACATTTAATTAGTTTTGAGGAAACTAGTTAGTGATTGTAAATCTAGCATTTTAGTCTTTGTTGATCGATTTCCATGGAGTTTTGATTCGGATCAAAACTCCATCGCAATCACGTATAGTACGTGAATACTCGCCGGATAATTTTACTAGATAGCCACGCCGCACTGCCCCAACCAAGTGACTGTAGGAGAACCCCGTTGCCAAAAGTATCCACTCAGGTGCTCGCGGCCACGGTATTCTGCCTAAGTGCACTTCATCGACGGCATCGGGGGTACGTCCATCTACTAAACTTCCCGACGATCATTCGATCAGGTAGTCGGGAATTTTGTTGAATTACCCGACTAACTTATTGAAAAGAGTTTTCAATTTGAGACTAAAATATAAGGTTTATAAGGTTAGGCATAAAATTCGGAATATGAGATATTCCGGGTTTATGATATCTAAGGAAATGCGCATTCTAATTATTGTACTTTTCATTTCTTTTCTGCGACCGTAAGTATAATATGTGGGGTATCCCCGATCTCGTTGCTATATGTCAACGACATTCGGGATACGCATATTTACTAATGTTGATGACATGTGATGTTATGTGTTGCTGTGATATGTTATATTGGATCGTCGTGATTGAATAACTGGGGGTTTTTGCATGAGATGAGAGTTTTTTAATTTTCATTCATGTAAATTTGTATGTAATATTCTTTCATTGGGACACTTCCGGGTTGAGAATGATATCACCATTGATGTATATTATTTAATTTTCCGCATTAGGATAGACCTGAGGCGGGGAGCACAAGTAACCGGGTTCTAGAGTCCAGTAAGAGACCATCTCGAGGAGTCGAGACAGGGTATCCTAACTCTAGAATTGGCAGGGTTTCTTACCGCTCTCGTAGGGTTCTAGAGATGATACTGACTAAATTTAAAACACGGACCTCCTACTATATCCAAAATTTCATATGTTTACTGTAACACCCTAGTTCATTTATACCAATTCTAATTCGAGTATTTCTTTATTTATGGTATTTTCCTGATTTATTGTGTTTTGGGTTCGAATAGTGTATTTGACATCTGTATTTGCATCCGACCCGATCCGCTTGCTAGAAACCCGTCTTGATTCCTGTTTATGTTTTATCCTGGCTTGTTATTTGAATCCGTGCACTTTCATTTTATTTTATACATTGCATACTGGCATTTTATCTAGCATCCGCATTTTTTTAATATAACATTTAATGTCAAGAAAAACATTTCAAAAATACATTGTATGGCCTGCATGATACCCCTGACCCTGTGGTAGCATCCGCGCATCTTGTTCTCATCCCGTTCGGTGAAACGGACTTGTTTGGATGGTTACGCGCACGTACGTGCATCCGTTATTGGGGGTATGCATTTTCGTTAACTGGATATCCAATTTTAGTTTTGGTCGACATGTATATTTTTCGTATTTTAAAACTGAATTTCTAGACCCGACCTGGGCGTATTTTGGAGTAGGTTTGTATTTGCCAAAATATCAAATTTTATTAATATTATATTTAAAATAATTTTAACTGTTTAACAAATTTAAATAACTAAAAAGATTTTTTTAAAATTAAAATCCTAACACTATACGACGGATTTATCTCTCCTCTCGTTCTTTTCTCTCTCCTCTCGCACTCTCTCTCCCTTTCTCTCTCTTTGCTCTCTCTCTCTCTCTTTCTCTGCATGTATATAAATAAATTCTTAAAATCATTTTTTTATTTTGAAAACCACAGCCTCTCTCTCTCTCTCTCTTCACCTCTTTTCTTCCTCAAACCCCACGAGAAAACCTAACCCATTAACTCCCCTTGCCGTCGTCGCCTCAACGCCCTCGTCTCCACCCTCGCCACCATCCTCTCCTCTCTCTTTCCTCTTCCTTTCTCCCTTGCTCCCATCTCGAACCACCACTGCACACCCATGAGCACGAGAACCCAAGAACCCAACCTAACCTAGCCTCACCTCGCCGTCGTCCCATCATCCCCGACGACCTCACTTCGTCGACTCCATCCTGACACCACCTCTACACCTCCTCGTCTTCCTGTCATTCCTCCTATCTCTTCTTTCCCAACCTGCAACCTCACGCCAACCTCCTACAACCCTAAACCCACTGCCACTGTCACCTGCACACCTTGCCGGAGCTCTGACCCCGTCGGCCTTACCCCATCACCACGACCTCCTCTGACCCAGAGCCATACCAGAGACCCCAGCCTTCTTCTTTCTTCTTCTCTTTCTTCTTCTTCTTGTTCTTCTTGCTTTTCTTGATTTCCGTTTTCCGGTCACCCGCCGGAGCCGTGCCGTCGCCGCCGATCCAGGAGACCAAGTAGACGTCCCCTACCTGCATGGTCATGTTCTTACATTGTCTGGTTCTGTTCTGTACGTGTGCGCGTGCATCGAGACTTTTACCGACATTGGACGCTGCGTACGCATCCCGTATTGTGATCCGTCGAGGCAAGTTTATCTTGCTACATGCTATATTACTATATAATGCACCCAATTGAATAATAACATTTCATATTGCTTAGTTGTGCATCCCACATTATCATTTTACTGTTTTACCGCTTTCGGATACCCGTTTGCATCCATATCATTTAAAATATATATAACTACATCTATAGATCATATTAATTCATGATATTATTGTTTTAACACCCCATACTTGATAATGTGCATCCTACATAGTCCTAGAGCTGTAGTTATAACCCCTGCTAGATAATTGTGCATCGCGTAACCCCCGATAGATAATTGAGCATCCATATTTATTATGTATCCATACCATTAATTCTACATATCTAGTTACGTGCCATATTACATTAACTCATATTATTATCACATTAATACCCCATGCTTGATATTGTGCATCCTATTTAGTCATAAATGTAACCCTAATCGATATTTGTGCATCCATACCATTAATTCTATATCTATTCGCATACCATGTCGCATTATTTCATTTTACTGTTACATTGTTACTCCATACTTGATAATGTGCACCCTACATAATTATGATGTAACCCCTGATAAATATTTGTACATCCATGCTTTTATTTGTGTACCCATACTTGCTACAGTTTGATTATGAGTATCCACTTGATACCTGTGCGCTACCTGACATGACCTGATACACCACTACTTGACATGACTTGATACATGTACGCTACTTGAAATGACCTGATATATCACTACTTGACATGTTATCTGATCCTGTTTCTAGTGCCGACAATCCTGACATGTTGTCCCGATGGACATATCCTGTTGTCTGTATAAATAAACATGTTCCTGCTTGATCCTGTGTTGGCATTAGCTTCAGATTTATCAATACCTGACTTGAACACATAACCTGGGGGTATGGGAAAATCAATAATGAAACCTGAATTGTAACTCGACAGTTCGATACTTATACTGATCAGTTTTAGGGGCTAGTCCAGCCCTGGGATGATGCTGCTGACATCATTCATCTGTACATGTTTCCTATTTAGTGCCTAGCGGCATGTCTCGGTTTCAGCCCGAGAATCTAGACCGTGGTCCCGGGCATGTACGGAATACTATTGAGTTACATCGACGATTCATTAAATTGATTTCAAAGACTTGAGAGTAATTAACCCAGTAGCTTAGTTCAGATTACTCACTGCACATCACATGTGCTTATACCCTTCACTGTTCCTTATTCGTGTTGCTGTTCTACTTTCATTACTGTTCATACTCATGCCTGCATGTCTTGTTACCTCCTGATTATATTATTATTGATATTATGACGGACTGACATCTGGGTTTTGCATGGCCCAGATCCTCTACCTTTGTCGCAGGCTAATCAGGAGTATTTCCGCCGTCATGCCCAGCAGTGAGGATCCTGTTAGTATCCAGTTAGTTTAGTTATTTCCGTACTTTCCAGATGTTACTGTTTATTGGACTTATTGCTTCCGCATATTATTTCTTGACTCGTTTATTCTGGCTTATGGGCATGTACTAGATAGTTTACTTTATTTTACTGTTCTTGATATCTTATAGACAGCCGTAATGTGACTGTGAAGGGATGTTTCCTAGCCATAGGTAGCATGGTTGGCTCTGTCACGTATCGATCTTAGCGCACTCTGGGAAGCGGGGCGTAACAGGGTTTGTTTGGTATCAGAGCCATAGGATTTAGGTTAATCGGGTTTGATTCTTTTTGTAGTTGGGTATTGGACCCAATACACGAATCAGAAAACTTATGATTAGGAACATGTCCTGCCACATTGTTATCGTGATTCTTGAATCATATCTTTCGATTAACTCTTGTCTTGACGATATGCAAACAACTTTGCATCTCGACTTGAAACATTTTGGTTCCCTATTGTTTCTCCCTGTTCCTTGGATTCTGATACTAGGATTTGGGCGACTTGAACGGAGTTATGTGATTGTAACTATGAACTGCAGCATGGTTACAATGCGGTACTCTATTTAAGTAACTTGGAGTCCTAGTCTTGATTCACTTCCTTGTTTCATGGTCGCTATATTGCCTTGCTTCTCTTGCTTTCTAGTTCATGTTTTATCGCAAGCTTGATTCCTGTTTACCGTGCTTATCTTCTTCAGTGTCTTGGCTTCAGGTGAAGTCTCTTTCGGTATCCTACTTGTTCATATTTTCCCTGCATTAGAATTATTCGATTCTGGTGTATCCCGTTGTTGTGTTGTTGTCTTGGGAATGGACTTTCTCGGAACTTTCCATGCTCACATTGATTGTAGGGCAAAGAAAGTGATTTTCAAGATTCCCGGACATCCGGAGTTTGCTTTTGCTGGAGGTAGTTGTTCTGTCAGGCCAGTCGAGTTTAGGGCTAGGCCGACAAGCACCGTTCTTTCGTCGATGGAAGTTGATAAGGAGGAAGCACCAGCTGTAGTTCGAGATTTCATGGACGTGTTCGAGGACATCTGGGGTTTACCACCAAAAACGAGATGTGGAGTTCGCGATCGATCTTGTTCCTGGTGCAGCGCCAATCTCAAAGGCATACTATCCAATGGCACCAGTGGAGTTGGAAGAAGTCAAGAAGCAGGTTACTGAATTGCTAGAGAAGGGTTCGATTCATAGCAGCAATTCACCTTGGGGAGCTCCAGTTCTTCTAGTCAAGAAGAAAGATGGCACAAGGAGGATGTGCATCGATTATCGAGAATTAAACCGGGTGACTATTAAGAACAAGTACCCGATCCCTCGCATTGGCGAATTGTTCGAGCAACTTGTGGCGCAAGGGTATTCTCGAAGCTGGATTTGCGGTCCGGATATCATCAGGTCCGAGTTAAATCAGATGATATTTGCAAGACTGCGTTCCGAACTCGGTATGGACATTATGAGTATTTAGTGATGCCATTCGGAGTCACGAATGCACCGGCGATATTTATGGACTTGATGAACCGAATCTTTTCACCGTTCTTGGACCAGTTTATAGTGGTGTTTATCGATGATATTCTGGTCTACTCAAGGAGCATTGAAGAGCATGCGGAACACTTGAAGATCGCACTGCATACATTGAGACAAGAAAGATTGTATGCAAAAATGAGTAAGTGTGAGTTTTGGCTTGAAGAAGTGAAGTTTTTGGGCCATGTCGTATCCAGAGATGGAATCACCGTTGACCCTGAAAAGATTGCAGCAGTTCAAGATTGGCCGATTCCGAAGAACGTAGCAGAGATCAGAAGTTTTCTTGGACATGCCAGCTATTACAGAAGGTTCGTGGAGAATTTTGCTCGTTTGGCTGAGCCTTTGACCAAGCTTACGTGCAAGAAAGTACCGTTTGTATGGACGGATAAGTGTGCATCAGCTTTTGAGGCGTTGACGCAAAGATTGATAACCGCTCCTATTTTGACCGTACCAGACGGTTCCGGAGGATTGGTGATTCACAGCGACGCATCTGGGAAAGGTTTGGGATGTGTTTTGATGCAGCATAGGAAAGTTATAGCTTACGCATCGAGACAGTTGAAGATCCATGAGAAGAATTACCCAACTCATGATTTGGAGCTAGCAGCTGTGATTTTCGCTTTGAAGATTTGGAGACACTACTTATTGGGCGAAAGGGTCGAAGTATTTACCGATCACAAAAGCCTAAAGTATGTGTTCACACAGAAAGAGCTCAACATGAAGCAGCGTAGATGGTTGGAGCTGATGGCTGACTACGATCTTGATCTTAAGTACCATCCGGGAAAAGTTAATGTGGTGCCGTATGCGCTTAGTCGGTTGCCAGAAATTCGGATGTTGACTGCAAAGAAGGAACTTATCGAAGATTTTCGGAGATTCGAGTTGGAGATCGTGCTACCGCATTTTTCGGGACAGTTGATGCAGCTGCAAGTACAGTCGTCATTGATCGAGAATATTAAAGCAGCGCAGTCATATGACCCAAGATTGCAGAAGTTTCGAGAACAGGTTGAAGCTGGACTTCGAACGGACTTGTTGATTCATGAAAATGGTTCGTTGCGATATGGTAGCCGTTTGTGTGTGCTAAAAGGAGACATTCATGAAGAAGTTATGAAGGAGGCGCACAGTTCCGCATATTCCGTACATCCAGGAGGCACGAAGATGTACCGTGATCTACGACAGCATTTCTGGTGGGAAGGCATGAAAAAGGAGATTGCTCGCTTTGTAGCAAAGTGCTTGGAGTGTCAGTAAGTCAAGGCTGAACATCAAAGGGTAGCTGGTTTATTGCAACCACTTCCGATTCCTCAATGGAAGTGGGAACATATAACCATGAATTTCGTGACAGCTTTACCGTGGAGTCCAAAAGGCAACAATACAGTTTGGGCGATTGTTGATCGATTGATCAAGGCAGCTCATTTCATTCCATTTCGAGTTGGTCAGTCAAAGGAAGCGTTGGCAGAACGGTACATGCAGGAGATTGTGAGATTGCATGGAGTGCCTGTAAGCATCGTTTCCGATCGTAACACCCGATTCTTATCGCACTTCTGGAGGAGTTTACAGGAAAGTTTGGGGACGCGATTGAAGTTTAGCACAGCTTATCATCCTCAGACAGATGGCCAGTCAGAGAGAACATCCAAACTCTTGAAGATATGTTGAGAGCTTGCATGTTGGACTTCAAGGGTTCGTGGGAGAATCATCTACACTTGGTGGAGTTTTCTTACAACAACAGTTTTCAGGCGACTATTCAGATGACTCCATTCAAAGCATTGTATGGTCGCAAGTGCCGTTCACCTGTTTGTTGGGACGATGTTGGAGAACGAAGATTGTTGGGACCGGATTTGATCGTGCAAACCGTAGAGAAAGTTAATACTATCCGGAATCATATGAAAGCAGCACAAGATCGGCAGAAGAGTTGGGCCGACACATCGAGAAGACCTCTAGAGTTCGCTGTTGGTGATTTGGTATTCTTGAAGATATCACCTACTAGAGGAGTGATTCGTTTTGGGATTCGAGGCAAGCTTAGTCCTCGATTCGTAGGACCTTTCGAGATTATGGAGCGTGTTGGAGAAGTGGCTTATCGATTGGCATTACCACAATCTTTGGCGAATGTTCATGACGTATTTCATATATCTCAACTTCGTAAGTATGTTCGAGATGAAACACACGTGCTGGATCATTCGGAGCTGACTGTAATGGAGGATTTAACCTTTGAGGAACGACCGATGTCGATTGTTGATCGAAGAGAAAAGGTCCTTAAGAACAAGGTTATCCATCTCGTACTTGTTTCTTGGAGAAATAGCTCGCATGGAGAATCAACTTGGGAACGAGAAGACGAGATTCGATAGAAGTTTCCACACCTATTCTTGTAGATTCTTGATTATTTATCTTTTCTTGTTTTGGGGAATTTCGAGGACGAAATTCTTTTGTAGTTGGGTATAATGTAACACCCTAGTTCATTTATACCAATTCTAATTCGAGTATTTCTTTATTTATGGTATTTTCCTGATTTATTGTGTTTTGGGTGTGAATAGTGTATTTGACATTTTTATTTGCATCCGACCCAACCCGCTTGCTAGAAACCCGTCTTAATTCCTGTTTATGTTTTATCCTGGCTTGTTCTTTGGATCCGTGCACTTTCATTTTATTTTATACAGTGCATATTGGCATTTTATCTAGCATCCGCATTTTTTTAATTTAACATTTAAAGTCAAGAAAAACATTTTAAAAATACATTGCATGGCCTGCATGATACCCCGACCCTGTGGTAGCATCCGCGCATCTTGTTCTCGTCCCGTTCAGTGAAACGGACTTATTTGGATGGCTATGCGCACGTACGTGCATCCGTTCTTGGGGGTATGAATTTTCGTTAACAGGATATCCAATTTTACTTTTGGTCGACATGTATATTTTTCATATTTTAAAATTGAATTTTTAGACCCGACCTAATCGTATTTTGGGGTAGGTTTGTATTTGCCAAAATATCAAATTTTATTAATATTATATTTAAAATAATTTTAACAGTTTAACAAATTTAAATAACTAAAAATATTTTTTTAAAATTAAAATCCTAACACTATACGACGAATTTATCTCTCCTCTCGTTCTTTTCTCTCTCCTCTCGCACTCTTTTCTCTCTCTCTCTCTCTCTCTCTCTCTGCATGTATATAAATAAATTCTTAAAACCTTTTTTTTTATTTTGAAAACCACATCCTCTCTCTCTTTCTCTCTTCACCTCTCTTCTTCCTCAAACCCCACGAGAAAACCTAACTCATCAACTCCCCTTGCCATCGCCGCCTCAACGCCCTCGTCTCCACCCTCGCCACCATCCTCTCCTCTCTCTTTCCTCTTTCTTTATCCCTTGCACCCATCTCGAACCACCACTGCACACCCACGAGCATGAGAACCCAAGAACCCAACCCAACCTAGCCTCACCTCGCCGTCGTCCCATCATCCCTGACGACCTCACTTCGTCGACTCCATCCCGCCACCACCTCTGCCCCTCCTCGTCTTCCTGTCCTTCCTCCTATCTCTTCTTTCCCAACCTGCAATCTCACGCCAACCTCCTGCAACCCTAAACCCACTGCCACTGTCACCTGCACACCTTGCCGGAGCTCTGACCCCGTCGACCTCACCTCATCACCACGACCTCCTCTGACCCAGAGCCATACCAGAGACCCCAGCCTTCTTCTTTCTTCTTCTCTTTCTTCTTCTTCTTCTTCTTGTTCTTCTTGCTTTTCTTGATTTCCGTTTTCCGATCACCCGCCGGAGCCGTGCCGTCGCCACCGATCAAGGAGACCCAGTGGACGTCTCCTACCTGTGTGGTCATGTTCTTGCATTGCCTGGTTCTGTTCTGTACGTGTGCGCGTGAATCGAGACTTTTACCGACATTGGACACTGCGTATGCATCCCATATTCTGATCCGTCGAGGCAAGTTTATCTTGCTACATGCTATACTACTATAATGCACCCAATTGAATAATAACATTTCATATTTCTTAGTTGTGCATCCCACATTATCATTTTACTGTTTTACCGTTTTCGGATACCCGTTTGCATCCATATCATTTAAAATATATATAACTACATCTATAGATCATATTAATTCATGATATTATTGTTGTAACACCCCATACTTGATAATGTGCATCCTACATAGTCCTAGAGCGGTAGTTGTAACCCCTGCTAGATAATTATGCATCTCGTAACCCCTGATAGATAATTGAGCATCCATATTTATTATGTATCCATACCATTAATTCTACATATCTAGTTGCATGCCATATTACATTAACTCATATTATTATCACATTAGTACCCCATGCTTGATATTGTGCATCCTACTTAGTCATAAATGTAACCCTAATCGATATTTGTGCATCCATACCATTAATTCTATATCTATTCGCATACCATGTCGCATTATTTCATTTTACTGTTACATTGTTACTCCATACTTGATAATGTGCACCCTACATAGTTATGATGTAACCCATGATAAATATTTGTACATCCATGCTTTTATTTGTGCACCCATACTTGCTACAGTTTGATTATGAGTATCCACTTGATACCTGTGCGCTACCTGACATGACCTGATACACCACTACTTGACATGACTTGATACATGTACGCTACTTGACATGACCTGATATATCACTACTTGACATGTTACCTGATCCTGTTTCTACTGCCGACAATCCTGACATGTTGTCCCGATGGACATATCCTATTGTCTGTATAGACAAATATGTTCCTGCTTGATCCTGTGTTGCCATTAGCTTCAGATTTATCAATACCTGACTTGAACACATAACCTGGGGGTATGGGAAAATCAATGATGAAACCTGACTTGTAACTCGACAGTTCGATGCTTATACTGATCAGTTTTAGGGGCTACGCCAGCCTTGAGATGATGCTGCTGATATCATTCATCTGTACATGTTTCGTGTTTAGTGCCCAGTGGCATGTCTCGGTTTCAGCCCGAGAATCTGGACCGTGGTCCCGGGCATGCACGGAATACTATTGAGTTACATCGACGATTCATTAAATTGATTTCAAAGACTTGAGAGTAATTAACCCAGTAGCTTAGTTCAGATTACTCACTGCACATCACATGTGCTTATACCCTTCACTGTTCCTTATTCGTGTTACTGTTATACTTTCATTACTGTTCATACTCATGCCTGCATGTCTTGTTACCTCCTGATTATATTATTATTGATATTATGACGCATTGACGTCTGGGTTTTGCATGGCCCAGATCCTTTACCTTTGTCGCAGGCTAATCAGGAGTATTTCCACCGTCATGCCGGGCAGTAAGGATCCTGTTAGTATCCGGTTAGTTTAGTTATTTCCGTACTTTTCAGATGTTACTGTTTATTGGATTTATTGCTTCCGTATATTATTTCTTGACTCGTTTATTCTGGCTTATGGACATGTACTAGATAGTTTACTTTATTTTACTGTTCTTGATATCTGATAGACAGCCATAATGTGACTGTGAAAGGATGTTTCCTAGCCATAGGTAGCATGGTTGACTCTGTCACGTGTCAATCTTAGCGCACTCTGGGAAGCGGGGCGTGACATTTACTTCTGCTGCTTTAGTTCTGTGATGTGATCATATAACTGCGTGAAACGAATGCTATTATATGTATGATATATAATAAACGTTGCTTATGTTTTGCACTCGCGCTAGTCTAGCTCCCGCTCTGCCGTTAGTTAAGTAACCTAACGGTGCATGACGGGGCCCCGTGGCGAATGCGGATGGCATAAGCGTATGTTCTATTTTCGTTTCTTTTCTGTGATATTTAGGGAAAAATAAATGATGGGATTTCATTAATGAGATTAAGGGAAAGAAAAGAATCCTAAGATGTTGTAGAATCAAAATTTTTAAAAAGGTAGCTCTAGTTCTTGCTTTGCATAGTGGTATTTCTTGATGAATATCCAACACCTCATTCGATAAGGAAAAAGCTGAGATCCCTTCACCGGGAGTGACCTCTTTAGCAAAACTAGCAAATGCTACAACCCACTCGGTTTTGTTTTTGATAGTTTCTCTAGTTCTTGTTTTGCATAGTGGTATTCCTTGATGAATATCTAGCACATCGATGGGGAAAGAGCCGAGATCTCTTCACCGGGAGTGACCTCTTTAGCAAAACTAGCAAACGCTACAAAAACCACTCCTTTTCAAAATACTAGATTCTACAACAATATCAAGTTCATTACGTTAAAGGTTTTCTTAAAAACGACTTGTTGACCTAGGTTGACAAGTTGACCATCATCATTCCATATGAAAGATGCTCTTTGATCCTTGCAAAAGCATTTAATGTGAAATGATAATGGTCATTTCTTGATTAACCATGACAATTATCTTTAGCTAATTATCTATTTTTCATAAATCACATATATGAGAGAAGGTTGCATTATTCTTCTCATTCTATCATTTTCATTCTCTCTCCTCCTCTTCCTCTCCCTTTAGCTCTCCCCTCTCATGGGTTGAGAACCATTTGAGCTTGAGATAATCCCTACAAAAATACTCTCTACTCTTTCTAAGGTCCTAGGTTTAGCACACCAAGCACCTTAGTTACTTCTAGTTTGAGGTTGGAGCCAAAAGTAGAGGCCCTCGGGTGGATCTTTCTTCAGCAAGAGAAGGCAACGAGACGATCCGTTCTTTCACTCCAAGGAGCAAGAAGAGAAGGACTTGAAGACCTAGGTATAACCCCCTTTCCAAGTAGCTAAACTCCTTTTAGCTTTGTAGTTAGTTTTGTTTAGCAAAGATCCCTCCATTACATAGTCCATGTTGCCTAGTGTTGTAAAAATCAGATATTTCATAACGTTTCCACCTCCCCGCAAGCACCGGGGTAGGCAACGTGGACTTATAGTGGTATCAGAGCCAAGTTAAACACAAACTAACTAGTTAGCAAAGTATATAGAACTTCGATCGCAAAAAATCGCAAAACATTTTTTCAAAACCCTAAGTTTCTGCCGATTTTAAACCTTCTCTAAAAATAATAAATCATATCTTAAAAATCGGCTCAGGCATTTTTAAGTACAGGCAAGAAAAACGACCCACTGAACCGATCAACTCACCGCGGTTCTGCGGCAAGAGCTTGCTCTTGCCGCGGATCCGCGGCCGAGTTGACTCGGCCGTGGATCGTTTTTCATGCAGTTTATTTCTGGGGGTGTTTTGTGATTTTTGAGATGGTTTGTTTCAGCCCAGATTTTCCAGAGAACAATTTAGTTTTTGGGGTGGTCACAAATCCGTATTTTTGATCGAACTTCTTTACACTTTGGCTAATGGGTTATATCTGTAATGTGATATGTGTATTGAACGTCTGCTAATCGCTATACGTCGATTAGTGGGGGTTATACATATCTGTGACCTATAATGTTGATGGTTTGTGTATATGAATTCGTTGGATTGTCGCGGATGAATAGCCGGGGGGTTGTGAGATGAGAGTTTTCTTATTCTTTCAATTCTTGTAATTTGTAATTGATGTAATATTATTTGTATAGCCGCACAACCAGGTCGGGTTGTAGCCGTCATTGTATAATTTATTTTTTACTGTTTTTGCTCCTAGGATAGACCCAAGGTGGGGTGCACAAACTACAGGGTATCTCGAAGTGCCGAGTGGCCTACTCACGGTGTTGAGGGAGGTTGCTTCGCTTCGGGTACTTGGCGGGTAGTTTGCCGCACCCGTAGGGGTCTAGGGTGGGGTTTGGCTATTCATCGCGACCGTGTAATCCGTTCTTCGTTACAGGCTCGTACGAATTGCGGATTCCTAGTATATCCAATGTATTCATCTGTGATCTGGAATGGCTATCATTGCATGTGACGAATGTTTATATATATCTATATGATATCTATTTAGGTGTTGCTTATGTTTTGCATCTGCGCTAGTCCAGCCCCCGCTCTGTCGTTAGTTAAGTAACCTAACGGGTGATGACGGGGCCCCGTGGCGAATGCGGATGGCATAAGCGTACGCCATATTTTGGTTGTTTTCTGCAATGGTAGGATTAAATGATGGGACACATTAAAATTAATGCAAGAAAATAAACCAAGTAAAAGTCGTTGGAACACTTTCAAAACCACTCGGTTCATTTCAAAAACCAACTTTTAAAATGCGGAGCTTGAACCACTCCTTTTAAAAGCTATCTCGTTCCATCGATTATATCAAGTTCATTACGTTCACGGTTTTGCCAAAACCATTCGTAGCCCTCCATCATTTCAGTTAAATATTCGGTAGTGTTCAAGCTATGTATTTTGACCTCACGCCAAGGCATAGTGATTGGTAGCTGCCGGATATTTATCTGTTGCATAGATAGAATGCGTTGGTTTGAGACATTCGTACTGTCATTTTGGCCTACGTCAAGGGTAGGTACGGGTGGGTTCAAATTAACATGGATAATAATGGGTAGAACTTGATATGTGACTTATGACATTTTGACCTCACGCCAAGGTCATAAGAGCATGGGGCAAAAATCCACATCGGAGGTTTCAAAAGAACTGAAACTTGCTAGCGCTGCATACCATTTGGAGTGTGATGATTCTGGTAGGATTCCTTCAGTTTTGTCAGGCGATGATATTTGGATCCCGATCCTACTGTGAGTATATGCTACTCCTCGGGAAATTTCTCACTTAACGATCAATGCTATAAACCTAGTAAGTGTCTAGAAAGGTATTAGCGGGGCTACGCCCACAGGGAAAAGAGGTTACTTAATTAAGAAACTTCGTGAAAGCGTTGGAAAACCTCCCTCGAAGTACCGACACTAACCTAGCTGAACGGTTAAGCAAGTATTGTACGGTGAGATTGATCCCGACTAATTTTTCCTTTATGGTTTGAGGAGGGATTCGAGAGACAGTGGGAGCCATCCTGTTTAGGCAAACTAAAAACCACTCTAAACTTGCAAGAGCATCATGCTAAAGTGTTTCTTTTCTCTCTTCTAATTGCAGCGACCAAGCAACATGACCGTACTTAAGTTATTGCTAGATAAAAACATACTGACAGGGCCAAACTACAAAGATTGGCTTAGGAATGTCAAAATGGCAATCACTTACGACAAGTTGGGGTATCTCCTTACCACCAAAGATCCCCCTGTCCCAGGTCCCACCCCCAGCATCGCGGATATAGAAATCCGTAAGACATGGGAGATCGATTGCGTGAAGGCCAAGTGCCTCGTGCTTGCCTCTATGGACAATGAACATCAGAGGAGGCACGAGAATATGGACCTAGAGTCCATATTTCTTCATACAAAAGAACTGTATGGAGAGAAATCTCTTATCGCCAGATACGAAGTGTCGAAGAAGCTGTTTTCGGCAAGATTGGCCGTCGGATCATCGGTAGCGGGACACGTGCTTAAGATGATTGGCTATATAGAAGAGCTCACGGACCTTGGGACCACGTTGGAGAATGAACTCTATATTGACTTGATTCTCCAGTCCCTTCCTTTCACTTACGCCCAATTTATCCTAAACTTCAACATGCAAGGAAAGGAGGTTGAACTTTCCGAGCTTCTGAACATGTTGAGGAGTGCTGAGGGCACCCTACAGAAAGGTAGGGAAACATCCACTTTGTTTGTAGGAGGATATTCCTCTTCTAAGTCCAGGGCGAAAGCCAAGGGAAAGAAGAAAAAAGCCCCCGCCAAACCAAGGGGCGGTGTTAGTAAAGTGGATACGAAGGGAAAGGCAAAGGCAACAAAGATAGCGGGAAAGCTTATGGGAAAGGAAGAATGCTTTTACTGTCACAAGAGTGGACACTGGAAAAAGGATTGCAGGGCTTGGAAGGCCAGAACCCAGGATCTGAAGCAAGTTGCGGCTTCAGCTTCAGGTGTGTATGTTATTGAAAACTGTCTATCAATAAACTCTACTTCCTGGGTATTGGATACCGGATCAGGATCTCATATCTGTAATTCTTTGCAGGCATTGAGAAGGCGTAGGGTTTTGAAGGCAGGTGATATGACCCTCAGAGTTGCAAACGGAGCTAGCATGGATGCTGAGGCCGTGGGGGACTATCACCTGGGATTGTCAGATGGACACTTTTTGGTTTTGCGTGGTTGTTATTTTGTACCAAATGCAACTTGTAATATCATTTCTGTATCTTTATTATCTAAAGAAGGTTATGAATTTGCATTTGTAAGTAATGTTGTGAACATTCACCTTAATCAAGTTTTGATTGGGTCAGGTACATTAAACAATGGTATTTACGTATTAAACCAACCACAGATTTTCAATGTCCAGAATACACACAAAAGAAAGTCTCCAGAAATCAATCAGGCTTTCTTATGGCATTGTAGACTCGGTCACATCAATGAGAGAAGGTTGACGAAGTTACATACAGAAGGATATTTGGATCTGTTCGAATATCAATCATATGCAACTTGTCAATCCTGTCTCAAAGGGAAGATGACAAAAACTCCGTTCACTGGACACGGAGTAAGAGCGAGCGAGCTCTTAGGGCTCGTACACAGCGACGTGTGTGGTCCAATGTCTACACATGCGCGAAGCGGTTATTCTTACTTCATTACTTTTACGGATGATTTTTCAAGGTTCGGACATGTCTTCTTAATGAAGCATAAATCTGAAGCCTTTGAAAAGTTCCAAGAATACAAGAATGAAGTAGAAAAACAAACAGGCAAAAGTATCAAGACACTGAGATCTGATCGAGGTGGTGAATACTTGAGTGCCGAGTTCCTGGATTACCTAAAAGAGAATGGAATTCTCTCTCAGCTTACTCCTCCATACACTTCGCAACATAACAGTGTATCGGAGAGACGGAACCGAACCCTATTGGATATGGTACGGTCCATGATGAGTAACGCTGAGTTGCCGCGATCATTCTGGGGATATGCGCTAGAATCAGCCGCATACCTTTTGAACCGAGTTCCCACTAAGACTGTGCCTACCACACCATATGAGTTATGGAGTGGGAAGAAACCCTATCTTCAATACCTGAAGATTTGAGGATGTCCAGCTTTTGTCAAAAAGCAGCATGCGGACAAACTCGAGGCACGTTCAGTACTGTGCAAGTTTGTGGGATACCCAAAGAACTCCAGGGGGTATCTTTTCTATTACGTAGAGGAACAAAAGGTCTTTGTTTCTCATAATGCCCACTTTCTGGAACACCAGTTCTTAGAAAAGGAAATAAGTGGGAGCGCAATAGAACTGGAAGAAATTCCAGAACCATAAGCTATTACTGAAAGCTTAGTAGAACCAAAGGGTTCGAAAGATCAGGACATTCCTGCACCGCTCCGCAGGAGTAGTAGGCAGTATCATCCGCCCGGGAGATACTACGGTTTTCTCATAGACGGGGATAAAGAAGATTGCATCATTGATAGTGATGAGCCGATTAGCTTCCAGCGGGCCATTCAGAGCGTTGACTCGGTAAAATGGCTGGATGCAATGCGGACCGAAATGGAGTCCATGTACACCAACAAAGTATGAACTTTGGACGTTGCTCCAGATGGGGTAAAACCCGTAGGATGCAAGTGGATCTTCAAAAGGAAGATTGGTGTAGATAGACAGGTCAAGACCTATAAAGCTAGACTTATTGCAAAGGGTTTTCGTCAAAGACCTGGTTTGGACTATGACGAAACCTTTTCTCCAGTGGCTATGCTGAAATCCATTCGGATCCTTCTTGCCATTGCTACCTTCCACGATTATGAGATTTGGCAGATGGACGTAAAGACCGCTTTTCTAAATGGAAATTTAGAGGAGTGTGTATATATGGACCAGCCAGAGGGTTTCATTCAGAGTGGGAGCAGCGGAAAGGTGTGCAAGTTGCTTAAGTCCATTTATGGACTAAAGCAGGCATCACGGAGTTGGAACATCAGTTTTGATGAGACGGTCAAAGAATTTGGCTTTATCAAAAATCCAGATGAACCATGCATCTATAGTAGATTTGTAGCAAGAACTGTTGCATTCCTCGTTTTATACGTGGATGACATTCTCTTGATAGGAAATGACATTCCTATGCTACAATCTGTCGAAGGGTTCTTGTCACACAGGTTCTCCATGAAAGACCTGAGTGCTGCCTCCTACATTCTGGGGATCCGGATCCATCGTGATAGATCCAAGAGGATATTAGGACTGTCGCAGTCCAGGTACATCGACACCATACTGAAAAGATTCAGTATGGAAGATTCCAAGCGCGGTAATCTACCGGCTTGTCACGGGATCACCCTCTCCAAAGAGATGTCTCCCAAGACTGATTTGGAAAGGGATCGCATGTCTATTATACCCTACGCTTCTGCGGTAGGCTCTATAATGTATGCAATGTTGTGTACCAGACCAGATGTGGCTTATGCACTAAGTGTGGTAAGCACGTATCAGTCAAACCCTGGGGAGAAACACTGGATAGCGGTAAAGAACATTCTCAAGTACCTGAGAAGGACTAAGGAGATGTTCTTGGTGTATGGCGGAAAAGACCTCCAGATTGAGGCCTTTGCTGACTCCAGCTTCCAGAGTGATAAGGATGATTCCAAGTCCATGTCGGGTTTGTCTTTACCCTCAATGGAGGAGCGGTGTGTTGGAAGAGTTCCAAACAGGAAACCGTTGCTGACTCGACTATGGAAGCGGAATATATCGCTGCATCTGATGCCGCAAAAGAAGCCGTCTGGATGAGGAAGTTCTTGAAAGAACTTCAGGTGGTTCCGTCCATTGTTGATCCAATACCTCTGTATTGCGACAACAATGGGGCTATAGCCTTAGCGAAGGAACCCAGGTCCCATCAGAAATCCAGACACATCTTGAGACGGTATCACCTGATCAGGGAGATCGTGGATCGCCAGGAGATCGAGGTTCGGAGGGTTGCTTCAGAAGAAAACACTGCAGATCCATTCACGAAGGCATTACCCCAGACTCAGTTCGAGCGGCTGATCGAGATGATAGGTCTTCGATACGCCAGTACATGGCCTTAGTGCAAGTGGGAGATTGTTAGTGTATATGCCCTAGAGGCCATTACTGTATCATACTAGTATGTATATTACTTGATGGAAGCTTGGGATATTCACAGTTGTATAGACAATCTTGCTCGAAATGGTAGTATGCTACTTGGTTTGTCTCTGCTTTAATGTGTACATGTGTTTCTTTATTGTATCACCTATACGCATTAGTGGAGCCCTTAGGATCTTTGCTTGATTACCAGCGTTGTGATGGCAGTCACACTCGTGGGGGCTGGGTAATCTATAAGCACATCCTTATATATACACGTCCCTGGTCGTGGGATTATCGAGATAGGGAATCGATACTCCGGAGTAGACTAGCGTATGCGCTTCTCATCCCAGCACGGGAGACGGTCTGTCCCACAGCCGTCAGTACGTCGTACTTGAGATAGTATGCGGGTGCTCGTTAGGTTACGAGTACACTGGACAGGACTCGTCGGGAACTGTTGGTTGGTATTATACCTATCGTCAGTTATCATTTCCCAGGTGACTGAGTACAGCTTAGTCCGCTGACTTGACACTGTCACTTCGCCTCGATTGTGTTCCCACTGTACTTTGATTACTACCCTACCACGGCTCAAAGGAGTCGTGCAAACAGGTAGTAGTTGGGTGCAGTCCCGAAGCACTTGGAGGCAGTGACGGTTAGACAGGATTCGTCTCTCCCGGTATTAGGGGTTGACATCACGCTGTGTCCAGGAGAGCCATTACACAAGTAGTCCCTGGCCAGGGAAAGCGAGATATACTGGTAGGTTTCCAGTGTTATCTCAGGGTGTTCTGGGCTACACTCCGACACGACTTGTACCGCTCTTAGGGGACTGACGTTTACCACCCCCTAGGCCCGCCATGCGATGTTATCAGACGAACAGACCGGACTGTACAGAGACTGTCACATTCAGGCTCAGTAGGAGTTCAGATGGGTTCACCTCGTCAGTCTTCTTATCGGCATCTACCTGGGGACCGTTACGTACAGCTAGTGCCGCTTGCGGTCTGTGGTTAAACCCACTGCCAGCGTAGTGTCGGGTCTTTAGAGTCCCACACAGAGGGTTATTCACCTTTAGGCAAAATGAGTAGAGGTCGCATGGTTTTGCGACGGGGTTTGTTCACATCCGCGCACTTGTGCACGTTTGGTGTCCGGAGAGCTTATACTAGCGGGTTTTGGTTTAAGCCGGATCCTAGTATATGATTTGGGATTAGTTTTATCTCATTGTATTCGTATTCCTCGGAACACGGATACGGGTGTATATGCACAGTTGACTGAGACAGAGACAGAGGACTTACATTAGGGTTGATGACCATTATCATTTTCTTAACCCTAATGTTTATATGTGAATTATGATTTATTAATATTAGTTAATTATAATTGTGCATGGTTAGGGTTGTTGACCATTTGACTATACTTGACTTGTTGACCTAGGTTGACAAGTTGACCATCATCATTCCATATGAAAGATACTCTTTGATCCTTGCAAAAGCATTTAATGTGAAATGATAAAGGTCATTTCTTGATTAACCATGACAATTATCTTTAGCTAATTATCTATTTTTCATAAATTACATATATGAGAGAAGGTTGCATTATTCTTCTCATTCTATCATTTTCATTCTCTCTCCTCCTATTCCTCTCTCTCTAGCTCTCCCCTCTCATGAGTTGAGAACCATTTGAGCTTGAGATAATCCCTTCAAAAATACTCTCTATTCTTTCTAAGGTCCTAGGTTTAGCACATCAAGCACCTTAGTTACTTCTAGTTTGAGGTTGGAGCCAAAGGTAGAGGCTCTCGGGTGGATCTTTCTTCGGCAAGAGAAGGCAACGAGACGATCCGTTCTTTCACTCCAAGGAGTAAGAAGAGAAGGACTTGAAGACCTAGGTATAACCCCGTTTCTAAGTAGCTAAACTCCTTTTAGCTTTGTAGTTAGTTTTGTTTAGCAAAGAACCCTCCTTTACATAGTCCATGTTGCCTAGTGTTGTAAAAATCAGATTTTTCATAACGTTTCCGCCTCCCCGCAAGCACCGGGGTGGGCAACGTGGACTTACAGGTTTCGCCACCCATAGCTTCGTCCCCCGATTCCACGAGAGCTGTCATGACACTCGCAACGCCAGGAGATGGCAGGGAACCGCAGGAGGAGAGAGCGGCGATTGGAGCAGTCCCGGACTCCTGGGAAAGAGTAGCCGCTTTGGGCTCAGTAGTTGCCGTCGTCTCACTTGCCACCTTCTCACCAGGACTTGGCCCTATAGGATAAGATATATGAGAATCTAGAGATTAAAGCATTGAAAAAAAGGCTCAGTGTTACGTTGTATCGGCGTTTCAATTGCTTCTCGAGCCGCATGTGCCGCCTATCTGTGAGCGGTAGACAGGGTACCCGGAGCACCCTCTGAAGAAGCAGGGACAGGGGAAGCAACGCTCGAGCCTGCACCCACGGCCAAGGCGGCGTTGCGTTCTTTTGCTGCACGCCTCCTGCGGTTCCTTTCCTCCCGGGCCGTGAGATTTGATCTTCTCAAGACCCCTGTCAACGGGGCGTCATCGTCCACGCCAGAAGCTACCTCTGGAGCCGTTATGGCGTCCATCATCGGTTGCTTAAGTAAAGCCTCTTTTGGCAATACTGAGAAGGCCGGGACTTCAATAGCTAACCCTGGAGACATCTCTGCATCACCCTGCGGGATTGGCACTGTACTAGGCATAATCTAGGTTGAGGTAGTCCCTGCGATAAGATGAAAAAGGGGTCAGATTACCCATAAGAAAGGGGAATGAGGGCACAATGAGCCGAAATATACCAATGCCCAGCGAAGCGCGAACCCTCTCCTCCTCCTCAAAAGTCTTGAGGGAAGCCGCTAGAGCCTCTTCAGTAGAAATGCCTGTTAAAGAAGGAGTGTCGGTCAAAACATGATAACAAAAACATAGCAGCAAAAAGGTACGATTGAAGCTTACTTGATTGTGCGAGAATGACCAGTCCCGCTTTATGGCTTGCTGATCGCACAGAAGCTACAATAGCAGCCTCCAGATCAGTATCATCCGGCGCTATGAATAGACCCTCGTTAGTCCCATATTCGTCCAAGCCCTCACTATAAGGAGCATGAGGCTCCTGACCAAATACAACGTCGGCAGCAAGAATCGACTTCTTCTTCTTCTTCTTCTGCGAGCGAGTACCGGTCGCCGCCAACACAAGCTTATGCTTAGCGGGCACCTTGGGACGACGAGTCCCGATATCTGAACCCATGCTAGACTCGAGGGACGCCACAGTCACCGCTTCCACGGGAGCACGGGGTATCGGATGTTCGGGCCTATCATGCGGGACCTCGACCGCAGCAACTTCTCTTAAAGGATGACGGACAATAGAACGTCGCTTCAGAGGGACGTTTGGATTACCAGCCGGAGCAGTGCCCTTACGATCAAGCAGCAATCGTTTCTCCTCCCTGATGATGGCGCCCATCGAATGTTGATACCAGGCCACATACACATTCAGGGCCTTCGGAACACAGCTCGGTTCGCTGATAAAGAAGTTAGACCCCGTATTCAGGCGCATAAAATGATGCAGCGCGCTTCGTATTCCCTCTTCGGTAGCAGCAGGTTCTGCCAAGAAAGCCTCAAGCGGGACGCCCTGATTATAACTCAGCTGCTGAGTAAAACGATGCGGGTTGTATCTTTTGAATAACGCCACATCATTTTGCCTAAATACGAGAAAGCCCGGCCTGATGGAGTACAGATGAAGAATCTCCCGAGCTTTCAGCACAGAGGCCCCGTCTTTAAAAATGTCTTGCAATGGCAGCACCGCTTTTGCAGATTCCTGGCCGACGGTCAAAATCTTATCAGTGAAAGACATGCCATCTCCAACCGTGCGTGGAAGAAAGAGCAAACCCCTAGCTTCCCACGGTATCGGACTTACAATGGATGCGTTGACTAGCTGCATTATCCGGGGGAATTTACATTTGTCGTAAAAAGAAGGTCTTTTGTGGATACCGAAGACCCCAAGCATGCGCAATTCTAGCCATGAGGTGAAATAATGCATTGAGAAGTTGGCAGGATGCACCCCCGGCTCAGTAGTGTCCGCTGCTAAGCTGAGGCCGTGATACAGGTGGGCTAACCCAGCAATCCCGATGGCCACTTGTATCCCGGCAACTATTCGATACGCGGGGTAGAAGACAGAAGGCCTCATGTAGCGAGGGTGCATGGGAAGCGCGAACAAGCTTAACCATAAACCGAGGAACCCTAGAAAGAACGTTTCCTCATCGATGCCCAGAGCGGCGATTGCTGAAAAAGGGACGATCTCGACGTTTGGAAGAAAGAAATACTTTTGATCAGCTTCCAATATTGGCCGGCGATCCAAGCTAAAGCCGAAAGGACCATCAAGTTTGGCAAACTTTTCACCTTGACGCGATAAAACTTCCGCACGGAGAAAACGAGCGATAAAATCCGTAAAAGTAACCCCGCGACCTTCGGATTCGAGAAAGAGGCTCTCATACATATTCAACACCTTTATCAAACTTGGGAACTGGTGCAGAACGGCGTTCTCTGGGGTAATACCCATTACCACTGATTTGGTGGCAAAAATATACTCATTTGGAGGAAGCATCTCCTCGTAGTGCTCTCCCCTAACGGGTAAACCAGAGACCTCGGCAAATTCCTCTAAGGAAATAGAGACCTCTCGATCCAATAGGAGGAAGGTGTGGGTCGAAATGTTCCACTGCTCTAAAAACGCCTTGATCCACCATATAGGAGGTGCAGAATATTGAAACAAGGAAGCGTAAATCGCAGGATACAATCCGAGCTTTAGTAGATGCGACTTCTTTGCCGATAAAATATATCGGGCCCACTGTAAGTATCCGACCGGATGGCAGGAAGTTAGTCCTATGTTGTAGGGCTGTCCCCAAGGGCGTGATTCACCCTGACATATGCGCCGCCCTAAAGTATCCAAAGCTACCGGCGGCTGCACGGGTATTGCGGCTATAGAAGGCCGAAGAAGACCTTCTGAAGTCCAATTTACCTCCTCCATAGTATAGTTTATCGGGGGTGCATCTGCATAAGGGATCACAGAGATAGGCTCCGAGGGTGTCGCACAAGAAAAGCTCCGGCGGCCTCTGATAATCTGATCGTACCATCTACCCTATAGATGAAGACTATTTTGCTCCGGGTCATGGTCTTTAATTAGCGCAAGAACCTCTCGGTCTACGGGCGCTTCGGAGAACCCGCCTTCCGAGCGGACGAACGGGAAAGAAGTGTCGAAAGACATAGTACCTGCGCGGGAAAAGAATAAATTGTTAGCCGCCAATGCTACAGTTTAAGTGTTGTCACTAGGTACTTTAAAATTTGTACCACACTGCAATGCAGTAAAAAAGGGACCAAAGGGGGACCCACAAAATCTAGATGACAGTTCATCATTAATAAAACAGCCTCATCATTTGATGAGACTGTCAATTAAATGAGAAAATCCTCAATTGATTCTCATTTAATGAGAAATCCCTCGGGTTAAGGAGTAAATCTCCCCTTGAGAGCAGTGCTCTGTGACAGAATGACACCTATCAAATTCTAATGATGAAGGAATAAAAATTTCTCAAAAGCCTTGCTCTGTAAAAAAACGATGGAATAACCATCAGAAAATTTAAAATAAGATTTCTAATGAATAAAAAAATTCTGAAATCTATGAACAAACTTTAAGAGTTCTTCATGAGCAAAGATCTGTTCATTCATAGGCTAAGAAACCCCAAGAAAGATCTCTTTAGATCTATGAGTTCAAGAGAGCAAAGCTCTGTTAATGAAACCCTAAAAGGGTTTTCTTTAGATCAAAGATCTATGGAGAGCAAAGCTCTGTTAATGGGTAAAACCCAAGATTATTAAAAGGTCTTTTGAAAAGATTTAATCTTTACATAAGTTTGGCAGAGTTCTGTCCTTAAGAAAGTTCTTAAAATGAAGAGCTATGCTCTATGGGAGAATAAAAATTCTCAGAAAATAAGAAGGAAGATGAACAGGAATCATCCTAAGGGCCAAGGGTCCCATTTATAGGCACTGAGATGCCATTTCAACTTCTGAGTTGATCCAAGCGCGCAGATGCTGCCACCGCTGCACTCACGTGTGGGCCACATGAGCGCAACGGTGGAGGGGCATTTGTTTCCCCCAATCAGAACAAAGCTCTGTTCAAAATTCAAATTTTGAAATGAAGCAGCGTTTCAGAAGCAGCGCCAAGTGCGCTGCGTCTTAAGTAGCACACCACGTGCAAAGCACCTGTGCGCTAACGCTAGGTGCGCTGCGCCCTAAGGAGCGCACCACGTGTAAAGCATGGATGCGCTAGCACTGAGTACGCTGCGCCCTAAGGAGCGCACCACGTGCAAAGCACGTGTGCGCTAGCGCTAGGTGCGCTGCGCTCTAAGCAACGCACCACATGCAAAGAACGGATGCGCTAGCGCTAAGTGCGCTGTACTCTAAGCAGCGCACCACGTGCAAAGCACGGGTATGCTAGCGCAGGAATTAAAAGCTCCCCACTGTCAGATCAAAGATCCAATAATAATGATGAATCATTAATTAATCATAATTAAATTCTGTTAAGGAAAAATTTCTCAAAAATCTTTTCAAATAACAAGATTGTGCTCTGTAAATCAGAGCACCGTTGGATCAATGATCCAATGGTGATTAAAAATCACCAAAATACAGAATAAATTCTGTATGGAAAAGATTTCCCAATCTTATTAATAACAAGAAGATTACCTTCTGTAAATCAGAAACCCTTGGATCAAAGATCCAACGATGGGAAATTCCCCAAATCAATTGGAGAAAAAATTTCCCTAACTGATTGAACTGATCAGCTTGCCCTATAAAAAGGCCCCTAGACTTCATGTCTCGGAGAAGAGATACAGAAATAGAAAGAGGAACCCCCCATAAGTTTTAAGAGATCTTAAGGGTCAAGCGCTCAGAAAAAGAAGAGTTTCTTCAAGATAAAAAAATGAACAGAGAGATGAAATCATCTCATAATTGAAAAGAAGAATTCACTTCTTTAAAAATCATAGATCTACAAGACGGAAGTCTTTCACAAAAATATCAAAAGATCTCATCATAAAAGAAGAAGAACATAATTCTTCTCACAGATCATAAATCTATAAGACAAATTGCCTTTCAGGAGATCATGAACATCTCATTATAAAAGGGGGGAAGAATATTTCAATTCTCTGAGGATCATAAATCCATAAAGGCAAAACCTTTCAATCAATATAAGAGATTGAAACATCTCCTGTAAAACTGATAACTTTGTTCTTAAATCCATGAGACAAAGTCTCTTAAAGGGGGATTTAATTCTCAGCGCATAGCGCTGCATAAAAAGAGCCTTAGTGCTCCAAATTAAGAAGAAGCGCTTTGCGCTCTTGATCTGGCGCTCAGCGCTAAGCACACTACGTGTCCCTCATGTGTGCGCCAATTAACAGCTAGCGTTTTGCGCTTTTGAACTAGCGCTTTGCGCTCTTGGACTGGCGCTCAGCGCCAAGCGCACCACGTGTCCCTCACGTGTGCGCCACTTATCAGTTAGCGCAATGCGCTCATAAACTAGCGCTCTGCGCTCATTAACTGGCGCTAACGCCAAGCACAACACGTGTCCCTCATGTGTGCGCTATTTGGCAGAAGCGCACTGCGCTTTTTGACTGGCGCAAAGCACCAAGCGCACCATGTGCTGCGCTGATAGAACATAAATTGTTCTTTAATAGGCCCCAGAGCTATGATGAATGCTCAGTATTCAGTAAAAGACAAAAATATTGTCAGAATCCAAATCAATGCTCAGTATTGTTAAAAGGGTCAAGCCTAAATGAATGCTTAACAGCCCAAAATAAATGTTAAACATTTTAACTTGACTGGATTTAGCCCAAGATTGGCCATAAGTCATCAATTTAGATTAATTGAGCCCATACGCTCATAAGTCTTTTAACAGATCTTATCCCCAAATTGGACTACAGATCTTTCAACCAAAATTGGTCCAAAGGTACATCTCTGAACCCCTCTGATATATGGCGTTGTAATCCTTCAACGTTTTCAGAGAGATGACGGGTCCCGGCAACCATACATTTCATAGACTATAACGTCTTTAAACTGGACTGTGGGGTCCTTAAACCCATGGACTATGATGTCCTTAACTTCGGACTGTGGGGTCCTTAAGCCCATGGACTATGATGTCCTTAACCTCGGACCTCGGATCGAGATGTCCTTAAACTAACATTGGACCACCATGTCCTTAAACTGGTTTTGGACCGCAATGTTCCTAAACTAAACAATAGAGCCCAAATACTCTCTTGTTGGATCTAAACAATCCCGTTAAGTTGATCTTAGTCTAAAATTAGACTAACGTATTCTTAACAAATGTTTAAGTTGATCTTAGTCTCAAATGAGACTAACGTATCCTTAAACCCAACCCAAAACCCAAATCTAAGAAAATACGGATTTGGACTAATTCACGCCCTACGGGCGACAACATAAATTAGTCTCCGTATACAATCTACGGGCAACCAAAAACAAAACAAACACCCACGACACGAAGTGATCATCTGGAGAAGGAGAAAATGGTTACCGTGATGCGGTGGCGTAATTAACTGCAGGGGCTTGCGCCTGCAGGGAAGAGCGTCTCCACAATCAAAAACCCCTCAACGAGGGGGAATCTGACGAAGTCTGCTACATTGGTCGCATCCATTTAAACCTTCGATACATGGTGTCATAAATCAACTTGGCATCTTCGGAGAGGTAGACGGATAGCACCAATTAGCATCTGTCCTCGAAACTCAGGCCCTGACGTCCCAACGTCCCGATCGGGTGTTTTCGGCGGAGAACAGCCACAGGTGCGGGTTCGAGTGAAATACGCAACCCTGATGCTTCCATGGAGGACATCCTTCATACCTTGTCAACCGCCCATAGGCAGATCGCGAGTACAGCTCGTGAAGAGGCTGGGAGTTTACTTCAGGGGGAAACAATGCATGATACCTCAACAAAACCTGGTAGGACTTATTTATTTTCCAAGTTTCTTTCCATAGCAACTTATTCGAATTATAAAATTCTCCTTTTTTGAATGATACAACAAGAACAAGTGTAGATGCGGGGGCTGTGGATGATGTGGCAGCATCCGGAGATTCTGCGACGGAGGGCCTTCATCTTGAGTCTAATATTGCTCCAGATGTCACTCCTTCTCCCGGTGGATTTCCAGTATCCGTGAGTAATGCTAGCATAGCGACAACCCTTATTGATTCGAGAGATGAGGGCGCAGATTTTGAATCTGTTTCCTCTGTAATGGTAGAAGTCGAAGAGGCTGTCGCGATTAGTGATGCTCCAGATACAATCATAGTTCCCACACCATCGGTTCTTATGAAATCCGTAGGTACCTTCCGTGTTATTACTTTCGGATCATTATTTCTGCTAGACCTATTTGCTAACGTTTTCTTTATTTCTGGTATAGGCATGACAAACCCCGGCGATCTGTTGATTGAAGAACTGCCGTCAGCTAACACCATGACTGTTGTCGCTCCACCTATCCCCTTTGCACCTCCTCGAGTCTTCTCGGACTTAGCGACGGAAAGTAATTTTCCTACAAATTTTTTTATTTTTTTGTTTAAGTATTGATATTACTCCTTCGATTAATTTCTTAATGTATATTGTCATAATCTTGCAGGAGCGCTTTTCAACCATCTGTGTCAAGTTTTAGCTTCGCACTTCGCCTTCCAATTGGGACCTGTCACTCCTTCTGGCGTTGGTTAGTATATCTCTCATTTCTGATCTTAACTTTCTGCAAGTAATCCTTCGCTAATTCACTTTTTGCTGTACTAACTACAGTCTTACGGCTCGAAGGAGAAGACGAGGAAATGGTTGAGCCCTCTATGCTCCCAGATTTTCCGCTTCCTACTATTGGTAGGTTAGATCTTATTCATTTTTTTTATTTAAATAGAGATCTGATCCATTTTTATCTATAGCAGCTCCACTGGTTTTAATTCCCGTTGAATCCCGTAAAGCCATGCCCGCAGGACCCTTCGCAAAATGTCAATCTTCTAGAGGTGCAGAAAATAGCAGGCGTATACTGAGCGAATTTATTGAAGACCTTAATGTTGAACCTCTTACTTTTGCTGGGGACTTTGCGGATGAAGTCAACCCTATGCTGGCGACTCTGGTGACTTTCCATAATGAAGATTTCGTCCGCGTCTGGATTGATTATTATAAGCAAATCGAGGCTTGCCTCCATGAGATCGAGCGCAGACATCTTACGCCTGAGGCATTATCCTCAAAGGCTTAATTGACCATGCGGATCGAACAATGTGCCTCTCTCATTCAATACTACGAACAGAAGCTGGTCCTGAAGCAGAAGGAGCATGAAACGGCTTTTATAGAGTCAAGACAATTGCATGCTCAAGTAGAAGGTAATGCTGCGCGGCTCTAGGTCATCTTTGAAAACCTTCAACGGTGCATTTTCAAAGGAATGGCGGTGAAATGGGACCTTGATTTTATAGAGCGAGGGATACGGGGCTACGAAATTGCTAAACAGGAGATTTCTGAGAAGTTTTCTTCATGCTTGCAACAACGAGTTCAAATCTAAGCGCTGCTAGCCGTAATATTGGAACGCGAGAATGAGCTCCGGCAGAAGAATGAGCGGGTCACTGTTTTACTAAAAACCCCGCCCTCTTAGAGATTACAATTGTATCACTTTTTCTTTATAAATTATATTTTTAAAACATTTTGATTCATGAATAAAGGATATACATTTTTTGTATTCACATGCAACTCTTTGTTCCTTAATGTCTTGATCTAGCGCGAAGTAGTTTATATACTCATTTCGAAGTTTATAGTTTATTCTCTCATTTCGGAGTCTCTAGTTTATTAATTCATTTTGGAGTATCTAGTTTATTCACACATTTCAGATTTTCTAGTTTATATACTCGTTTTGGAGTTTCTAGTTTATTCACTCGTTTCGGAGTTTCTGGTTTATTCACTCATTTTGGAGTGTTTTTAGTTTACCTCTCTTAGGTTTACAGGCAAACTTGCCCTAACGTTGGATATAGATAACCCATATTCTTTTATGACAGGGGTCCGTTAGGTTTATGGTACTAGATTTAAGTCCATCGTACCGTCGTGTTAGCTCATATATTCCTCGATATGCAGTTCCTTAGGCTGCTGTTCGAGTACCCTCGCGACTGTCGTGTCAGTGATCCCTTCTGAGGCTGGACAAGACGTCTTCAGGTAATTTTCTTAGGTTGGAGTATTTGTATTACCATGATAAGAACAAGCGTTAGGTATTTGCTGTGGCGCTTTTTACTTGAGATTAGGCTTAATTTGAAGCCCCGATGAGTCATAAGCGCACCCTTCTGGGGTCGGATGATCTCCAATGGTCTTTAGGCATTGTATGTTTTGCCGTCAAGACCCGAAACTAGGAATATGCCGTCATTTCATTTTTGCTTTGATGATACCGCGTTGATTCTTTGCTGAAGTATGGTAGACATCCGTATGACCTCTATGCTGTATTATTGCAATTGAGATCTGAAGCTAGGAATATGCCGTTACTCCAATTTCATTTGATAGTTGCGTCTGTACCCTGCGGAAATGAGGAGGAATATCGAGACGATCTCTAAACTTTAGATGTTGCCATCGAGATCTAGAGTTAGGATTTTACCATTACTCCACTTTTATTTAACTCTTAGGTCCTTGTTGACATCACGTCTGTATTTTTCTGAAGTAGGAAGGACGTCCAAATAGTCTCTAGGCTGTAGATGTGTCGTCAAGACTCGGTTCTTCTTTTGTCACGTCCCGCTTCCCAGTGTACGGGTAAGAAGACGTAGCAAGGCTGTGACGTATTTACTCAGAAGTAAACACGTTAAGCGTAAATAAGTAATATAAATATAAAGCACAAGAATAACAAGGATATAATAAAAACAACAAATTTTTATTAATAATCATTCTTTACATACAATTGAAAAGTAAAGTACAATGAAAGAAAGCGATGCCTAAATAATGGCATATGAACTGAAAGAAAAGTAAGTACAAGTAGGAACTAGAACTCTGGCTCTTCTGTAAACTGCTCCAAATCGTCCTGGCTGGGCTCGATCTCCTGAGAGTCGGGTCCTCCTGACAACATTCTAAAGAAAGAAGAGATAGGAATGTCGTCAGTGAACTAGCGCTTGGTAAGTCCCAAGAGATAGAATGTAATAAATAGGTAAAGAGAATATAACAGGTAACTTATATGTTTGTTATGCTAGCGTAGTTGTTTGTAGCTTAGTACAGAATGTGTCAATGTATACGAAGGAGTTCAACTTGCTCCGTGGACTAAGGTAACATGTAAGTATAAAGCCCCTTCAAAACCCACGGGACAACGGCACAGGATGTTCATATAGGAGTCTTTTAGTGACTGTCATCATGCCACTTTTAACACATTCCGTACCAGTCTACCCCTTTAAAACCCCATAATGTATATTGTATTGTTTTGTAGATATAAGACTTATCGAAACCATGGTATAAATTATTCATGTAAATGGTTCAGGATGTAAACGGATAGTTATGTAGTCAAGTCAAAATATATCCATGGTTCGGTCAAGTCAAGTCATGTTGTATACTTGATAAAATTCTGGTATTCATGTTCAAGTTCAAGTGTTCATGTTTGGTATATTGGATTCATGTTGAATTGGAGTTATGATTGGATTGTATTCATATTTAGATTGTATTCAGATTAGACTAAGACTCAAATTGAGTCAGACACTTAAACAGATTTGGATTCCTGAATTAGGTTTTGGAGTTATCGGTAACTGGTACACATAGACGGCAGGATTTGTGTCTTTTTTCAAGACAACTACCATTGATAACCCCATTTTAGTTTTCTACCTTAAATAGGCAAGCACCCATTTTCTCCGATTCCCTGAAGCTCAAGAGAATTAGTCCCGCTTAAACCTATATTTACTAGGATCCTTAATATAATTTAATATAACTTGAGGGGTTTTATGAAAAATATTTTTAGTATACTTTCAAAATAGACTTCAAGTATTTATTTGTCGTATTTAGGGCTTTCATGGATGTAACTTTTAAAGAGCGAGGTATTCAAGTGAATAAATACCTAACTTAAATAGTTCATGGTATTTTAGTGTAAAGTTAGACTTGTATTGATTCTTGATGGTATTTTCATGAAACTTGTAATTCTTTATATTCTAGAAAACATATAATTTTTATTATATATTAAAAATAGATGGTTTGATAATATTTATATAATTATTAAAAAAATTAATTTTTATTATTAAATAAAAATTCTCGTTTTTCTTAAAAATTGAATTAAAATTACATCGAGATCGTATGCTCCGTGAGGAGGTCTGCATCTCGTCCTACTAATCTGAAGGATGTGCGATAATCCACACCATCTGATTCAGATTCCCTAAAAGTGGGTTGTAGAGGTACAATCGCAAGGAATTTAAAATAACACAATTTAAAGAAATCCGGTTTTTAATAGTTTAAGGTATTTTGATGAAAAGTCGTATTTATCCCAAAAATATTGTTCAAGAGAATCATGCTATGTCAAGATGTGTGTATGTGGGAGGTAGGTTATTACCTCGTGAGGTTTTCTAAAGGTATGCTAAGCTAAATACTTACAAGATGTCATATATAAAGTTTGTGGTATTTAAACGAAAAACGCTAATTAAAGTTACATAACATGATATTTTAAGATGAAAATTGTTCTCAATGTTTGTTTCATGATTACTAAGCAAGATATAATGATATGGATGAGTGGTTCTTAAGAAAAATTGAAATTTTAAAAGTTTTAGAAATGAATGTCGGTATAACTCCACTTACCGACATGATTTTGAAAAGAGATCATTTTAAAAGAGGAAGAGAGGAAGAGAGATGGGACTTACGAGTTAAAATGAGAGAGGGGAGGTATAAGATAAGAAAGGTAGTTTCGTGGAGACACGGGGTCGCCGGAATTGTCTCGAATTCTCGCTGGAAGTCGTTCTTGAGCTAACTCCACTTGTACTCTTCTAGAACTTAGAAAAATTTAAGAATTTTGACAATAGATTTCAGAATGAAGAGAGGCTAAGGTATGGAGTTGTATTTATAGTGTGGAATTAGGGTTTTGGAATTGAAAGATTGAATTAAAATGCATTAAAAAATGGATTAATGCTGAATTTTAATTCTTTAGATAATTGCAGAGAAAACAAACAGAACAGGGGTTAAGGGGGTAGGCCAAGGATTTAGTGTGCAAAGCACGAAGGGCATCGCCGGCCCCATGGAGAATCTCGTCAGTCCAATTGAAGGGGTGGGGGCTTAGATCATCGCCACGTGTCCTCGGCTATTCATACAACATTGTGCACATGTTTGATTTTCTGTCTTTTCATTTCTTACGTGTATTGCATGTGTTAACTTTTGGGCTTCCAAAAAGTTTAAAATAAAAATTCAGAAAAATAATATGTGGCTGATGGGATTCAAACACAAGGGCTATGTCACAGCAGTGCAAGACTTTACCAATGAGCTACAAGTGCTTTCTTGATGTTCTTAAACAAATTAAATTTATAACTTGTACTCAGGTTAAAAATTTTCGTACGGTGAAATTAGAGTCGTTACATTCTACCCTCCTTACAATAATTTCGTCCTCGAAATTTACATTTATATAAGGACTAATTTACAAATATGAAAGGGTATCTTGCACACATGTCTTCCTCACATTCCCACGTTGGTTCTCCAGGTGAATATTTTCTCCACATCACTCGGACCAAGTTTACTTCCTTGTTCCGTTCTGTCCAGGATTTCAATGGGTTGCTGCTCACAAGATAAATCTATCTGTACAGTGAGCTCGGAGTGATCAAGGATGTGGCTGGGGTTGCTCACATACCTTCGAAGATGGGATATGTGGAATACATTATGCACTTCTTCCAATGAGGGTGGAAGTGCCAAACGATATGCCACTTCTCCGACTCGTTCGAGTATATCAAACGGTCCAATGTATCTTGGACTGAGCTTACCCCTCTTGCCAAAGAGAATTACTCCACAGTTTGGAGAGATCTTTAAGAACACATGATCTCCCGGCTGGAACTCCAGATGTCGGCGTTTTGCATCAGCCCAGTGCTTCTGTCTGTCTTGGGCTATGCGCATTCTTTCCCTGATCGTGCGAACTACGTCCAAAGTTGCCACGATCATCTCTGGTCCAAGAAGTTCCCTATCTCCGATGTAGTCCCAACTTAATGGTGAATGACACTTTCTTCCATATAGAGCTGCAAATGGTGACATTCCAATACTCTCTTGGTAGCCGTTGTTGTATGAAAACTCCACAAGATGTAGGTGATCTTTCCACGATCCTCCGAAATCTAGCATACAAGCTCTTAGCATGTCTTCAAGAATCTAAATCGTTCGCTCAGATTGTCCATCGTTTTGTAGATGGTAAGCTGTGTTGAAGTTCAGACTTGTTCCCAAGCTAGCTTGCAGACTCTGCCAAAACTGCGATCAGAATCTGGTGTCACGATCGAAGACAATGCAAACCAGTACTCCATGTAATCTCATGATCTCCTGCATGAGTTCATGGGTATCAGAAATAGTACATCTTGAGGTTAAATCTTACATTAGATTCATGCTTACCTCCATGTACTTCTTTGCTTGTGTCTAGGTAGATTGGCTAACTCGAAATGGGATGAAGTGAGCCGACTTAGTGAGTCGATCCACAATAACCCATACCGCATTGTTACTTTTCATGCTACGAGAAAGTGCGGTCACGAAGTCCATGGTGATGTGGTGCCATTTCCATTCTAGGATAGGTAACGGTTGAACTAAACCAGCAGTTCTGTGATGTTCAGCCTTCACTTGTTGACACACCAAGTATTTGGCTACACTTCTAGCTACTTCATGCTTCATGCCATGCCACCAATAATATTGCCGTAGATCTTTGTACATCTTTATACCACCAGGGTATACTGAGTACGGAGAGCTGTGAGCTACTTTCATCAACTCTTCCCGAACAGAACCTTGTGGTACACACAACCTTCTTCCATATCTCAAAGATCCGTCTTCGTAGATGATGAAATCAGTTCGAAGTCCACTTTCTACTTGTTCTCGGAACTTTTGCAACTTGGCATCACTTGCTTGAGCTGTTTTGATCTGATTGACAATAGTAGACTGAACTTGTAAGTTCATCAAATACGAAGCGTTACCTGGCATAACCACTTCTATCACCATCCCGTATAATTCTTGTTGATGCTTTCACTTTGCGGTGAGATTCACTGATAGAGGCTGGCGACGAAGTGCATCAGGAACTACATTCACCTTTCCAGGATGATATTGTAGTCTTACACATTCTGTATGAACCTTCTTTCTACTTCACAAGAAAAACTAGAGATCCCCAACTTAAGGTACTGGGACGAATCCAACCTTTCTGCCGAAGTTCATCCAACTGAGTACGGATCTCCTTCAATCCTTCTGGACTTAAGCGATATGGTTCTTTGATCACCGGTTGTGCACCAGGTACTAAGTCAATACTGAATTCAAGAGCTCGATCGGGAGGCAAACTTGAGATGTCTTCAGGGAAGACATCCTCAAACTCTCGAACTAACTCTAGCTTGACTTCTTCTGCTTGTATTGTTGCAACCACTTCCTTTCTTGGTTTAGCTTTGTAGGTGCTAGATTCTAGGGTACGGTCTCTACTCTTGAAATAAAAGACCGGATGATCTGGAATCTCGAACACTACCCTCCATTGACGACAGTCGATGATAGCGAAGAAAGTTCCTAGCCAATCCATACCCAAAACTACATCAAAGTTTGGTATATCCAGCACCTTGAAGTCCGCATAAAATTCTCAGCTGCAAACAACCACGGGACACAGATCGTATCCCAAAGTTGCCTTTAGAACGTCGTTCCCTGAACTGTCATTCCAGTTGGATGCGAGCGGTTTAACCGGAATCGCATGAGTTCGGACGAACCATTGCGACATAAAGCAATGTGATGCTCCGGTGTCAAAGAGTGCTAAGGCAAGTAGGGAGGCTACTAAGATTGTACCTAAGTTGTGTAGGATATGTTTAGGTATAGGATAAAGAAACATATTGATGTATATAAAGATTGAAAAGGTTTTGGAACAGTGGGAGTTACCGGTGATGACTTGGCCAGTGGCTTCAGCTTCTTCTACGGTCATTATGAAAGCATGTCGCCTAGGTACATTCCTCCTTGCTGGGGGAGCATTCCTCTGTCCGTTCCTCTGTCCTTGAGGTAAGTTCCTTTATGCCTGATGGAACTGACGAGGAGGCTGTGTAGGAGGTCCATGAGGAGGTGGAGCTGGGAGAGCAAGATGAGGTGCAGGTTCCTGAATAGCTGGCCGCTGCGGAAAGGTGATCGCTGGTCGGGGTGCAGGAGCTGGGGTAAGATGATGTAGGCAATCTCCAATGGCATGCGTGGATGCGCCACAAACTAAGCAAAGGCGGTTAGCACACCTGCAGTCCTTTGCCAGGTGTCCATTTCATTTGCAGTAGAAGCAAAAGTCTGGACTAGGCCGATTAAATGGTACTCCCGGTCTCCTGGGTACAAACGGTGGCCCGCAAGAGGCTTCTTCTGCTATCTAAGTAGCAGGGCGCTTCACACCGGCAGATTGAGGTCTGCCCTTCTTCTTCACTACTGCCTCATATTTTCGGGCAGCCTTCAGTGCAAGGTCATGGGTTGGGAAATCTCCTATAGCTATAGCAGCTTGGATCTCCTGGTCCAACCCTTGCTGAAATCGTCTAGCCCTGATCTCAGCAGTTGGTATGAGATGTGCCGCGAACCTGTTACGGTCTTGTGTTAGCTGTGTAGTATGTGATATTAGGAAATTGAATATTTGAGACATAATTTACCTGCTCAACATGGAACTCAACATCATACGCATCCACAGATTTGCTCCACATAGAGCCTTGTTGCAGGTGGATGAATTGCTTCTTCATATCAAAACAGGCAGTCTTGGAAAAATATTTCGCATCGAGCATAACGCAAAATGTCTTCCATTCGATCACGTAGGTGTATTTTCTCCTTAGAAATCATAGGGATTCCTAAGTGTGTTTTCTCTTACAAGTCATAAGGATTTTACAAGAGTATTTTCTCCTCGTAAGGTCGAGAGGACCTTATAAGTGTCGTTCACCATATGAGGATATTTCTCACCATTGGAGGAACTTGGTGGGTAATTTATTTATGTCCATGGATTATATACAAGAGTCGATATTGGACAACTTGTAGGGCAACTTAGAAGATATGACGACTTAAGAAAAGGTTCAGATCCCTGTAACTTAAGAATTTTGAATTCTATAAGCCATGAGGGTCTTATAGAGGGTATATTCTCCTTGAGAGTCGTGAGGATCTCGTAAGTCCATTTTCTCCTTATGAATCGTATAGATTCCTAAGTATGCTACTCCTTTGTGAGTCATAAGGATCTCACACGGGTTTTTTCTCCTTAAAAAGTCGTGAGGACATTGCAATTTTTTTTTGATGAGATCGCGCCCTTTTGGGTTTTCATGAGCTCGCCGGTAGTCCTGCTGATTTTACTCATGGCGCCCTTTCGGGTTTTCATCCGTGTCCATTTCGCTTGTGGACATACCATTTTTTAACGAGTTTGCGCTCATTTGGATTTTCACTAGCTCGCCGGCAGTCCTACTATTTTTACTGACGGCACCCTTTCGGGTTTTCATCCGTGCCCATTTTGCTTGTGGACATACCATTTTTTAGCGACCCGTAAGGTAACGCACCATTAGCAGTAGACCCTAATCTTTTTTGAAGGACTGCATCATGTGGGACCTGGGAAGGTTATGAATCATTTATACCCGTGGATTGTATACGGTAATTTATATAATAATCCACCGTAGGGCTAAATGTATTAGCTTAAGAACATGATGGTCCATTATCGCCGTATGTTTCGGGCAAGATGCTAGTTTAGGGACGTTTCGGTCCAATATCGCCGTGTTTTGGGGCGAAATGCTAGTTTAGGGACATTCCGGTCCAATATCGTCGTGTTTTAGGGCGAAATGCTAGTTTAGGGACATTCCGGTTCATTATTAGTTTAGGGACTTCTCGGTCCATGATTAGTTTAGGGACTTCTCGGTCCATGATTACCGTTTTTCAGGCGACGGGGTTTTTTGGTACTACTCTCAGAGTTTTGACTCAGGAAGATAGCGAGTGAAAACAAGCGTCGTCATCTATCATTGACCTAAGTCATGACCCGTCAAGTATAGTACTTTTTGAGGAATCTGGTAGACTTTGTCTATGATGTACGAGCCTTCATACTTCGGCTAGAACATCCCCCATTTTACACGATTGGGGATCATTAGTTTTTTGACGACTAGCACGAGTTCTCCTTGGCGGAATGTTCTCGGCCTGGTCAATCTTTCATAAAACCGTGTCATCCTTGTCTTATAAGCCTCTAAATTTTGTTGTGCTATAAGGTAGGTTTCGTCAAGGGCGTCGAGCTCCTCAAGCCTAAGATGAGCATTTTCTTCATCTGTCAGCTCGTATCGAACCACTACTCGTAAAGAGCAGAGTTCTATTTCCAATGGGAGCACCGCTTCCGTACGGAACACCAATGCGTATGGTGTTGTATTCGTAGCCGTCTTGATTGTTGTTCGGTATGCCTAGAAAGTTTTGTGCAACCTTTCGTGTCAGTCTTTTTTGTTTCTGGACACAGTATTTTTTATAATCCCGGTCAAGGTTTTGTTGAAGCTTTCAGCTAGACCGTTGGCCCGAAGATTATAGACTGAAGAGTATCTCCAATCTATTTTATGTTGCTATGCAAAATGGCTGATTTTTTGTCTTCTGTAAGCTGGTCCATTATCCAAGACAATGCGTCGCGGAGTGCCGAACCAATAGATGACATGGATTTTGAAGAAATGGAGGATATTCTCCGTTTTCACCTCTCTTAGTGGTACTACTTATGCCCACTTAGAAAAGTAATCAGTCGTTGCCAATATAAACCGATGTCCTTTGGAGGATACTGGTTTGATGGGGCCAATTATATCGGTTCCCCACATTTCGAACGGCCAGCTGGCCACTGTCGGGTGCAGCGGATTTGGGTGATGGTGTATGAAGTCCCTGTGAATTTCACATGAGTGACACTGCTTTGCATATTCGAGGCAGTCCTGAATCATCGTGGGTCAATAGTAACCCATTCTTTTTATATTCAGCCTTATCTTTGAACCCTCCTGATGGGAGCCGCAAAGTCCATCATGTATTTCCTGAACGACTTTCTTTGCTTCCTTCGGTCTTAGGCACCTTAGCCATAGAAGGTCAAATGGACTCTTATAAAGGGTATCATTGACGAAGACGAAAGACAAAGCTCGTTTCATGAGCTGATGTCTAGATGATGCATTTTCGGGCGTTCGTTGGGACTTGAAGTAGCCTATGAAGACTTCCCTCCAATCCTTGACATTTTCTTCGTTCTCTATTTGAAGGGATACTTCTTCGGTCATTTCTCTTTCTTTGGATGGCTCTATCAAGTGTCCCGAAAATATATCTATTGGTGTGAGGACCCTGGGGCTTTGCACAATGATCTTTACGTCATCGAGATTTTCATCGGTCAATTCCTTAGCCAATTTGGCCAACGCATCCGTTTTTGCCGTTTTCTGCTTGCGGTATACTTTCGAGGGTATAGGAAAAGATTTGCGTCAGCAGTTGCTGCATCTTTTTGCTATACCTTATCAGCTCTGGCTTGCATGTTTGATAATCGCCATTTACTTGACTGACGATCAGTTGGGAGTCTCCGTATATGAGGTCTTTGATTCCCATATCGATAGCGATCTCAAGACCAGTTATTAAAGCTTCGTATTCAGGTTCGTTGTTAGTCCTTGGCTCCATTAAAGAGAGTGCGTAACACAATATCCCTCCTTTCGGGTCATAAAGATAAGGCCCACCTCAGATTTGATTATGAGGGTGTTTTGCTTTCGCCGCTTCATGGAGGATGCTCCAACGAAGTAAAGCTCCTATTGAGACTTATCTTCTTCTTTTTCTTCTTCGATTGCGTCGAATGCATGCTCATCAGGCAACTCGCAATTTAAGAGGGAGTCGGCTGGTATCGGATGCTCTGCTAGAAATTTAGCTATGGCCTATCCTTTCACTGCTTTGAGAGGTCGATACGTTACTGAGAACTCCATCAGGAGGAGGACCAATTTGGCAAGCCTTCCTGTTAGTATGGCTTTTGGTATTAGATATTTGAGAGGATCTGTTTAACGCCGAAAGACCGGACCGAGACGTTGGGACGTCTAGCCTGAATTTAGGGACAGATGCTATTTAGACATATCCATCCACCTCTTCGAAGTTACCAAGTTAATTTATGGCACCGTATAGGTTTGGATAGATGCGACCGTTATAACAGACTTTATCAGATTCCCCCTCATTTGTGAGGGGTTTTATATTGTGGGGACGCTCTTCCCTGCAGGCACAAGTCCCTGCAGTTAATTACGTTACCGCGTCGTGATAACCACTTTCTCCTGCTCCGGAAGTTTACTTCGTGTCGTGTGTATTTTTGTTTATTTTGATTGCCCGTAAATTGTAACTGGAGACTAATTTATGTCGTCGCCCGTAAGGCGCAGATCGGTCTAAATTCGTATATTTTTATATTTAGGTTTGGGTTTTGAACTTTAGGATGTATGTTCTCTTAGCTCAAAAATGTTTTGTTTTATTTAAGGATCATTACTCTAGTTTGAGATTAAGATCTGCTTAAACATGTGAGCATTTAGGCTCAATTTAATTTTTAACTAAGAATACGTTAGTCCTATTTGAGACTAAAATCAACTTGGTAATATTTTAGGAGTCATCAAATTTTTATTAAGATCCAACAAAAGAGCGTTTGGGCTCAGATGCAAGAAACTTTCAGAGGGACTTAGCCAATTTAGGCTTGGTCTGCTCAGTCTTCTCTTCTTTCTCTTTTTTTATTCAAAAGTGCTAAGCACTTCTTTGGGTTATGTTTGCTCAACCATTTTCCTTTTATGCAGAACTAAGCACTTGTTTGGAGCTCTGGCGCTCACATGTGTATCATGTGAAGCACTCAGTCTTAGACGCTGCCCAATAAGTGCTAAACACTTTAGTTATTTTAACTGAATATGTATAGTGCTAAGCACTTTTATATGGCGCCCACTTGAGAAGAACATGAGGCGCTGTCTCATTTATTTTGTTGGGCGCTCATGTGTTTCACGTGAGGCACTGGGCGCTGCCCAATCAATGCTAAGCACTCAGCTGTTTTGGCTGTATATGAAGTGCAAAGCACTTTTACTCAGCGCTCACGTGTGTGTCTCGTGCGGCGCTGGCCTTCTGTTTTGGGCGTCCACGTGGGAAACACGTGAAGCGCTAATTCCTTTGGTGGGGGTGCCTACATGGGAAGCATGTGAGATGCTAATTCCTTTGGTTTGGGAATCTTTTGGGTGCTCACATTTTTTACGTGAGGCACTGAATTCTTTTGGAGATTTAATCTCTGCTGATATTTTTTTAGAGAATTTAAATCTTTGTTAATGGTGTTTTAAATTGGAGGTCGCGTTAGGCTCGTACGTCACTCCACCAGTTGGGGTGGAGCGGGAGTTGTTGTTGCATGAGGTGCAGTGAAAAGCCATTGATTTCTGCACAGGAGCAAGACACCAAGTTTTGGTATCTCGAATCCAGGGGAAACCATAGCGAACCGTGATTTTGTTCACAAACACGGCACACGAAGTGTGGAACGGAAAGAGGAAAAAAGTCCTACCGGGCATGCCAGAATCTATTTACCGCCAAAAACAAAGACGAACTGGGATGGATCGTCTTGCCTGAATTTGAGGACAGATGCTATTTGGACATATCCATCTACCTCTCCGAAAATACCAAGTTGATTTATGGCACTGTATATCGGTGGTTTGGATAGATGCGACCGTTGTAGTAGAGTTTATCAAATTCCCCATTATTTGTGAGGGGTTTTTGATTGTGGGGACGCTATTCCCTGCAGGCGCAAGCGCCTACAGTTAATTACGTTACCGTGTTGCGATAGCCACTTTCTTCTTCCCCAGTAGTTCACTTCGTGTTATCTGTTATTTTTTTGTTTTGGTTGCCCGTTAATTGTATACGGAGATTAGTTTAGGTCGTCGCTCGTAGAGCGCGGATTAGTTCAAATCCGTATATTTTAGATTTGGGGATTGAACTTAGATTGTATGTATTCTGTCGGTTCAAAGAATATTTCATTTTATTTAAGGACCGTTAATCAAGTTTGAGATTAAGAACTTAAATAAATGAGCATTTATGCTCAATTTATTTTTACTAAATATACATTAGTCTTATTTGAGACTAAAATCAACTTAGCAACGTTTTAGGGATCATCAAATTTTTGTTGAGATCCAACAACAGAGCGTTTGGGCTCAGCTGCAAGAAATTTCAAAGACTTAGCCAATTTGGGCTTGGTCTACTCGGCCTTTGGCTTTCCCCCTTTATTCAAAAGTGCTAAGCACTTATTTTCTGCTCTAGCGCTCACGTATGTACCACATGAGGCGCTCAGACATGGGCACTGCCCAATCAGTGTTAGGCACTCAGTCATTTTGACTAAATTTATAGTGTTTAGTACTTTTATACGGCGCTCGCGTGTGTTTCACGTGAAGCGCTGAGCGTTCTGTTTTGTTGGTCGCTCACGTGTATTTCACATGACACGCTGAGTTTATATTTTTGGGCGCTCACATGTATTCCACATGAGGCGCTGAGTTTATATTTTGGGCGCTTCACGTGGGATGCACGTGAGGCATTGAGCCTTTTGTTTTAGGTGCTTCACGTGGGAAGCACGTGAAGCTCCAGGTCCTTTGTTTTGGGCGCTCACGTGGAAAACACATGGGGTGCCGAATTCCATTTAAGGGAATCTTTTGGGTGCTCACGTGTGTTTCACGTGAGGCGCCGATCTCCTTTTGTTCGGCTCTCACGTGGGAAACACGTGAGGATCTGAGTCCTTTAAAGATTTACTTTCTGTTTATCTTTCGAAAAGAAGTTAAACTTCTGTTAATGGCGTTTTGGCCATTAATGGTCATCAAGATCTCTGTTTCAAAGATCTGAGATCAAGTTTTTTGAGAACTAAGTTCTTATGTTCTAAGAACTAAGTTCTTTTTGTGTAGAGTTAAACCCTGCTTTCAGAGGAATTAAATTCCTAGAACCTATATTCTTTTTCTCTCTCATTTTTTCTTTTAATCTAGTTCTTTCTCCTAAATTCTGAATTTGAAGAACATGATCTCCCCGATGAGAATTAAATTCTTAACTTGTGGGGAGATCTGCTTTGCAGATCTCAGATCAGAGGAAAAACTAAGTTCTTTTTATGAAAGGTTAAACCCTTATTTTTTTGCTTTATACTAGGCAAAGGAGATATGTTTATCTATACTTTTCTTTACCTAGGGTTTGAGAGAGCAAGAACCTTTTTCTTTTTGGAGAATTGAATTCTCGATTTTCTTTTGTAGAGAAGCTTATAGGGTCGATCCTCCTTTTAGACTTGAAGTCTCCTATCCTTTATATGGGAGAGGCAGATTATTAATTAGTTTGAGAAATTCTCTCATTTGTGAGATACCAATTGATTTAATTGGCCTCAAAAATTATTTGGGAGATTTTATCCACCGTTGGATTTTTAATCCAAAGAATTTTTGTTTTACAGAATACGTATATATATATATATATATATATATATATATATTTGTATTTTTAAGAAGATTAGGGAAATATTTTCCCATAGATAGAATTTAATTCTATCAAACGGTGATTTTTAATCACCATTGGATTTTTTTAATCCAAGAGTTCAGAATTTATCTTTCTCGTTTAGAAAAATTAGGAAAATATTTTCCCATATTAGAATTTGATTCTATTATTGGATTTTTTATCCAACAACTCTCTGTTTAACAGAGAAAAATTTTCTTATTTTAAAAAAGATCAGGAGGATATTTTCTCCCCTAATAGAATTTAATTCTATCATTGGATGATTTTTAATCACCATTGGATTTTTGATCCAACGGCTCTATTTAACAGAGAATATCCCCAGATTTTAAGGAAATAATTCACTATATAGAATTTAATTTTACCTTCTTTAATTTGGGCGCTGATGCTCACGTGCTATGCACGTGGGCGCCGCCTAAGAATTTAATTCTTACGGAAACATGCACCACGTGTTTTGCACGTCAGCGCTCACGTGAGCTTGACGTAAGACGCTAGCATAGGACTTTTTTAATCCTAATAAATGCTAGCGCTGGCGCTTACGTGTTAAACACGTGAGACGCTGCTTGATAGATTTTTTTTAAAATGTTATTTTTTATGAGGAAACAATCTTTGCATCCAAATTTCTTCGAGAAGAATAATCTAGATATTGTAGCTGAGCGCTCATTCTGACTTCCTAATGTTTAGAATCCAGATATAGTTTTCTTTAAGGTCTGAAACTTGTCTTTTCATAGCTAATTTATTAACCAACTATTTGTTGGTTCCTGTAGAAATCGCTTTATAAACCGTGTCATTTGCTTCAGCTGGCGTTTTAAATGAAGAGACACCATCTTTGTTTGTATTTGATTAACATTTCTTGTATTTTTTTAAGAACAAAACTCGTTCAATGTCAGTTATTGAATTCATTTCCATTGCCTCAACTTTAGTTGAAGCAATGGAAATAAACCCAGTAAGTGAATTGAACGAACTCTATTCTACAAAAAGATATAATAGAAAAGTTAATCAAATACATACAAAGATGGTGTCACTTCAATTAAAATGGCAGCTGAAGCAAATTGCACAGTTTATACGGCGATTTGTACAGGAACCGACAAAAAGACGGCTACCAAATTAGGTATAAAAAGACAAGCTTCAGACCTTAAAGTAAGCTATACCTGAACCCACCAAAATGATGTAATAAATTTTAGATTGTATATGTGTATATTTATGTATGGCTGTGTGATGGTCAATGAATTTTTAGATTTCACAAGCACTGCCCAAATGATGTAATAAATATGATTTTGTTTTTATTCTCCAACTATATATGATGTGTATTGAAATTTGTTGATGTTTTGTACATATGAACTGTGATGATGTTTGCATCTGAAATCTCAGATTTGTTTGTTGTAGATGATAAAAATTTGTGAGAAAATGAAGTATATTAGAGCTCAATATTTAACCGTTACTTAAACTAGCAGTTATATTTTGAGTTCACTCCAGTAGAAATCTAACTGCTTCTTTAAGTAGCGGTTTAATGTTGACCAACTAATTATTTGAGCTCACTGACTATTTAACCGCTTTTATAAGCACACTAGATTTTTTTTTGAGCTCACTGACTATTTAACTGCCACAGGAAATATCTAACTGCTACTTAAACTAGCGGTTTTATTTTGACATACTAATAATTTGAGCTGACTGACAATTTAACCGCCTCTTTAAGCAGCGGTTATTCTTTGAGCTCACAGATAGCACACTATTTAACCGCTACTTTAAATAGCGGTTTATTTTTACCTAATAATAATTTGAGCTCATTGACTATATAACCGCTTTTTTAAGAAGTGGTTACTTTTTGAGCTCATATGTAACCGCTACTTAAACTAGCGGTTATATTTTCTGCACCAATAAATTTAACAGTTGATTAACACAACAAATGTCAGCAACATTATTAGTTCACACGTCCAATATTAACAACCGATATTGCATCAAGTATCATTCATTCATATCATTCATTTATAACAAATGTCATTCATTTACTAAAGAAAATTGTTGTTATAGTTTATCAAACATAATTCACTTACATCAAAAATTATTTATTTGCATCAAATATCATTCATTTACAACAAACTATTCTGAATAACCAAACAATTCATTCAAGTTCCATGACGGACTCGGTTGACCAGGATGTAAGTCTTCTACATATTGTGTTTATCTTCTCGGACAAGTTCTTTTGTTGTGGAATGCTAATTGGTCACATTCTGTGCATACTCTCTTTAGTTTTTTCCCTTCACTGTTTTTCTTATCAAGCCGAGTTTTAATCCGATTCTTTTTATGAACCCTAGTGTTAGATTGCAAAGGATTTTGTATTTTTGAAATATCACCTTTCGTCGATTTCAAATTTGCTTCATCTACCAAGTCTTCTTTCACACTTGGTATTTCAACCGGAAGTTCAGATAGTCATATCGTAGGTTTGGACAATTCTGCAAGCATAATTTTGTATTCATTCTCTGACGCAACACCTTCCACAGCAAGTAGATTGAACTCGTTATATAAATGACCATGCTACGTCGTTTTAGTCATCTGTACAGAAGGTGGTACGACACTCATCATGATAATATTTTGATTAATATTTCTCGTCCATCTTGGTAATATATATTGATACAGTATACTATTCATATTTTTTGATACAAAAACTCTGAATATATGCCTACATAATAGTCCAGTTGATTCAAAATGATTGCAAATGCATAAGGAAAATTTTCCTTTTGTCGTAAATTCGACATAATATACTCTTCGCTTATCCTTCTTCGGATCAGGAAGTACGTTGTGAACTTTATATCTGATTGTCCCGTCGACTTTTAAAACTTTCTCGATATTAAATGATTGAGATATTTGGAGCTCTACTTGAATCTTTTCAAATATGCTTTTGGTGTAAGCTTTGGAAGCATCTAATTCTAGTGGCGTATTTGTGACACACGTACGATTCTTGCATAGTGTATCAAAATCCATTCTTTTCTCGTGCCCGTACTATATCCATAGTGCACTTCTTGTTTTCATAACAAACTCTTTAATTGTGGTGTTCCAATTAAGATAGGCATAAAAAAAGCATTCATGCTCTCGCTACATCCGGTTGTTCGCATTCCTGCAGAAAAGTTTCTTGATGTATAAGCCAGTATCCATTTCTCTCGTAAACCGTACATTATTGAAAGACATTCATGCCCACTAACTTGGTACTTTTCATCTAACGCGAACCACTTGTCTTCAAATTTCTCAATTGTCAAAATTTTATCTACGCAACATTTACAGTCATTTAGAAAACCGGTATCCTGATAATATACACTCTGCAATTTCTTTGGATACTTCTGACTAATGTTTCATATACAATAATGATGTCTTGTATTCGGAAACACCTTGATGATAGCATGTGTCATAGCATATCTTGACTGGTGATTATAAATAGCGGTGTCTTATTATACATCGTAATTAACCATTGCTGAAACAACCAGGTGAAAGACTCTTCGGACTCATTCCGCATTAACGTCAAACCAAATATTTTTGATTTATAATGATGATTAATACCAGTGAATGGGGACGGAAAGAATTTGATATTTGTTCTTTCAATACGTGGTGTCAAAAGTAATTGTATCACCGAAAGCTGTATAGGAAGTTTTTAAGCGCGCATCGATGAATAAGAGGGTTTCTATATGATTTTTTTCGTCATATTTTACTACGTAAGGAAAATTAGGCCTCTCAACTTGAATGGATTGCAAATAAGTTAAAATAATTTGGGTATCTTATATGTCCATAAATTGATGTCAACCTATTTTTCTTAATTCACTCTTTACATCGTTTAGCCCGTAGTCAAGATTCTTTACCCTGCCACGACCTTATCCAAGTATCATATATATTTTGTTTGGACCAACCCCACTATCCTTAAAATTAAAAATTTGATTTCTGTCGAATTTGGAAATAATTTTGTGACAATATAGGTGTTGAACTATTAGCTGCAGTATAAATGGATGGTTATGATCTCTCTTATAAGAAGTTATTTTTCATTGATCGTCCTTTTTAACAACAAACATACGGGCTTTATACTTGGATCCAAGATAATTATTTCTCCAGAACGTCGAAAAATATATTTTACGTTTTACATCGGGCTTGAAATGTTAAGGTTTTGCGGTCTTGTTACATTCATATAGTCTGGAGATAGGTTCAATACTGTGAACTACACGACGAGTATAACGAACTCCGATAGCAAACCCAATGTTTCGAATATAAGCCAAATAACATTCATAAGTATTATCTAGTGAATTGAATATCATGCCAATTTCAAGTTCTACCAAATCACTTGTTACACCTAGCTCGTTATTCTCATCAAGCCTTACTTTAAAAGACGATACATTCTTACATTTGCTTCCACTCGTTGGCGAGATAAATTCAACTTTAGAAGACGGGACATTATTACATTTGCTTCCACTAGTTGACGACATAAACTCAAATTTAGGAGATGAAACATTCATATATTTGCTTCCACTAGTTGACGATATAAACTCAGCATTTTTTTTTCAGGGGTTACTTGGTCGATAGGAATAATTGGTTTTTTCAAGTATTCATCTTCGTCTATTCCCACTGCTAATCCTTCATCTTCTTCTTCATAATCAGGGATAGTCCACTGATAGGCTATATTAATCGACATGCTAGCATATGTACATTTAGAAGTAAAAAATTTACCACGGTCATTTTGAAAAACTTCATTGAGGAAGAAGTAGATATGCTCTGGCGAAAGCTAGGGTTCAAAAATCGACATATCACTTCTAAAAACTTTGTTTAGGAAGAAACATAGTGCTCTGGCGGTTTTCTAGGATTGAAAATCGAAAAGTGATATATTGCTCAACCGCCAGAAAAAAATTACTTAAGTGGCGGTTAAATATTGATTTTCAACCGCTACTTTAAGTGGCGGTTAAGTAAGATCCATTAGATCTTAACCGCTTCTTAAAGCAGTAGTTAAATTTACGCGGTCTAGATTTGTTAGATAAAATATATTTGATATTAACCGCTACTTTAAATAGCGTTTAAATCAAGACTGTTGGATTTGAACCGCTTCTTAAAGAAGCGATTAAAATTGAACGGTCCTAATTTATTGGATAAATTTATTTATCCAACGTTATATCCAGTACCGGACCCTAAATATAAAACTATTTCTGTTAAAAAATAATGAAAAAGTTTATTTCTTAATAAATATTTCCTGATGATATGGAGTAGCTTTCAAGAAATTTTGACATATTAAAGAAAGTTGTTATTTTTAATTTTCTCTTAGATGCTGCTAGTACTTTTGTTGGAAAAGTCCAGCTTTAATCAAACTTTCTTCTTGTTGACCATTCAAATGTGCTGACCCTATCTCCTTTCAATTGCGTGGCAAAGATAAATTCGATTCTCTAGTTAAATATCTTGTATTAATTATTATATATAAACAATTATCAGCAGTAAGTAATTCTCTTTATTTGTCTGATAAGACTATCTCGGCTTCATTCTTCTTTCTGTCTAAAAAAATATTATTAACGCCTAATAGCTTCTGCTGTGAAATTTTTCTTTCCGATGTTTACATATGTTTGGTTTAATTTTTGTGAAGTTCTCATTAGATAAAATCTTGTTGAAAAAATATTGAATATTGAATTTTACTCGTGTGGTCACTCTTTCTTTTGGGTAGCACAAGACATTTTGCTACAGCTCTCGCAGCCCAATCGTATTCTATCAAAAGGTCTAAAGTTATAGTATTGTCTGTACAAAATTCGAATGAGATCCCTGAGGAATCTCTTTGTACTTAAAACGATCATCAAGTTCTTTTGGCTGTTTATCAAAAGAATTGTACTATAACAATACTACTTAATTAGTGCAATCGTCATCATTTCAAGAGCCATGTAAGGTAAATAGCTTATCAGGGGAAAATGATCTAAACCCCCGGCCTAGGAAAACAATAGGATTAGATCACTAGCTCAAAAAAATTTATAAAAGACTCTTAGAATTTGAAAGTTCTTGTGTTTTAATCTCTACAGTATATTTAGTATTGTTTTATGCCAATATTATAGTTTCAGATAAACTATTACATTTATCTTTTAAAGTGTTATACTTATCTTTCAAAGTACTACATTTATATTGAAATAGATCAAATGTAATAAATATAGCAATTTTACTAAAAAAAATATAACAGTTTCGTGTCATATATAGTATTTTATAGCATAAATATAGTATTTTGAAAGATAAATATAGCATTTTAAGAAGTAAATGTAGTGGTTTACCTGAAAAGACAGTATTGACATAGAACAATAGTAAATATACTATAGAGAATAAAGCAAAAAAAAATTTAAGTTTAAAGAATTTTTCACCAAGAAACTAAACCTGTTGTTTTTTCAAAATTATGGATTTTGATCTATTTTCCCCCTAATATTAATTACTTATCACTTAATCTTTTTTGGGATCTAGCATTGGCATGTACCATGCATAAGGGATGTTAAAAGAGCTCAAAACTTATAGCTCGGTTCGAGATCGGCTAGTTAAAATCTCTGCTCGGGCTTGTTTGACAACTAAACGAGCCGAGCTTGAACAAAAATTTAAGCTCGGTGAAATAAACGAACAAACACGAACACGGCGGGCTCGAGCTTAGCTCGCGGTCGAGCTCAGCTCGTTTAAGGCTCGTGCAAAATTGGATAATTTATATCTTATTTGATATTCAGTAGGAATAAACGTATGATTACCTATTCTTAAATTAAGATTATAATTATTAGCTAGTTGATGTTAATTGAGATTTACATCACGATAAATATTGAATCAAATATTGTAATTCTAAAATATTGAAAAATTTAAATAATTAATAACTTTAAATTTTATCAACAAAGTTCAAAACAAGTTTTAAACTCGTTTATTTAATTATAATAACTAAATTCCGAGCTGCTCACTTTGTCGGATATAATATTGAACATTGATATGATGTTTTTATATATTGATGTAATTATCTATAGCTTTTTTTCTAGATTTTAGATAGACTCAATAAAGTTCGAGGCTTGATGAAAACTCGGGTTGGGCTTGTTTGACAAATAACGAGCCAAGCTTGAACAAGTTTTTAAACTCGGTTAAATATCATAGGCAAGCGGAACAACCTAAAGCTCGGCTCGTTTGGCTCGTTTAACAGCCCTAATCATGCATGATTCAATAAATGGCAAGAAGTGAAATAAACTATTTTACTTAGGGGCCGTTTGTTTGCCGAGAATTGCCCAAAAATAGGAATTGGAGGGGACAAAATAATGTTCACAAAATGGAAAAAATGTGGAATTGTCATTTCATTGTTTGTTTATAAAGAATGAGAACATCAAGTTTTGGAAATTGACATCAACATTTTAGGATTTGAAGTCCGTATTTTGACAATTCAAAATCTGAGCCTTTTTTGAGTGGAAATGGGTATTCCAAAAGACACGACAGCTTTTGAGGGTTAATTTATGTTTTTTTTATCGGATAGGGTTACCTTCTTATTTCATTTTATGCTGTGGTTGCCACCTTACTCATTTCACAGTTATTAATTTCACCAAGGAATTGTGGTCTTGGGTTGGCTTGGCCCTTATTTGTTAAATTCACTGATGCATGAGGAATTTGGATGGGCTTGGCTCTTATTATTTGTTAGGTGTTGGATATGCACCCGAATTAATTTTATGTTGCTTCGTGTGTATTTGTTGCTGTATTTTGGGATATATTTTTTGATAGTTGGCGGGGAAAGTTTATTAAGCTCATCTTGGTCTCTCTGGCCAAATTATCATAATCCAATTCCTATTTTATTTTGGAACAACCAAACAAGCTAAAAATTCAAGGGGCAACCTGTTAAGGTATGTGGATAAAATAGTCTTATATTGGAAAAACTATATAGGTATAAGATATAAGATATTTCAAATTTTCATAAGGCTTGAGTCTTTATTGGATGGAACTCGTCTATGCAAACAAACAAGAAAATGAGAATTCCAGAAGACGCCAATACAACAACTCATGACACAAAACATCATCCACTGTCCAAATATGGACAATGCAGTTTATGAGTCTTTTTTTCCTTCATTCTTCTCGAAATAAATTTCAAAAGTACATTAATACAAAAAAAAAACTCTCTCTCTCTCTCCCACTCTCACAGAAGCAATTACACAATATGTTCATTTTCTCTATATAATATTAATATTGTGCACGTACGTATGTCATTTAAATTACTAATTTTTCATTAAAAACTATAATATTGCCCTGCTGGTTTTAAATGATGTGGTTAATTTTGTACGCAAACTGTGCACTTGCTATGCACACGTATTATACAGGAAAATGTATACCAATCAATCCACTCATATTGTATTTGTTTCACTTAGAAAGAAAATGATGGAGGTACTTTTCAGATCTCCTTCAGATGTTGTCCTCCGTCGATTTCCCGGTGAATTCTGGAGGGGATCCCCTGCTGTGTGTGGGTCTCAATAGGATTTTAGAAGATTTGGTGATTGGAGGAGTTTGACGCCAAGTATCTGCAAAGAAGTCCCGGGGTGGTTTGATACCACCGAGAACCCTCCGACAATCAAGTTAGTACTAGATCCGAGCAGCGTAGCGGCTAGGTGGAGTAAAAATGGCTTACTTGACCCTTCAGTGGTAGGGGTTTATATAGCGGTGGAGGCACGCAGTAGCAGGCGCGAGAATCTCGCCGGCGGTTACGCTCCCGACGTCATGCCCGCGTAGAGGGCGGATCGCCCATTAATGGGGATCGTGGAGGCGTGGAACGTGGAATGTTGCTGGCGGAGAATCTGCGCGTGGCGAGATTCGCGGAGCGGCGGTTGCTCCCGTGAGTGGTGGAGCTGGTCGGATGACCGAGGAAGACGGCCTTGGCCGGGGGGCTCGGGGACGAGTGAGAATGCCGAGGAGTCTCGGTTTTGTGGCAGCTCAGGGCTAGCCGATGGGCCGGGGAGGCCCATCTGTAGGGAGCCCCCAATGAGGGCTAGCTTGTGATTGCAGGTCGGGCGCGGGGGGGCCTGGTCGGCCTCTGCGGGACCTTTCTTCTGGGTTACGGGACCGGCCATCCGCCATGTGTCCTGATCTTAGGGGTCGCCAATATTGAGCATTATCAGAAAAGCTTTCACAATTTTCAGAAACACACTATAATACTTCTGTGCAAAGAATCCAAACACATTATACTTTTCCTAAAAAAGAATAAAAAACATCATACTTCTTGCATTCGCTGTATCTCCTTTATATTTACAAACAAATTTACAAATTTGTACATGATGACACTACACATATCACGCTTTGTACATGATAATACTTCCTTTAGTTGCGATTTTAAATCTTTGTTGGATTTTTATGTTGATTTTTCTTGACGAAAAAGAAAGCCACGTTAGCGATCAATTTCAAATAAAAATGCCTTCTCGTTTTTGCAATTTTACTATCCTTGAGCGTACACAACACACCCACTCACACAACCGGCACACAACACACGCAACTAGGGGACCCACGAATTTACCCCCAAAATGTTAATTTGTGGCAAACTTCCCCTACTGGGGTTCTTGGTATTCGAACCCCGCATTCTCCCCATGAGGAAAAATACCCATACCAACCGAGCTATTGCTCATTGGTCCTTTTTGCACTTAATTGTAAAGGTAGATATATAATAAATACAGGGGTGTGTATTTGCACATATATCATGACTTGTCAAAATATTGCGACTTGGAGATGCTCAACTCGCTGGCTTGGTAGGTTCCACATAACATATAAGAATGATGCAAGTAATGCAATCATCAATCCGACGGTCTACATGGAATTTAGCGGTGGCTTCCCTTAATCTTTCTTTCGAGTACCGTGAATGCTTTGATTCTTTTCTATGGTTCTCGCATGTGTTGTCAAAAAGGCCAGATGTTAAAAGTCAACTAACTATGTATAAAATATTAGACTGAGATCCTATCCTTATCTTTATGTGCTTAAACAATTGTGAACATAATCTATCACGTTCCTTGATTTAATTTGTTGATTATGTACCACAAAGTTTTCAATTCTTTGTTTTGGTAGCGTCAAATTTATATGAATTCTAAAACTTGGATTTGGAGGGAACATTAAAATGGTGAGAATATCACTGAGTTGCTTCCAAATAAGACAAAATATCCAATTTCCAAGCTTAGGTGGAGAGAATTTCTCTTAAAATCCTTACTTTACTTTTTGATTCATGAATCTAAATATCTTCTTAAATGGCAACAAATCTTTCCCAAACCAAATCCTCCAACCAAACAAAAAACTATCAAATCCATGTGGATTTGGTCTCCGAAACTCATAAATCCAATCCAAATCCCTCAACCAAACGGGCCCTAAAACTACTCCGTATTGATTATTGAAAGAGATTACCATTAACTGCAAGCCTTAACCGTCTGTGTATCATATCTGGCTTCCTCCAAAAAAAAGTCATATAAGAATTCTAGACGATCGCTTAACGGAGTAATATGAAGGTTAAATAAGACAAATTATTTTCAAAATCATGTCTGAGCTTGATGATGCTCAGAAGTGGTATTTCCTAAGATCACGACATGTGGCGAATGACGTGTCCCATGGCTCACGGAAAGGGAGCGACAACGGTACATTGGAACCATGTCCCGTGCCTTCGACCCGAGGATGGTTCCGACCTTCAGTGGCCGTCCAGACCACTCCTATGCCCGCCTTACAAACAACCGTTGGCTCGCCTCCGAGCCTCCTCCATGATGGGCCTCCTCGGCCCTCCCACTCGCCTCCGAGCCTCCCACCAAGCTTAACTTCCTCGGTCTCATCGACCGACCAACAGCACAGATCACAGGCGTCTCCGCCACGGCTCCGCGAATCTCGCCAGACGCGAGATATCCGCCGCCCACGATCCCGCGTTCCACGCCATCACGATCCCCCATTAACGAGCATATCTCGTCATTAATGAGAGATCCCGTGTTTCATGCAGGCGTAACGCCAGGGGCGTAAGGGCCGGCGTGAATCTCGCGCCCGCCAGCCCATGGCTGCCACTATATAAACCCCTCTCTCAGACGACTCAGGTAAGCCAATTTTACCCCAAGAGGTCGTTACTCTGCCCATTTAGTCCGTCTAACTTGATCGCCGGAGGGTCCTCGGTGGTGCAACCACCCCGGGACTTCCTTGCAGATAGCTCGGCCTCAACCACATCAAGCCCATTGAGATCCACACGCTCCAGGAGGCAACCTCCCAACTCAATCTCAGTCGCTCGTCTCCACTCGCTGCAGATCAACGGAAGGTAACATCTGAAGGAGATCCAGGCCTCCATCAGTTGGCGCCGTCTGTGGGAAAAGTAGTTCCACTGAACGAAAGTTAACCTTCCGATCCCGAACATATGGCGAGTGATTATCGTGAAGATCCGAGCTCCAGCTGCCGTCCTCCCCACAACGGAGACACGGGTGGATCCCCCCTCCCCCGAACGCCATTCACGCCCTATCGGCTCAGATAGATCGGCTCGCGTCCGTCGTGGATGCACTTGTCCGCATCCAAACGGCGGGACAAGCTACCAATGTCGCCGTTCCCCCACCTCGAGAGTGATACGTGGGGAGAGAAGACACTACCCGTGCCGACACTTCTGGGCACCGCCTCGCTATCTCGGGCGGCCACAGATCCCCTGTGGCAACCAATTCCATGACCCGCTGGGCACCACACAGCTCAACACCGAGATCTCACGCCAGAGCACCCCACCCTGAGGCCCATCGCGCTCCCGTCCCTCCCGAAGAGATATCGGTCAGCTCGCCTGTACCCAGGCATGACCGGCACCCCCTCCTTCGACGGGGTCGTGCGGACGGGACTCACCACGGTAGCTTAAAAACAACCTCGCCAGGGGACCTAAGGAACCTCATCGGACGGAACCGGAGCCGCGGTCAAGCGCAGGTCGCCAGCAGCAAAGGCCATAAATCAAAGTATGCCGAATCATCGGGATACCACGACCGACTCGACGCCCTCGAAAAGAAGATCGAAGGCATACATCGAGAAAATCGTCCTTCAAGCGACGGGACTAAATATGCCGCCGACTCGCTCACAAAGCCATTCACCAAAAAGATACTCGCCGTCTACGTTTCCTCCCGTAACAAGCCCCCGAAGGTCTCCCTCTTCGACGGGAAGTCCGACCCGAAAGACCATTTGGACGCGTTCACAGCCGGGATGAGTTTCCAGGACAATTCCGACGCCGCGCAATGCCGTGCTTTCCCTGCCACTCTCATCCGCTCTGGACGAGACTGGTTCCGAGGACTCGCGCCATGCTCAATCTCTACCTTCGATGAGATGGCCACCCAGTTCCTCGGTCATTTCGTCGGGAACAGACGGCAGAAGCGGACCGTTGATCATCTCTTTACCATAAAGAGTGGGGACAAAGAATCCTTCAAAGGATACGTCACCAGCTTCTACAACGCTCTCCTTGAGGTCCCAGAGTACCGGGACGATACGGTCATTACGACCCTTAGGTCGGGTCTTAGGCACAAGGAGTGGCTATGCTCCTTTGCATTAGCGCAACCTAAGACTATGGCCGAGGTAAAGACCTGGACCGAACGTGAGATCCAGCTTGAGTCCGAGGTGAACGCCAACCTATCCCGGACAGACCAAGTCGATTAGAAGAAAAGGGCCAGGGAGGAGAAAAAGAAGATTGAGCGGCCAAAACCCTATTACCTGAAGTTTCAGAAGTACACCCCGCTCAACGTCTCCTAGACGGAACTGTTGGAGGAAGTAAAAGGCGAGAGGTTCTTCGAGAAATAGGGATTTCCGCCACATGTCGGTGCGGTAACGGTCACCCTTCCCGATGTTCACACACCAGGGAAGGTCGGACAAAACCCCGCAAAACCGAGCAGCTTCCCTACTCGGTCCATCCTTGGCTGGTAATTTCTTACCCCACAACGCCAAGGATCAAAGCCTTCATCAAGAGGCCACCGAGCAGCTTCCTTGCTCTGTCCGTCCTTGGCTGGTAATCTCTTACCCGACGACGCCAAGGATCAAAGCTCTCATCAAGAGGCCACCGATCAGCTTCCCTGCTCGGTCCATCCTTGGCCGGTAATCTCTTACCCCACGACGCCAAGGATCAAAGCCCTCATCAAGAGGCAACCGAGCAGCTACCCTGCTCGGTCCATCCTTGACTGGTAATCTCTTACCCAACGACGCCAAGGATCAAAGCCCTCATCAAGAGGCCACCGAGCAGCTTCCCTGCTCGGTCCATCCTTGGCTGGTAATCACTTACCCCACGACGCCAAGGATCAAAGCCCTCATCAAGAGGCAACCGAGCAGCTACCCTGCTCGGTCCATCCTTGGCCGGTAATCACTTACCCCACGACGCCAAGGATTAAAGCCCTCATCAAGAGGACACCGAGAAGCTTCCCTGCTCGGCCCATCCTTGGCTGGTAATCTCTTACCCTACGACGCTAAGGATCAAAGCCCTCATCAAGAAGCCACCGAGCAGCTTCCCTGCTCGGTCCATCCTTGGCTGGTAATCTCTTACCCCACGACGCCAAAGATTGAAGCCCTCATCATGAGGCAACCGAGCAGCCATCCTGCTCGGTCCATCCTTGGCTGGTAATCTCTTACCCCACGACGCCAAAGATCGAAGCCCTCATCACGAGGCAACCGAGCAGCTTCCCTGCTCGGTCCATCCTTGGCTCGTAATCTCTTACTCGACGATGCCAAGGATCGAAGCCCTCATCACGAGGCAACCGAGCAGCTACCCTGCTCGGTCCATCCTTGGCTGATAATCTCTTACCCCACGACGCCAAGAATCAAAGCCCTCATCGAGAGGCCACCGAGCAGCTTCCCTGCTCGGTCCATCCTTGGCTGGTAATCTCTTACCCCACAACGCCAAGGATCAAAGCCCTAATCAAGAGGCCACCGAGCAGCTTCCCTGCTCGGTCTATCCTTGGCTGGTAATCTTTTACCCAACGACGCCAAGGATTAAAGCCTTCATCAAGAGGCCACCAAGCAGCTTCGCTGCTCGGTCCATCCTTGGTTGGTAATCTCTTACCCCCACGACGCCAAGGATCAAAGCCCTCATCAAGAGACCACCGAGCAGCTTCGCTGCTCGGTCCATCCTTGGCTGGTAATCTCTTACCCCACGACGCCAAGGATCAAAGCCCTCATCAAGAGACCACCGAGAAGCTTCCCTGCTCGGTCCATCCTTGGCTGGTAATTTCTTACCCCACGACGCCAAGGATCAAAGTCCTCATCAAGAGGCCGCCGAGCAGCTTCCCTGCTCAGTCCATCCTTGGCTGGTAATCTCTTACCCAATGACGCCAAGGATCGAAGCCCTCATCAAGAGGCAACTGAGCAGCTACCTCGCTCGGTCCATCCTTGGATGGTAATCTCTTACCCCACGACGCCAAGGATCTAAGCCCTCATCACGAGGCAACTGAGCAGCTACCCTGCTCGGTCCATCCTTGGCTGTTAATCTCTTACCCCACGACGCCAAGGATCAAAGCCCATATCAAGAGGCAACCGAGCAGCTACCCTTCTCGGTCCATCCTTGGCTGGTAATCTCTTACCCCACGACGCCAAGGATCAAAGCCCTCATCAAGAGGCCATCGAGCAACTTCCCTGCTCGGTCCATCCTTGGCTGGTAATCTCTTACCCCACGATGCCAAGAATGAAAGCCCTCATCAAGAGGCCACCGGGAAGCTTCCCTGTTCGTTCCATCCTTGGCTGGTAATCTCTTACCCAACGACGCCAAGGATCAAAGCCCTCATCAATAGGCCACCGAGCAGCTTCCCTGTTCGGTCCATCCTTGGCTGGTAATCTCTTACCCAACGACGCCAAGGATCAAAGCCCTCATCAAGAGGCCGCCGAGGAGCTTCCCTGCTCGGTCCATCCTTGGCTGGTAATCTCTTACCCAACGACGCCAAGGATCAAAGCCCTCATCAAGAGGCAACTGAGCAGCTACCCTGCTCGGTCCATGCTTGGCTGGTAATCTCTTACCCCATGATGCCAAGGATCAAAGCCCTCATCAAGAGGCAACCGAGCAGCTACCCTGCTTGGTCCATCCTTGGCTGGTAATCTCTTACCCAACGACACCAAGGATCAAAGCCCTCATCAAGAGGCCACCGAGCAGCTTCCCTGCTCGGTCCATCCTTGGCTGGTAATCTCTTACCCCACGACGCCAAGGATCAAAACCGTCATCAAGAGTCCACCAAGCAGCTTCCCTGCTCGATCCATCTTTGGCTGGTAATCTCTTACCCAACGACACCAAGTATCAAAGCACTCATCAAGTGGCCGCCGAGCAGCTTCCCTGCTCGGTCCATCCTTGGCTGGTAATCTCTTACCCCCACGACGCCAATGATCAAAGCCCTCACCAAGAGGCAACCGAACAGCTATCTTGCTCGGTCCATCCTTGGCTGGTAATCTCTTACCCAGCGACGCCAAGGATCGAAGCCCTCATCACAAGGCGACCGGGCATCCTCATGCTCAGTTCATCATGGCGGGCAGCTTCCTGCCCCACGACGCTAAGGATCGAAGCCCTCATCACGAGGAGACCGGACATCCTCATGCTCGGTTCATCCTGGCGGGCAGCTTCCTGACCCACGACGCTGCGGATCGAAGCCCTCATCACGAGGCGACCAGGCATCCTCATGCTCGGTTCATCCTGGCGGGAAGCTTCCTGCCCCACGATGCCAAGGATCGAAGCCCTCATCACGAGGAGACCGGCCATCCTCATGCTCGGTTCATCCTGGCGGGCAGCTACTTGTCCCTCGACGCTAAGGTTCGAAAGCCCTCCTCAACAGGAGATCGGGCATTCTCCTGCTCGGTCCGTCTACTCCAGGCAGCTTCCTGCCCTATAAAGAGATGGATCAAGGTCCTCGTCACGAATCCGCCAGATATCTTCATGCTCGGTCTCAATGGTGGATCCCTAAGCCTCATATTGAACCAGCTAGCAAGCCTCTGCCCGACGCATGCACCCAAAGAAGGCAAGCTCCTAACATGGCTCAAGTAAGCAAAAAATAGGAGAGCTCGAGTTTGGTCGATAGCCAGCCCTAACAGACGCCAAGGACACCTCCATTCGTTCCTGGGCGATCGACATCATGATTCTCGGTGCCAAACTAAGCAGAAGATTCTCCGTATAGTCCACTCTCTACCCGACCCATAAATAGGTCAGAACGAGAGTGAGGGCTAATGATGATGCTCAGAAGTGGTTTTTCCTAAGATCACGACACGTGTCGAATGACGTGTCACATGGCTCACGGAACGGGAACGACAACGGTACATTGGAAGCATGCCCCGGGCCTTTGACCCGAGGATGGTTCCGACCTTCAATGGCCGTCCAGACCACTCCTATGCCTGCCTTACAAACAACCGTTGGCTCGCCTCCGAGCCTCCTGCACGATGGGCCTCATCGACCCTCCCGCTCGCCTCCGAGCCTCCCGCCGAGCTTAACTTCCTCGATCTCATCGACCGACCCACAGCACAAATCACAGGCGTCTCCGCCACGGTTCCGCGAATCTCGCCAGACGCGAGATATCCACCGCCACGATCCTGTGTTCCACGCCATCACGATCCCCCATTAACTAGCATATCTCGTCATTAATGGGAGATCTCGTCTTTCACGCAGGCGTAACGCCGGGGGCGTAAGTGTAACACCCTAGATCATTTATACAAGTTATGTTTTGGGTATTTCTTTATCTATGGATATTTCTTGATTTATTACTGTTATAGGTGCGAATAGTATAATTGGTATCTGTGTTTGCATCCGACCCGACCCGCTTGTTGGAAACCCGTCTTGATTCATGTTTATGATTTATCCCGGCTATTTATGAGAATCCGTGCACTTTCATATTGTTTATATTGCATATTTGCATTATATCTGGCATCTGCATTTTTCAATATAACATATAAAGCTAAATAAAATATTTTAAAAATATCTTGCATGGCCTGCATCATACCCCTAACCATGTGGTGGCATCCGTATATCGTGTTCTCGCTCCGTTTAGTGAAACGGACTCGTTTGGATAGACACGTGCACACTGCGTGTATCCGTTTGGGGGTATGCATTTTTGTTACCCGCATATCCTATTTTGGTTTTATTTAACACGTATATTATCCGTATTCTTAACCCATAATTTTAGACCCGACCCGAACGTATTTTGGAGTAGTTTTGTATTAACCAAAATCTCAATTACAATCAATATTTTATTCTTAAGATTTTAACAGTTGAAAATAGTGTTCGTATATTTTTATTTAGTTTTAAATATTTTTAAAAAAAGATTTTTTTAACAGACCATCTCTCTCTCTTTCTTTATGTATAGTTACTGTTTCATATTTTTTTTAAAACCCTATTTTTCCCCTCACTTCTCTTCTTCGTCCTCGTCTTCTTCCTTTCATTTTTCCCGCCGCCTCCTGTGCCTCGAACCCTCGTTCATACCCTCGCCCGCGCTCGCCCCACCACCGCCGATCCTCACCTCCGTCACCTCGTCATCTCCTTAACCCGCTCACCACCACCCCGGCGCCTTCACCCAAACCCATCTCCCCGCGGCGAACTCACCGCACCCATCACCTTCGTCATCGTCGTCATCACGCCGGCGATCTCTCGTCCTCACCCCTCCTTCCTCTCCTCTCCCCTCTCTCCAACCCAACACCACCTCCTTTCCCCTGCAAAAACCCTGCAACCCATCACCCGATTCCCCAGCACACCTCGTCGCCGTCCCCTCACCTCCGGCGACCCCGACTTCATCCCATCATCATCATCATCACCCCCTCGCCTTCTTCTCTGTCCCATAACCCCAAACCCAGAGCACCAAACCCACAGCCTTCTTCTTCTTCTTCTCTTCGTGTTTCTTGATTCCTCATTTTTTTCCGGTGATCGCCGGAGCCGTGACCGTAGCCGACGATCCTGGCGACCCAGTGGGCATTCCCAGCCAGTGTGGTCGTGTTCTTGCTTTGCCTGGTCCTGTCCCGTGCGCGCGTGTATATATTGCGACGTTTACCCGACGTCAGACGTGTCGTACGCACCCATCGTGATATCCGATCAGACAAGTTTATCTTGCTACATGTTATGATACATATGTTGTATCCATATGAATAAAAATATTACATGTTTATTACATCATGCATCCTATGTTATAGTTTTTGTTGGAGATAGTGCCCTCAGGGTCAATTATTGGATCACAGGCACGTGATTGCAATGATTGAGGGAGGACCTATCCCGGTAGGACAGTCTTACTCAAGATGATAGTATGCTATCTGGTTTACCTTTATCATCGTGTACAGCTTTAGGTGACCTGACAGGTCGCTATTACACATTGATAGAGCCCCTAGGATTCATGCTTGACTGCCAGCAGTATGAGGGCGATCCTATACGTGGGAGCTGGTAGTCTATAAGCACATCCTTAAAAGGTCCCTAGTCGTGGGAGTTTCGAGACAGGGCATCGATACTCCAGAGTAGACTAGGGTATACAGTCGAGACCCCGACGAGGGGCGGTGGCCGGTCTCACAAGCCACTGGTGTCAGTTGGTTCACCTAAGATGTATACAGGTACTCATTGGGTTATGAGTACACCGGACAGGACTCACCGGGAACATGCTAGTTGGTCTTATACCCGACGTCAGATAGCAGTTCCCTGGTGACATATGTACAGGTTAGTTCATCGACCTGAAGATCGTCATTTGTCTCGTGTGAGTTCCCACTGTACTTTGATTACTATCCTACCACGCTCAAAGGAGACGTGCAAACAGGTTTTAGTTGGGTACAGTCCCGAGCCACATGGAGGCAGTGAGCAGATCTTCGAGGGTTCGTCTCTCCCGGTATTGGGGGTGAGGTCGCGCTGTGTCTAGGAGAGCCATTACACGAAGTCCTTGGCCAAGACAGGAGATTTACTGGTAGGTATTCCAGTAGTATCTCAGGGTGTTCTGGGCTGATCTCCGACACGACTTGTACCGCTTTTGGGGGTCTAACTTTTACCAACCCCCTAGGCCCGCCATGCGATGCTCATAGACGAACGGACCGGACTGTACGGATATTGTCACTGACAGGCTTAGTAGGGTGTCAGGCTGAGTTCGCTCACAGACGTCCCTTTTGGTCAGTAGCTGGTAGCCCGTCACGTATGGCTAATATCTCTGACGTGCTAGTGGTTAAATCCACAGCCATAGTATTGACGAGTCTTTAGAGTCCCCCACATTCAGTTGCTCAAGTTTTCGGGCGAAACGTAGTAGAGGCCGTATGGAGATATAGCAGGGTTCGATCAGATACGTGCGGTATTGCACGGATCCTGATCAGACGGTTAATACTAGCGGGCTTTGGTTTAAGCCGGATCCTAGTATTGTACAGTGTAGACTTTGTCACATTACATTTGTATTTCGGTCGGAATACAAATGCGGGTATGTATATACAGTGGCGGGGTTTTCCTGTAATTTATTACGGGATCAATTTTTGGAGTTGCCGGTTTGTTTTCCGTTTCGGCCATATTTCTTTGTATCTTTCATTGGCCGAAGATTGGTGGAGGAGGGCTTATTTGCATTTATGCAAATAAGCATTTTGGAGGGTGTTGATTGCATATTGTTGTATCATGATAACTTAGCATCCATTTGACTTCTTGACTTCTTCATGATGGCTTGACCTTTTAAAGTCATCATGCTTGATGGTGATGATTGGTTGATGGAGTGTGGGTTTGGGTTTGTGATCATTTCTTTGCATGATAGCCTTTTCTCTCTCTTTCTCCTTTGCATTATTTTTGTGAGACTCTCCTCTCATTTGCTCACTCCCACCATGAGCCAAGGCCGGCCATCATAGAGGGTGGGGCTGCCCATTTTATTTGGTATGGGATTTTTGTATCTTTGGCTTGGAAAAATCCCCACAACTCCATCTCCAAAAGCTTATATCAATTCCTCCACCATATGGCAACTCCATACAAACCCCAAGAGACAAAGAGTTCTACAAATAACCTACAGCAAACTTTGGGCACGTCGACTCGCCAACTTCGTGCCCGAGTTGCCTCGGTCCAGAGGTGGGAGCTCGTAAAAGAAGCCGGCGACGTGGTGCCCTTCTGGTGACTTGGTGGAGACCGGAGATTCCGCGGGGAGATCGGGACGACGACGAGAAGACCGAAAGACACGGATCGCTCGGTATATCTCTTTACCCCATTCTCTAGATAGCTAGGACTACTTTAATGGCACGATCCGGGTTTATAGTGCGCGGTGATGCCGGTTTGAAAAGTTATTGTAAAGCATCGCTTTCGCATTCCGGCGTCAGATTGACGGCCGGGGCGCCGCCGTGCACTTACAGTGGTATCAGAGCCTCGCCATTAACCTAGTCTAGCTTTATCTAATGTGTTTACACTTTCGATCAAACAAAATTCCAAAACCCGCGTTTTCAAAAACATCGGTTTCTGTCGAAAAATTTTTAGCTCCAAAAATTTTTCAGGTAGTTGCAGAATGATGTGCAGGGGAGTATATGCACACTGTAAAAATTTGGTTGCACGAACCCACTATTCCACCGCGGAACCGCGGCCAAACCCATGCTTGGGCCGCGGTTCCGCCGCAATATTGACTGTTCATGGCCCCAAAATTTTACAGAGAGCTCCTGAGTGTAAAATTGGGTTTTTGGAATGTTATTTTTTAGGCCCAGATTTCTTTAACTGCTACAGTAATGCTTGGGGCCCACTTGGTAAAATTTGATCGATCGGATATTTTAAATATGTTAGTTCACAGTTTTTACATTATATCTGCGACCGTGAATGTCACTTGATCGGTAAATCCTGTCTAACTGCTATAGCCCGGTTAGACGGATTTGCGAACGTGACATTCACGTTGATGTTCTGTAATTGTGCTGTGATGTTGCGGATCGGTTGTGGGGATAGCCTGGTTGCAGTGGTAGTACAGTTTGGTTGTATTATGTACATTTGATATTGCGGGGCGAGCGTCCGACATGTGGACTGCCGTCACTGCCTGTTTGTATTATTCTTTTGGGGGCACGACCAGGTTGCGGTCGATGTACCCGTTGTATGTATATTTTACTTTCTGTACTAGAATTACCCCGCGGAGGGGTGCACGGATGGCCGGGTTCTAGAGGGCAACAACCCCGCATCTCATGGCATTGAGACGGAGGGGGCTTCACTCTAGAATTGGCGGGCTATTCGCCGCACTCGTAGGGGGTACAGGTTGACCCAGGAGGGGTGCCCAAGTTACCGGATTCCGTGAAGTGCTGGGTGGTCCATTCACGTTGCTGAAGGGGGCTTCCTCGCTTCAGGTTTTGGCGGGTAACTTGTCGCGCCCGTAGGGGTCTAGGATTTCATTGCACAGGCTATCCACACGACCAGGGGAACGTCGGGTTTCAGTAGCGGCTCTGTGAAACCCGGGGATCCCAGATATCTGTATTGTTCTGTGATGCTGTACATTTCTGTGATATTGCATTTTATCACGCCTTGAGCGAAATATTATATATTGATATATATACTAGTAGATGTTGTATATGTTTTGCATCCGTGCTAGTCCAGTCCCCGCTCTGTCGTTAGTTAGCTAACCTAACGGGTAATGACGGGACCCAGTGGCGAATGCGGATGGCATATACGTACGTCATTATTTTCGTTCTTTATTGGTATGATCAATTGATGGGACTGCGTTGATTCGGATCAATGCAAGTTAAACAAACCTAATCTGATGTTGTTAGAACATTTTTCAAAAAGCTGTTATTTGCAAGGACGTTCACTTTTGTTTTGCACAGTGGTATTCAGTTGGAATATCCTGCTCCTCAGTCGACGAGGCAAGGGCCGAGATCCCTTCACCGGGAGTGACCCCTTGGACAAAAGTTTGCGTCAGGGCAATAACTTCAGTATAGCCGATTACTTTTACTTTGCATCGTGGTATTCAGTTGGAATATCCTGCACCTCATTCTACGGGGAAAGAGCCGAGATCCCTTCACCAGGAGTGACCTCTTTAGCAAAGGTTTTCGTTACTATATTTTTATAAAAACTATCCAGTTCCTTCAACGATATCAAGTTCATTACGTTAAAGGTTTTCTCCAGAAACCATTCGTAGCCCTCCGTCGTTTCAGACGGGTAGCACGTAGTATTCATGCTATGTTTGTTGACCTTCGTCAAGGCATAGTGTATGGTAGCTGCTTGTTGCCTTTCTGTTGCATAGATAGATGCGTTGGTTTGGGACAGTCGTATAGTCTTGTTGACCTTCGTCAAGGGCTTGTACGGGTGGGTTCAAATCAACCTGGACAATGACGGGTGGAACTTGACATGTGACTTATGATTTGTTGACCTTCGTCAAGGTCATAAGAGCATGGGGCAAAAATCACATCGGGAGTTTCTAAAGAAACTGAAACTTGCCAGATATGCGCATACCTTCTGGAGTGTGATAGCGTGAGCGGATTCCGTCACGTTATCATGCGATGATAGTTGGATCCCGATTCCCACTGATGAGTTGGTTTACTCCTCGGGTGATCCCGAATAATTCTTTTTTCAGGTTTGGAGGAGAATTTGACGGTACAGTGGGAGGTTTCCAGATTAGATAAATTGGTAACCATTCTGATCTAGGTTAGAGTGCACGCTGAGTGTTTCTTTTCTCTCTCTCTTTGGCAGCGACCATTGACCCGGCCCTAGACTATGACTCAGTGACCAAGTTGACCGAACCTTCTTAAACACTGGCTTTTGGATTGTCAGAGTTGCAAACCTCATTGCCACTCCTGCTTTTACCCTTTTCTCCAGGACACCCCGTATTACTACGAACGTCCACTTCCATTGGACAAAACCATCGTATGGTTATATACGAACTCGAAAGAATTTATTCGAGGATGGTTTCCGGTTGTGGAGAAAACGAATAGGACTATTCAGTTGTCTTTTCCTTTTACCTTCTCTCAGGTTGCGAGTACTCCTTGGTTTAGGAGATAGTACACCTATTACGCAAATTGGATAGTCTTCTTCCAAACCTTAGGCTGGTGCCGAACGGTGGGGAATGAAGAAAACCAATTAGCATAACGATGGTGTGCAGAAGGTATTAAGTAAAGACATATCAAGGGATTAGAAGGAGGGCAAAGTAAATTGCGACTGATATTCACGACCAAACCAGGTATTTCATTACCACTCCCACTTCACCTTTGTATTTCTCCAGGACACTCCGTATCACTACGAAGATCCACAGTTTATTTGGATACTCCATCGTATGGTTATATACGAACTCGAAAGGAACTTGTTCCAGTTCGGGGATGGATTCTGGTTCAGGAGAAATAGGAATAAGGTTTATTCGGTTATCTTTTATCTTCACCTTCTCTCGCATTGCGAGTGCTCCTAGGATTAGGACAGTACACCCATTATGCTTATTGGATAGTCTTCTTCTAAACCATAGGCTGGTGCCGAACGGTAGGGAAGGAAGAAAACCAATTGGCCTAAAGGGGTGTGCGGAGGTAATGACTAAAGACATATGAAGGGATGTGGAGAGATGGTATAGAAATATACGGTTACTGTTGTGAATCTGATAATGGAAGAGGCATTACTAAGAATACCAGAATACCCCATCGAAACATTTCAATGTTTCAGTTTCAGTGTGTACTGTTAAAGGAAAACTGATTTCCCGATTAGATACTTACTCCAGGGTATGTATTTACCAGGTATGATTCTCACATATGTATGGTTTTACAGATGATGAGTGGGAGTAAGTTATTGGGAATTGGGTGATCATCCTCATTATATCTGGATTCGTTGTAATCGGTGATATTTGAGGAATTCACCTGGGTTGTTTGCCGGACGGCAAATATTTGGTTTTGAATATCCGTTGTTATGCACCAATTTCAAATTGATATATCTGTACGTCTATTTTTATAGAGTGAGATGTACCTTTTTGAAATTATGTCTATGACATTTACCTATATCAGTTGATGGTTAGGTAAGGAGCATTAAACAACAGTGTAATTCTTCTTAACCATAAGTACAGTTTTCAACCTACGACACACAGGGAATGAGTTATTAAACTCAAGGGACTTATACAGAGGATTGTATATTGTCCAGTGTCCATTAGGACATAGGGGTTGTTCCTCGTACTATATTCGGTTTACTTATGACTTCTCTAGTTTTTAGACAAGTGTTTCGTAGAAACGCAAGGTCTGAATTTTGAGAAGTTATAGGTATATGAATAAAGTAGAGAACCAGGTGTTGCAAGTATCGGGATTCTTCAAGGTGATCGAAGATGTAGATACTTGTGTATGGTATTCAGTTGATAGTGATGGATATTAAGAGAACTTGCTTCTCTTTCAGGTTACTCATAATTGGAAGCATTCCTAAGTTAAGTAACGCTGATCGGCCTCCTTCCATTTAGTTAACATGCACTGGAGACAGCTGCATGATTTGAATCTGGTTCAATTAAATCAGTGCCTCTGTTTCTATATTGGATATAGAACAGTTCATATCTTAACGATGTTAAGGTATGGGGAGTTGTCCGGCCTATGCTTAAAACCAGACTCTGGATACTCAAGGCACGTTTCTGTAATGGCTGTTTGTGGGTTGACCCAGGCTATGACGAGGGTTGACTTTCTACCATCTGGAAGATCAATAGTGATATTGTTCTTAACTCGCCACAGTTTTAATAAAAATGGACTTTTTCAGAAAACAGTAGTGGGAGTATGGTAGAATTGGAAGTGATTCCAGAACCCCAAACGATTACTGAAGATTTGATAAAGAACCTAAAGATTCAATCTGGCTTGACATTCCATTAGCCACTCCGCAGATACGGTGGGTAACCTCAGGCACCCGAGGGGTACTCCGGTAGCCTCAAGGACGGTGACAGGGAGGTTCTTGTTTACCCAGACTTACCATTGCCGTTGTTCCAGACCGTGAGACCCGGCAGGAGGATGAGTATAGCGTTGTTCTAAACTAGCTTTAGAAGTGTACGTTTATATGACTCTGCCAGAGGGTTGTCGTGGTCAGTGGGAGCAGCGGAAGCATTGGTGGACAAGTGACTTATGTCTATTTATAGACTAAAGCAGATATAGCGGAGATAGATCATCTATTTCTGACATGACAGTCATAGGTTTGACTTCATCAGAATAGGGGATGGATCCGTTAAGAAGGTAGTAGGGTGTGATGTCCTGGTATTTGGATGACATACACAGAGTAGGAAGTGATATTCCTATACTACGATTGGTTATACTTTGGTAGTCACACAGTGGTTTCTCCACATGGGACTTGGACATTATATCAGACATACTGGTTACTAGATCTATGGTTTTAGATCTAGATTTGGGTGGTTTCCCAATTAAGGGTACTTAGACAGCATTCTAAGAGTATTTAGAATGGACGACTCCTGGCACGGTAGTGTGCCTGCAGGTGATGGAGTCACCCTCTCTAAAGGTGTCTTACAGACTAAAGGGGAGAGGGATGTGCATGATTGGCAGATCACTTGCTCAGGCAATTGAGTCAATCATGAGATGTCAAGTACCACACCAGATGTTGTTCTTGCACTAGATGCAATAAGTTGACATTGATCCTATCCTAGAGAAACAGTCGGAAGCAGTTTTAGAACATAAGTGGATGTTCTAGGGATATGATAACGACAGCCTCATTCGGGAGACAGTTATCATTCCAGGCTTCCAAGGTGACTTGGACGACAGGGAGGTTGTCAGAGTTATAGTTTTCCTTCTGACGAGGGGCAGTATTTTGGACAGGTGGTCCAAGGCAATACTGAGGGAGGCATGGCACAGGATACTGATTAAGTTCAGTTGACAATACAGTCTAAGAAGTTTGGATTTGGAGTTCATTTATGAGCTAGGGCCTATCAGACATCCAGACACATTCTAAGACAGGTATTGCTTATTTCGGAAGATGGCTTTCTCCGCGAACTTGAGATATAGAGAGATATAGAAAGAAACATCAAAGCGGATCCACTCACTGAGGCTATTCTTCGAACGCAATAGTTTCGCAAACGAGCTTTGTGAGACTGACTAGTAGAGGAGTTGGGTGTTCGGTATCACACGGGCTGTGAGTATGCGACATCGCAATAATTAGCCTTGAGTGCAAGTGGGAGATTGTTGGAGATAGTGCCCTCAGAGTCAATTATTGGATCACAGGCACGTGATTGCAATGATTGAGGGAGGACCTATCCCGGTAGGACAGTCTTACTCAAGATGATAGTATGCTATCTGGTTTGCCTTTATCATCGTGTACTGCTTTAGGTGACCTGACAGGTCGCTATTACACGTTGATAGAGCCCCTAGGATTCATGCTTGACTGCCAGCAGTATAAGGGCGATCATATACGTGAGAGCTGGTAGTCTATAAGCACATCCTTAAAAGGTCCCTAGTCGTGGGAGTTTCGAGACAGGGCATCGATACTCCAGAGTAGACTAGTGTATACAGTCGAGACCCCGACGAAGGGCGGTGGCCGGTCTCACAAGCCAGTGGTGTCAGTTGGTTCACCTAAGATGTATACAGGTGCTCATTGGGTTATGAGTACACCGGACAGGACTTGCCGGGAACATGCTAGTTGGTCTTATACCTGACGTCAGATAGCAGTTCCCTGGTGACATGTGTACAGATTAGTTCATCGACCTGAAGATCGTCATTTGTCTCGTATGAGTTCCCACTGTACTTTGATTACTACCCTACCACGCTCAAAGGAGACGTATAAACAGGTTTTAGTTGGGTACAGTCCCGAGCCACATGGAGGCAGTGAGCGGATTTTCGGGGGTTCGTCTCTCCCGGTATTGGGGGTGAGGTCGCGCTGTGTCTAGGAGAGCCATTACACGAAGTCCTTGGCCAAGGCAGGAGATTTACTGGTAGGTATTCCAGTAGTATCTCAGGGTGTTCTGGGCTGATCTCCGACACGACTTGTACCGCTTTTGGGGGTCTGACTTTTACCAACCCCCTAGACTCGCCATGCGATGCTCATAGACGAACGGACCGGACTGTACGGATATTGTCACTGACAGGCTCAGTAGGGTGTCAGGCTGAGTTCGCTCACAGACGTCCCTTTTGGTCAGTAGCTGGTAGCCCGTCACGTATGGCTAATACCTGTGACGTGCTAGTGGTTAAATCCACAGCCATAGTATTGACGAGTCTTTAGAGTCCCCCACATTCAGTTGCTCAAGTTTTCGGGCGAAACACTGTAGAGGCCGTATGGAGATATGGCAGGGTTCGATCAGATACGTGCGGTATTGCACGGATCCTGATCAGACGGTTAATACTAGCGGGCTTTGGTTTAAGCCGGATCCTAGCATTGTACAGTGTAGACTTTGTCTCATTGCATTTGTATTTCGGTCGGAATACAAATGCGGGTATGTATATACAGTGGCGGGGTTTTCCTGTAATTTATTACGGGATCAGTTTTTGAAGTTGCCGGTTTGTTTTCCGTTTCGGCCATATTTCTTTGTATCTTTCATTGGCCGAAGATTGGTGGAGGAGGGCTTATTTGCATTTGTGCAAATAAGCATTTTGGAGGGTGTTGATTGCATATTGTTGTATCATGATAACTTAGCTTCCATTTGACTTCTTGACTTCTTCATGATGGCTTGACCTTTTGAAGTCATCATGCTTGATGGTGATGATTGGTTGATGGAGTGTGAGTTTGGGTTTGTGATCATTTCTTTGCATGATAGCCTTTTCTCTCTCTCTCTCCTTTGCATTATTCTTGTGAGACTCCCCTCTCATTTGCTCACTCCCACCATGAGCCAAGGCCGGCCATCATAGAGGGTGGGGCAGTCCATTTTATTTGGTGTGGGATTTTTGTATCTTTGGCTTGGAAAAATCCCCACAACTCCATCTCCAAAAGCTTATATCAATTCCTCCACCATATGGCAACTCCATACAAACCCCAAGAGACAAAAAGTTCTACGAATAACCTACAGCAAACCTTGGGCACGTCGACTCGCTAACTTCGTGCCCGAGTTGCCTTGGTCCAGAGGTGGGAGCCCGTAAAAGAAGCCGGCGACGTGGTGCCCTTCCGGCGACTTGGTGGAGACCGGAGATTCCGCGGGGAGATCGGGACGACGACGAGAAGACCGAAGGACACGGATCGCTCGGTATATCTCTTTACCCCGTTCTCTAGATAGCTAGGACTAGTTTAATGGCACGATCCGGGTTTATAGTGCGCGGTGATGCCGGTTTGAAAAGTTATTGTAAAGCATCGCTTCCGCATTCCGGCGTCGGATTGACGGCCAGGGCACCGCCGTGCACTTACAGTTTTACAGTTTTATGATACCATACGTATCCGTACTGTTTATTACATATCTAGTCGCATGAAAGTTTACCTTGCTACATACTATGATATATATTTTGCATCCATATGAATAAAAATATCACATGCTTATTGTATTGTACACCCATGTTACCGTTTTACTGTTTTCGGATAGCCGTACGCATCCATATCATTAATTACATATCTAGTTGCAGGCAAGTTTATCTTGCTACATACTATGATATATATATTTTGCATCCATATGAATAAAAATATCGCATGTTTATTGCATTGTGCATCCCATGTTACCGTTTTACTGTTTTCAGATAGCCGTTCATACCCGTATCATTTATTATACTTCTAGTTGCATACTAGATCATATTATTTCATATTACTGTTATATTAGCACCCCATGCTTGATACCATGCATCTTATGTAATCATGGAGTTGTAGATATAATCCCTGATAGATACTGTGCATCCGTACTTTTATCATGCTTCGATACTTGCTACATTTTACTGTTGGGCATTCATTTGATACACTGTGCACCGCCTGACATGACCTGATACACTGCTTGACTTATTACCTGATCCTGTTATTAATGCCGACAATCCTGACTTGTTGTCCCGATGGACGTATCCGGTTGTCTATTCAGACAAAACCTGTACCTGCTTGATCCCGTATTGGCATTAGCTCCAGATTTATCAATACCTGACTTGAGCACATAACTTGGGGGTAAGGGGAAATCAATGATGAAACCTGAGTTGTAACTCAACAGTTCGACCCTTGTACCGATCAGTTTTGGGGGCTAGGCCCGTCCCGGGATGCTGCTGCTGACATCACTCATCTGTACATGTTTCCTGTTTTGTGCTTAGCGGCACGTCTCAGTTTCAGCCCGAGAATTTGGACCGTAGTCCCGGGCATGCACGGGATACTATTGAGTTACATCAACAATTCCATTAAATTTATTTCACAGACTTGAGAGTAGATAACCCAGTAATATTGTTTAGATTACTTATCGCACTTCACATACACATACACACCTCACTGTCATATTCATGCTGTTATCATTTATATTTCACGCGTGCATATCTTGATACATCCTGGTTATATTCTATTATTTGATATTATGACGCACTGACGTCTGGGTTTTGTATGGCCCAAATCCTCTGTCTCTTTCGCAGGCTGATCAGGAGCATTTCCGCCGTCAGGCCGAGCAGTGAGAATCCTGTTAGTATCTAGTTTAGTTTAGTTTTATTGTCGTACTTTCATTTCCTGATGTTAGCCCGTATTTGGGACGTACTTTCCATATGTTATTGATTATTGGATTTATTGCTTCCGCACATTTATATTTCTTCACTTGTTTATTCTGGCAGATGAACATGTATTAGATAGTTTTATTTTATTTCTACTATTCTTGATATCTTATAGACAGCCGTAATGTAACTGTGGAGGGATGTTTCTTAGCCACAGGTAGCATGGTTGGCTCTGTCACGTGCCGATCTTAGCGCACTCTGGGAAGTAGGGCATGACAGGGTTTGTTTGGTATCAGAGCGATAGGATTTAGGTTAATCGGGTTTGATTCTTTTGTAGTTGGGTATTGGACCCAATACACGAATCAGAAAATCCATGATTAGGAACATGTCCTGCCACATTGTTATCGTGATTCTTGAATCATATCTTTCTCTTGACCCTTGTCTTGACGATATGCAAATGACCTTACATCTCGACTTGAAATCCTTTTGGTTCTATATTGTTTCTCCCTTCCTATTCTTTTGATTCTGATACTAGGATTTGGGCGACTTGGACGGAGTTGTGTGATTGTAATTATGAACTGCAGCATGGTTACAATGTGGTACCCTATTTAAGTAACTTGGAGTCCTAGTCTTGATTCATTTCCTTGATTTATGGTCATCATATTACCTTGCTTCTCTCGGTGTCGTTGCTTACCAGTTCATGTTTTATTGCAAGCTTGGATCAGGTTTATCGTGCTTATCTTCTTCAGTGTTTGGCTTTAGATGAAGTCATTTCGGGTATCCTACTTCTTCATGATTTTCCCGCATTAGTATTATTCGATTCTGGTGCATCCCATTGTTTTATGTCGTCCAAGTTTATTACTGCACACTTGATTGCTTGCACGGCCCTGTCTTGTTGTTGGACATACACACTGGGAATGGGAAGATCATATCTAGTAGTGAGTGCAAGGATTGTTCTGTTGATATTTACGGACGTGAGTTATTTGCAGATTTCTTGGTGATCGATATCGGCAGTTATAATGTTGTCTTGGAAATGGATTTTCTCGGCACTTTCCACTCTCACATTGATTGTAGGGCAAAGAAAGTGATTTTCTAGATTCCCGGACATCCGGAGTTTGTTTATTGCTGGAGGTAGCAGTTCTGTCGGGCCAGTCGAGTTTAGGGCTAGGCCGACAAACAGTATTCTTTCGTCGATAGAAGTTGCTAAGGAGGAAGCGCCGGCAGTAGTTCGAGAGTTTATAGACGTGTTCGAGGACATCTCGGGTTTACCGCCAAAACGAGATGTGGAGTTCGCGATCGATCTTGTTCCTGGTGCAGCGCCAATCTCAAAGGCGTACTATCCGATGGCACCAGTGGCGTTGGAAGAAATCAGGAAGCAGGTTACCGAGTTGCTAGAGAAGGGTTGGATTCGAAGCAATAATTCACCTTGGGAGCTCCAGTTCTTCTAGTCAAGAAGAAATATGGCACAAGGAGAATATGCATCGATTATCGAGAATTGAACCGGGTGACTATTAAGAACAAGTACCCAATCCCTCGCATTGGCGAATTATTCGAGCAACTTAGTGGTGCGAGGGTAGTCTCGAAGCTGGATTTGCGATCCGGATATCATCAAGTTCGAGTTAAATCAGAGGATATTTGCAAGATTGCGTTCCGAACTCGATATGGATATTACGAGTATTTAGTGATGCCATTCGGAGTCACGAATGCACCGGTGATATTTATAGACTTGATGAACCAAATCTTTTCACCGTTCTTGGACCAGTTTATAGTGGTATCTGTTCCCCTTCGAAAGACGGCGCGACGCAGGGACGTCTTTCCTGAAATTCGGGACAGATGCTAATTGGTGCTATCCGTCTACCTCTCCGAAAATGCCAAGTTGATTTATGGTACCATGTATTGAAGGTTTAAACGGACGCGTCCGATGTAGCAGACTTCGTCAGATTCCCCGTCGCTTGAGGGGTTTTTGATTGTGGGGACGGTCTTCCCTGCAGGCGCAAGCCCCTGCAGTTAATTACGCTACCGCGTTGCGGTAACAACTTTCTCCTTCTCCATATGGTCACTTCGTGTCGTGTGTGTTTAATTTGTGTTTGGTTGCCCGTGGATTGTATACGGAGACTGAGTTATGTCGTCGCCCGTAGGGCGTGGACTAGTCCAAATCCGTATTATCTTAGATTTGGGTTTGGGGGTTGTGTTTAAGGATACGTTAGCCTCGTTTGAGACTAAGATCGACTTAAACGTTTGTTAAGGATACGTTAGTCTAGTTTTAGACTAAGATCAACTTAACGGGATCGTTTAGATCCAACAAGAGAGCAATTTAAGGGGGAGCCCTGTTGTTTAGTTTAGTGACGTTGCGGTCAATAGGTAGTTTAAGGACATTGCGGTCCAGTGTTAGTTTTAAGACATTGCGGTCAAGGTTAAGGACGTCGTAGTCCGTGGATTTAAGGATTCCATAGTTCGATGTTAGTTTTAAGACATCACGGTCAAGGTTAAGGACGTCATAGTCCGTTGTTAGTTTTAAGACATTCCGGTCAAGGTTAAGGACGTCATAGTCCGTGGGTTTAAGGACCCTACAGTCCGACGTTAGTTTTAAGACATTACGGTTAAGGTTAAGGACCTCATAGTCCATGAGTTTAAGGACCCCACAGTCTGTATCAATGTGTGGTCATCGGGACCCATCACCTCTTTGAAGACGTTGAGGAATTACAACGCTAAGTATCAAAGGAGTGAAGAGATGTACCCTTAAACCAAGGTAGATTAAGTGATCTGTAGTCCAATTTGGAAACTAAGATCGATTATTATATTATAAGCCCATTGGCCCAGTTAAGTTTGAATTGAGGACTTATGGCCAGCTTGGGCTAAGTCCAATCATGTTTGGGATATTGGCCCTCTGTTGGTTCATTGAAGGAGAGGCTTTGCCTCTGGAAACTTAGCCAATTGGGCTAAAACTAGTGTTAAACACTAGAGACCAACAGTGTTGAACACTGGGAACAAAGTTTTCAAATTAGTGTTAAACACTAAGAAAATCAGTGTTAAACACTGCAGATAGAGTTTTCAAAGTTAGTGTTAAACACTAAGAAAATCAGTGTTAAACACTTCAAATAGAGTTTTCCAAATTAGTGTTAAACACTAAGAAAATCAGTGTTAAACACTGGCTACAGAGGTTTCAATTTAGTGTTAAACACTAAGGTAAGAGAGGTCGCATGTGAACTCGTGAGAGCGCCCTGATTCCCTTTATTTTGTTCTGTCAAAAGTATTGAATACTTTGAAGTATCACGTGCTGTCACGTGATGAGAATTTTGGTGCTTGTCTGTTAAAGCTTCAGCCAAGGGGTCACGTGGTAGCACGTGAGAGCGCCATAGAGCACTTTATTTTGTTCTACAGATAAGTGTTTAACACTTTTAATTCTGAAAGCCATCACGTGTGGGCACGTGATGGGGGCTCACGCTTTGATCTGTTAGAATGTTCATTAGGGGTCACGTGTTGACATGTGAGGGCGCCCTAGAGCTCTTTTCTGTTTCTTTTGCCTTTTTCTCTGTGTGCTTTAGAGATCACGTGGGGCACGTGGGGCATTGCCTCAAAGTTCTTTTTTATGGATCTTTGCAGGGGTCACGTGGTAGCACGTGACTCTGGTTCTTTGCATGTTTTAAAGATCTGTTCATCTTTTAAGAATTAAATTCTTCATAGGGTTAAACCCTAACAATAAACTTTAGAGGAATAAATTCCTGTGATTTTGAGAGAATTAGGTTCTCGATTAGGGTTAAACCCTAGTTCTGTCCATTCTGAAGGAATTAAATTCCTAGGGTTAAACCCTAATTGTATCTCAAAGGAATTAAATTCCTGTAATTCTGTGAGAATTAAATTCTAAAAACTCAGTTCCTCCTCTGTATTTTAGATCTGCATGGCAGGATCTCAACCCAATGAGAATTAAATTCTCAGTTCATGGGGAGATGTGCACTTTGCAGATCTTCCACCAGAGAAAGAACTAAGTTCCTTTCTTTATATAAGAGTTAAACTCTTTTGAGAATTAAATTCTCCTTTGAAGCCTCCCTTTTCTTTTCTTACTTAAGGTTTTCTTTTTGCAGAGAATCAAAGGCTCTCTCTCTCTCTCTCTGTGTGTATCAAAAGAAAAGGTCCAAAGGTCCCCCCTCTTCTTTTCTTGGCTCCTATTTATAGGAAAAAGAAAAGAATCAATCTGTTTAGTAAATCTCTCATTGAGAGATTTGATTTGTTCGTTGAGAGATTTGATTTATATTTATCATTAATCTGGGCCCTTAGATTGTTAGGTGAATTTTATTCACCATTGGATTTTAAATCTAAAGATATCTCATTATTATTTCGGTTAGATTTAGGGGGAAATCTTTCCAAGTCCAAGATTTTTCCATAAATTGGTGATATTTAATCACCTTTAGATTTTTAATCCAACGGTTTTAGATAATCCTTCTTCATTTTGGAAAGATTTGAAAGATTTGTCCTCAGAATTTAATTCTGTTAAAGAATAAGGCTCTTAAAGCCGGTCACATGTGGCCACGTGACCCCTGGTCACGTGTAGGCACGTGACCCCTGAAATGGGCTTCTCTTCTTCTGCGCTATGTTCTCTGGCCGCTGCTTAACCATCACATGCCAACACGTGACTACTGGTCACGTGTGAGCACGTGATGCCTGATCTGAAGCTTCCTCTTGACTTTTAATTAGAGAACAAATATGTTTTGTGCCGCTGCTTGACCATCACGTGCCAACACGTGACCACTAGTCACGTGTGAGCACGTGATGCCTCTTCTGAACCTTCTTCGTGACTTTTAATTAGAGAACAAATATGCTCTGTGCCGCTGCTTGACTATCACGTGCCAACACGTGACCACTGGTCACGTGTGAGCACGTGATGCCTCTTCTAAATCTTTTCCTGATTTTTAATCAGGGAACCAATGCCCCCACAACGTTGTTCTCACGTATCTGCACGTGAGTGCAACGCTGTCACTTTTGTGACCATCGGATCTGCTTTGGGAGTAGGGTAGATGAAACGTTTTCCATCACATCCTATAAATGCCCATGTCTTTTCAGAAGAGCCTCTACTTTGCTCATCTTCCTCCTTTGAGAACTTCCTTCTCTTGAGAATTTAATTCTCTTTTTCCAGAGCTTAGTTCTCTGCCTTGAAAATTTTTCAGAGTTTAACTCTGTTCAAGAAAGACTTTTCCTTTCAGGTAATGATGTTGAACGATCGAAGAACCTTCATTAAAAAAACTCTCTGGATTTTAAATCCACATCAAGGGTTTCACCCCTTTTAACATGAACCCATTTTTTCTTCAAGTTCATCAACAAGAACAGAGACCCATCTAATTTTCAAACTGTAGATCTCTTAGGGCTTTTCTAATCTTTAAGGAAGATGATAATGTCGGTTGTTTTCCATGGAATTTAATTCCATCCCAAGGAGCTCTGGCTCTGAAACAAAATTTCTGGGAATTTAATTCCCTTTTTCAAAAAGGAATTTAATTCCTCTGAAGAACTAAGTTCTTCCTAGAGAACTTCATGGGTTTTCTTGCCTTGAGTCATCCTCTTCACAATCCAAAAACAGTTTGCACTGTTGGTCTTTAGGAATTTAATTCTCTTGATTCTGTTTGATTCATCACAGAGCTCAAGATGGATTTGTCTTTTAGGGGAGTGTGTAGGGTTACTTGAAGTCCTCTGTTTATTTAATGAGAATATTCCCTTTGTCTCATTATAATTGCTTGGCCTCATTATTAACGAGCCGTCAACCTGATTCTTTGGGGCCCATGTGTTTTGTAGCCAATGGCCCCATAAAAAGAGTCTGATGTCGCTTTCTTCAATTGTCTTCATATATATATATATTGCTGGCTTTGCTTTTGACAGTTTCCTTTATTTGATTTCAGGTGCGATGGCTTTTGTTTCGTGCTTTCCCTTCACTCGTTCGGAGGCCGCTTTTCCTCAATCAACATCCGACGAGGAAGCGATGGCGATGATCCGGGCTCATGACCCGAACTGCACCAGCTTACTTCTATGGGGAACTTGGTACAGTCATATCATCCAAGGTCGCCGGAGTTTCCTCTGTGAAGTGCCGACGGAGCCTACTTTCCCGTTCTTGCCGATGGACCCTCCGAGGACGGTTTTCGCTGTGGAGATGCCAAATTGGACTCCAACGGGACGGCTCGAGCCTTCAACAACCGGTATCCCGAACCATCCGGTCCCCGCTATAGACATCCTGGGACAATGCATTTTTCAGGGTGAGGCCCACCCAGGGGGACAGATTTATAAGATAGGGCTCACTTCTCGACACCCCACGGGCTACCTCCTCTGGGCTCGCTACATCCTTGCTACCCATCGTGCGCGGCTGCAAAAGGTTGGGCTTTACCAGGCAATATATGCGTCGCTCTTCCATTATCAATCCCCGCATGTCTGGTGGGTTAAGGCGTTCTTAAATCAATGGAATCTCCCCACCAACACTTTTCTTCTAGGAGACAGAGAGGTTTCGATCTCTTTGGGGGAGTTTTATGAGATCTCGGGGCTGCCAATTCGAGGGACACTTTATGAGGAGTTGCTGCCCTCTGATGAATACGTTTTTGAACCCGAGCCTGCACCGCTTGAAGGCTTGTCTGCCGAGAACGCCGTCCGCCACAAGCGTCCTAGCTTGATCAATGTGCTAGGTATCTTTGATCGATTGTTCACCGAATCTTAGGAGCATGGCGTTACTTTTAAGAGCTTCATTGCCTGTTTCCTTCGCGAAGGCGTCTTATCAAAGGCAGCTCCGAAGTTCGCAAATATTAAAGACCCCTTTGGGTTTGGTCCGAAGAAGCTGCCGACCAATGAATCGGATCTACCGTAGTACTACATCCCCATAATGTCGCCGATGTCCTTCGAATCCATCGCAGCTCCCAGCATGGATGAGGAGACGTTCTTCGTTGGGTTTATCAGTGTCTGGTTCAGCTGGTTTGTCATCCCTATGCATCGCCGCTTTATGAGAACTTCAGTCATCTATCCGGCTCACCGCATAGCTGAGGGAACGCAGCTGGCCATTGGCATCCCGGCATTGGCGCATCTCTATCACGGGTTGGGCGCTGCAACTAATACTTCCAGCCCTGGCGTAGATGTGGTAAATTTCTCGCTTCACTACTTTACGTCTTGGATCGAAATGCACATCTTGGGTGCTTTTGCTATGCATCAAAGGCCCGCATTCTACGACGCTTATACCTTCCCGAGGCTTATGCGATTGGTGGACGCTTCTGCCGCTGACCCGACTCAATTCGGGGCTATTCGGGCGTTGATTTCTCCTTTAGCTACTGCTGGCGGGTTGGTTTTTAATGATCAGGTCTTATCTTCTTTTGCGGGTTCAGCCCAGCCGCTTTGGGACCGGTCGATAGATAACGCGCCCTCTTTGAAGCCCCGGGAGGCCGCGCGCTTATACGCAATCAGACCGGGTTACCTGGTATTCCGTCAGGATAGCGCGGCCCTCTTCATGCGGTACAATCCGCACCACTTTGCCCGGCAGTTTGGTTATAATCAGGGTGTCCCGTTTGAGGCTTTCATAGTCGCGTCGGTTCCTTCGCTCGAGGCCGTTCGAGATGCCGCCCATCATTTTGTGAGGCTGAACACGGGTTCTCAGTTCATGATCCCCGATGGTGAGTACATGCCCCGATGCGTGGGATCGTTCACGGGTTGGTATCTCCATCGAGTCAACCCAATTATTCTTGAGGAAAGAAGGGTGCTTCTTAGTCATGGTGTCCCTACTCAGGTTCCGGCCACGGGAGCTACGCTGCGACCGCGCACCCCGGTCCGCTTTCCTCTGAGGGATACCGGCACCGCGCTTATTCCAGGGGAGTCGGGGGTGGATCATACTCCAACAGCTGGTATGCCCCTGGGTACTCGATCGCGGGGTAGACGGGCTCCGGTAACAGCGCCACCACTCGAGGCAGCCTCGCCCCCCTTGGCATCGACAATGGCGGTGTCATCCTCGGTTGTGGCACCAAGCGAGGGTAATAGGGATGAGGGTGTTGAAGGTGACGTGGGCCGCCGCCGCACCAAGGCTTCAGGGGGGAGGAAACGGTCGTCTTCGGCGGCCGGTTCTGGATCTAAGAGGAGGAGGAGGGTGGCCACCAACTTACTTGATTCTTTAACGGAGTCTGAGCCCATACTTACAGATGAGCCGTTGGTCTTGCAAGAGTCGGACGCTGGTCTTCTCTTCCCGGGCTTGACTGCCGAGGAGGCCGCACAATTGGCTGAGGCCATAAGACGTTCTAAAGATGAGTCTCAGAACGCAAGGGTTCCGAAGAAACCCTATCCTGCCGTGATCTTCTATGAAGACCCCTCATGGATCCGGCGGCGGTTTATCGGCCCCTTGGAGGAGTGGGGTGAAAGGGCGCTGAAGCAGGCCGCTTCGGAGGATGCTGCGGACGCGCTCTCCTTATGGACCGGCGGCCATGAGTCCACCCTCGAACCCCGGCGAGCACGCCTCCTTGAGAAGGAGCATCGGCTTGAAGAAGCCATATTGAGGGCTTCCCTGCGCATTAGTATGTTTTTATACTTCTTTGCAGTTTTCAGATTGCTTATGCCCGTATATATGTATTCTTATTCTTGTGTGGATTGTGCCGAGTCCTCGGCGATGGAGGAGGTCCCTATGGGCTTGTTGCAGTTAGAGCCTGTTGACAATCCCGATGCAGCCTTACTCGATGTGGAGGGGGCTGACAATGCTGTTCCTCTTGCCATAGAGCCTCCAGTGGCGGTTCCTGATCACGGAGCGCTTGCTCCTTTGGTAGAGCCTCCTTTGGGGGCTGCCGTCCCAATGACTCTTCCTGCGGGCGGCCCAGAGGCCAGAGGAGAGGTGGTCGGGACTACCCTCCCTTTGCTAGAGCCGGAGATCGTGGCGGAGGCCGTTGAAGCCGCCATCCCCCCGACTCAGAACGGGAGGAGTGTTGAAGGTAACCTTCTACATTTTAAATTAGCAATCTTTCTGTTGTCTGAAATCTTTTGTTTTCTCAGAATTGCGCGGGCTAGCGGCCTCTATCGCTGATTTGTCTCCCCGGCAATCGTTTCATTGTCTGCTGGAGATGGCAGCTCCGCAGGCGATCTCTCCTCAGCGCATCGTCCTTTCCTCTGGGCAAGGTTAGCGTCGTTCGCCATTTTTTATTATAGCATTGTTGCTATTCTACGAAATAACATTGATATCTCTTACAGTTTTGGAGGCCGATGACGAGGTGGAGGTCGTTGAAGGGCCAGGGGAACCTTCAGCTCCTACTTGCATGACCGTAGGTAAGTGACATTTCAATATAGTCCCATTTGTTCTTTTGCTTAAGAGTTTTACTGACATTTTTCAAATCCGAACAGCCCTGCCAGCCTCCATAGCGCCGGAATCGCGTATCGCTATGCCGCCCGGCCCCTATGCTTTGTGAGCCTCAGAGCGCTTGGCCCAGTTAAGCCTTGTCTCCTTGTCGTCTTTGATCGAGGAGCTTCGTGCTGGCAGCGCAACCACAGCTGAAGCATTTGCCGCTGAAGCTAACGGTTCTCTTCCTTTTCTTGCAACATACCATAGCGAAGAGGTGGTGCGAGTCTGGATGGAGTTCTGTCGGCAGGTGGAGGCTTGCTTGCACGCCCTTGAGTGTTCCCGCCTTTCCTCGGAGGCCGTGGATGCAAAGGCGGAGTTGTGGGGGCTGATAGCACGGTGCGCAGCAAACATGGCATCATGCGAGAAGAGGCTCGGCCGCAAATTCTCGGAGAGGGAGCTGGCTTATAAGGCGCTGAGCGAGCTTCAAGCTAATCTTACCGCCAAGGCCAACAAAGCGTATGAACTCTGGCGAGTGCTTCAAGATGCCATCAAGGAGGTAGTGGCCATCGACAAGGCCGCCGAGTTTACTCGCGAAAGAGTCGAGGCCCACAAAGCTACCGAGAAGGAGCTCGAAGTTCGGCTTGCCTCATATCAGGCCTAGCAGGCTCAGGCAGAGGCTCGTCTTCTGGCAATCCTGAATCATGAAGCTATGGCCCAGCAAAAGCAGGATGAGCTAGCGAAATTGCTAAATCGCCTGCCGGCTTGAAAAACTTGTATCTTTTCCTTTTTTTTTGTACATACTCCTGAACGAGAGTATTTTCTTTTTGTTCTTTCATGAATTGTACTTTGTATCCATTTTGTTTCATGAATAAAGACATATATTTTTTTTATGGTGTGTCCCTCTCAATTGAACTTGTTCTGTGGACAATTTATCTTGGCCTACTTGCAGGGTAGCGATGGCTTAGGATTCAGGGTTAAGATCTGTCTCCTAAGACTTTTGAGCTTTATGAGCCGTGAGGGTCTCATAAAGAGTTTTTCTCCCTACAGGTTGAGAGGATCCCGTAGGTGTAAGTTCTTCTTAAGAATCATAAGGATTCTTAAGCGGGTTTTCCCTTGGGAGTCGTAAGGATCTCACAAGAGAGTTTTCTTCCTTGCAGGTCGTGAGGACCCGCAAGTGCTGGGTGCGGTCACCCTTATCCGTATTCCACGGGGTCAGGGGTTGCTTTGGGATGTTCTCCAGGATACCGTAGTTTAAAGACATCGCGGTCAAGGTTAAGGACCTCATAGTCCGTGGGTTTAAGAACTCCACAGTCCAATGTTAGTTTTAAGACGTCACGGTCAAAGTTAAGGACCTCATAGTCCGTGGATTTAAGGACTCCACAGTCCGATGTTAGTTTTAAGACGTCATGGTCAAGGTTAAGGACCTCATAGTCCGTGGATTTAAGGACTCCAGAGTCCGATGTTAGTTTTAAGACATCACGGTCAAGGTTAAGAACGTCATAGTCCGTGGATTTAAGGACTCCACAGTCCGATGTTAGTTTTAAGACATCACGGTCAAGGTTAAGGACCTCATAGTCCGTGGATTTAAGGACTCCACAGTCCGATGTTAGTTTTAAGACGTCACGGTCAAGGTTAAGGACCTCATAGTCCGTGGATTTAAGGACTCCACGGTCCGATGTTAGTTTTAAGACGTCACGGTCAAGATTAAGGACCTCATAGTCTGTGGATTTAAGGACTCCACAGTCCAATGTTAGTTTTAAGACATCACGGTCAAAGTTAAGGACCTCATAGTCCATGGATTTAAGGACTCCACAGTCCGATGTTAGTTTTAAGACATCACGGTCAAGGTTAAGGACCTCATAGTCCGTGGATTTAAGGACTCCACAGTCCACGAAATGTGTGGTTACTGGGACCCGTCATCTCTTTGAAGACGTTGAGGAATTACAACGCCAAATATCAAAGGAGTGAAGAGATGTACCCTTTAACCAAGGTAAAATCAGTCTAGAATCATCATGGTTGATCGTTAGTTTTAAGACATTACGGTCGAGGTTAAGGACATCATAGTCCGTGGATTTTAAGGACTCCCAGTCTGGTGTTTGCTCTGGATGCTTCACACGGGTTCACTGCCGTGCTTGGCGAGGACCAGGCTCCGCTCTGGGCGTTTTCCACGGGGTCAAAGAGTGACGTTATCCGCGTTCCACGTGACCAGGAATTTTGCACTAGATGCTTCACACGGGTTCACTGCCATGTTCGGCGAGGACTAGGCTCCGCTCTGGATGCTTCACACGGGTTCACTGCCGTGCTCTGCGAGGACCAGGATCCGCTCTGGACGTTTTCTACGGGGTCAAAGAGTGACGTTATCCGCGTTCCACGTGACCAGGAATTTTTCTCTAGATGCTTCACACGGGTTCACTGCCGTGTTCGGCGAGGACTAGGCTCCGCTCTGGATGCTTCACACAGGTTCACTTCCGTGTTCTGCGAGGACCAGGATCCGCTCTGGACCATTTCCACGGGGTCAAAGAGTGACGTTATCCACGTTCCACGTAACCAGGAATTTTGCTCTGGATGCTTCCCACGGGTTCACTGCCGTGTTCTGCGAGGACCAGGCTCCGCTCTAGACATTTTCCACGGGGTCAAAGAGTGACGTTAGCCGTGTTCCACGTGACCAGGAATTTTGCTCTGTATGCTTCCCACGGGTTCACTGCCGTGTTCTGTGAGGACCAGGCTCCGCTCTGGACGTTTTCCACGGTATCAAAGAGTGACGTTATCCGCGTTCCACGTAACCAGGAATTTTGCTCTGGATGCTTCCCACGGGTTCACTGCCGTGTTCTGCGAGGACCAGGCTCCGCTCTGGACGTTTTCCACGGGGTCAAAGAGTGACGTTATCCGTGTTCCACGTGACCAGGAATTTTGCTCTGGATGCTTCCCATGGGTTCACTGCCGTGTTCTGCGAGGACCAGGCTCCGCTCTGGACGTTTTCCACGAGGTCAAAGAGTGACGTTATCCGCGTTCCATATGACCAGGAATTTTGCTCTGGATGCTTCACACGGGTTCACTGCCGTGTTCGGCGAGGACTAGGCTCCGCTCTGGATGCTTCACACAGGTTCACTGTCGTGTTCTGCGAGGACCAGGATCCGCTCTGGACGTTTTCCACGGGGTCAAAGAGTGACGTTATCCGCGTTCCACGTAACCAGGAATTTTTGACTTTATCCGCATTTCACGAAGTCGGAATTTGACTCTTGGTCATTTGTACACCGCCGAGTCATGGAACTGGAAGTTGCCACTGTTCCGCTTTATTTGATGTTGTGTCTGCTGCAATGAGACAAACGTCGAGATGATCTCTAGGTTATCTGTGAACCGTCGAGATTTGGCTTCTTCTTATGATGAAACCTGGGGAGGAAAGGTGTGATTCCTTCTTTGTTTGCGCCCCTGGATTGTATACAGGGATTGATGTAATATCACCTGTAGGGCATAAATTCCATTTTTATTTTTATTTTATTTCTTTCCGCGATGCTCTATCATTTCAGCTTTTATCTCGCGAAGGTCGCGATTGCCCCATCATTTCGGCTATATTTCGCGGTGCCCAATCATTTCGGCTATTTGTTTTATTTTTACTCGCTGCTTTTTATTGCGAGTTTCCCAATCATTTCGGCTATCATGCATATATTTTTACTTGCTGATTTTGTTGCAAGTTGCCCCATCATTTCGGCTATTTCGTATGCATGTATGGCTTGCTAGCTTTTTGCCGCAAGCTTGAGATTAGACACCGATTTCGGCATCAGCACCGCTACTATTGGAATATTGTCAGGAGCGAATCATCATTTGCCTCTGTCGATATTGAACAAAGGTGGCTTAGCGAACAGGGTTAAGATCCTGTCGACTAAGGCTTTTGACTTCATGAGCCGTAAGGGTCTCACAAAGGGATTTCTCCCTACAAGTCGTGAGGATCTCGTAGGTGTGTTTTCTTCTTAGGAATCGTGAGGACTCCTAAGTGTATGGCCTCTTGTAAGTCGTAAGGATCTTACAAGAGAGTTTTCCCCTTATAAGTCGAGAGGACTCACAAGGGTTGTTCACCGTGCGAACATATCCCTAGTCACAGGTGGGACTTTAATAGGGAAATGTTTATTCGCGCCCATGGATTGTATACAAGGGTCAGTATTGAGCTACTTGTAGGGCATAAATTAAAGGTTGTGGGGGTTGCTTAAGCACAGGTTTAGGTCTCTGTGACTTAAGACTTTCAAATCTTATGAGCCGTGAGGGTCCCATAAGAGAGTTCTCCTTACGAGTCGTGAGGATCTCGCAAGTGTAATTTCTCCTTAGGAATCGTGAGGACTCCTAAGTGTGTTGCTCCCCTGTGAGTCGTAAGGATCTCACGCAGGTGGTTTCTCCTTACAAGGTCGTGAGAACCCTGCAAGTGTCCTTTAACGAGGTTGCGCCCTTTCGGGTTTTCACAAACACTCGCCGGTAGCCCTGCTGTTTTTACTCACGGAGCCCTTTCGGGTTTTCATCCGTGCCCATTTTGCTTATGGACATACCATTTTTGTTTTTTCTTTTTCTTTTATTTATTTTTTAATATCGGCTTTGAGATACTGCAATCCACCGTAGTTTATCGACATCTCGGTCAACAGCCAGTTTTAGGACATAGTGGTCCATTGTTAGTTTAAGGACGTTTCGGTCCATTATTAGTTTAAGGGCGTTTCGGTCTGTCGTTAGTTTAAGGACATTTCGGTCCGTCGTTGAAGAAGGCCGGTTACTACTTAGAGTTCAGGATTAGGAAGATAGCGAGCGGACATAGTCATCGTCATCTATTATTGACCTAGGCCTTGACTCGTTAAGTGTAGTATTTCTTCAGGAAGCGACCGTTTACTGGCTTGAAAGGTCTTTCACGGTGCATATCCATGAGCAGATACGCTCCGCCCTGGTAGACCTTGTCTATTATGTACGGGCCTTCATAGTTCGGCTCGAATTTTCCCGGCTTGGCGCGATTGGGGATCATAGGTCTTTTGACCACCAGCACCAGTTCGCCTTGGCGGAATGTCCTCGGCCTGGTCAATCTTTCATATGAGCGCGTCATCTTTGCTTTGTAAGCCTCCAAAATTTGTTGCGCTATGAGCCGGGTTTCATCAAGGGCGTCAAGCTCCTCAAGCCGAAGGTGAGCATTTTCTTCGTCCGTCAGCTCGTAGTGGACTGCCACTCGTAGAGAAGGTAGCTCTATCTCGAGGGGGAGTACCGCTTCCGTACCGAATACCAACGCGTATGGCGTTGTGTTCGTGGCTGTCTTGAACGTAGTCCGATACGCCCAAAGAGCTTCTTGCAGCCTCTCGTGCCAGTCCTTTTTGTTTCGGGACACCGTCTTCTTCACAATCTTTGTCAAGGTTTTGTTGAAAGCCTCAGCTAGACCGTTAGCTCGCGGATTATAAACCGAGGAATATCTCAAGTCTATGTTGTGTTGCTGCGCGAAGCGACTAATCTTGTGGCTTCTATAGGCTGGCCCGTTATCGGAAATGATCCGTCGCGGAGTTCCAAACCGATAAATAACGTGCGTCTTGAAGAAATGGAGAATATTTTCCGTCTTCACTTCCCTTAACGGTACTGCTTCTGCCCATTTGGAGAAGTAATCAGTCATCGCCAGAATGAAACGATGTCCCCTGGATGATGCTGGTTTGATGGGGCCGATTATGTCGGTCCCCCATATTTCGAACGGCCAGCTAGCCACCGTTGGATGTAGTGGATTTGGATGCTGATGGATGAAGTCCCCATGGATTTGGCATGAGTGGCATTGCTTTGCATATTCAAGGCAGTCCTGAATTATCATTGGCCAGTAGTAGCCCATCCGTTTAATTTTCAATTTCATCTTCGGGCCTGTTGGTGAAAACCGCAGAGTCCGTCGTGAACTTCCTGAACGACTCTTTTCGCTTCGTCAGGTCCCAGGCATCTCAACCACAGAGAGTCAAATGACCTCTTGTACAGAGTATTATTGACGAAGGCGAAGGACAGAGCTCGTTTCATAAGCTGATGTCTTGAGGACGCATCTTCAGGCATTCGACGGGATTTGAAGTAGTCTATGAAGACTTCTCTCCAATCTTCAACCTTCTCTTGGTCATTTATTTGCAGGGCCGTCTGCTCAGTTGCTCCCCTTTCTTCGGGTGACTCCGGAGATATTTCTGCAGGGGCAAGTACTCGACAGCTTTGTACCACGATTCTTACGTCATCGAGGTTCTCATCAGCCAGTTCTTTAGCGAGCTTGGCTAAAGCGTCTGCCTTGTTATTTTCTGCGCGCGGTATGTTTTCCAAAGTGTAGGAAGGGATTTGAATTAGCAGTTGCTGTACTCTCTCTCCATACTTCACCAGCTCTGGCTTGCATGTCTGGTAGTCGCCGTTTACTTGACTAACGACTAGTTGGGAATCTCTTTATATGAGGAGATTTTCAATTCCCATGTCGATGGCGATCTCGATGCCTGCTATCAAAGCTTCGTATTCGGCTTCATTGTTTGTCCTTGGCTCTGTTAAGGAGAAAGCAAAGCGCATTATCCCCCCTTGTGGAGTTATGAAGATGAGACCTACCCCCGACTTGATTATAGGTGTGTTTTGTTTGCGCTTCTTCATGGAAGACGCTCCATCGAAATAAAGCTCCCATCGGGTATCACCACCGTCGATCGCGTCAAACGCATGTTCATCTGGCAGATCGCAATTCAGAAGAGAATCGGCAGGTATCGGATGTTCAGCGAGGAAGTCGGCAATGGCCTGGCCTTTCACTGCCTTGAGAGGCTGATAAGTTATCGAGAACTCCATCAAGAGTAGGGCCCATTTAGCGAGTCGCCCTGTCAATATGGCCATCGACATCAAATATTTAAGGGGGTACACTTTCGATATGAGACGGACTTCGTGCGCCAACGCACAGTGCCTGAGCTTGGTTATCGCAAAGATCAATGCCAGGCAGTGTTTTTCGATGGGGGAATAGTTGCTTTCTGCCCCCAGTAGAACTCGACTTAAGTAGTAGAGTGCTCTTTCTTTCCCTTGATCGTTCTCTTGTGCCCATAATGCGCCTAAGGAACCTTCGAGGGCGGTTGTATAAATAATGAGGGGATATCCCTTGACCGGAGTAGCCAACACTGGCGGGTTCTGCAGGTATTGCTTGATCTCGTCCAGCGCGCCTTGGCATTTGTGATCCCAGACGAACGGGGTTCCCTTCTTCATCAGGTGACTGTAGGGGCGGCACTTGCCTGAAAGGTTGGCTATAAATCGCCGGATGTATGCGAGCTTTCCCTGGAGAGACCGCAATTGTTTGAGAGTCCTTGGCGGTGGCATTTCCATGATCGCCTTGATCTTGGACGGATCTATCTCGATACCCCGGTGCTGGACAAAGAACCCTAGGGACTTTCCTGAGGATACCCCGAACGCGCATTTGAGGGGGTTCATCTTCAAGTTGTATTGCCGAAGGCGTTGAAATACGGTCTTCATATGCTCGAGATGTTCCTCGTATGATTTGCTTTTCACGACGAGGTCATTGATATAGCATTCGACGATTTCATGTATAAGGTCATCAAAGATCTTCGTCATGGCCCTTTGATAGGTGGCACCGGTGTAACACCCGAGCCCAATGCTACTAATTTCAGTTACCGTTTGAACGTAGTGTGGCACTCATTTCATTTATCTTGCTTGATTGTTACTTACTGTAAATTTTTACCCGGCAAATTCATTTCTGCATATAACAATTTTCGGCATCTAAAATAAAATTAAAAATATTTATCTTGGCCTACTTGACACCCCTAACCCTGTTGTAGCGTCCGTGCATCGTGTTCTCGTCCTGTTCAGTGAAACGGGCGAGTTTGGACGGCTACGTGCACGTACGTGTGTCCGTTTTGGGGGTATGCTATTTGATCATAAAACACTTCATTTCAAATTTTAGATCCCGCCTAAAATCCTTTTATTTCAATTTCAAATTTTTGGACCCGACCCGGGCGCGATTTGGAAATGTTTTACTTTGCGCCAAAATCCTAAATTTTAATATTTTAAACCATCGTATATTTTAATTTAACCGTATAAATTTTCCTAAATCTTTTATTAATTTTCTTAACCTCCTACAGTTTTATCTCAACCAATCAAAACCTCCATAACTCTCCTGGGCCCCACAATTATCTCTCTCTCTCCCCCCCTATATCTCTCTCTCTCCCCCACGTTTATAATTCTCCTTCCCTCATCTGTAACCCACCATCGCGCAAACCCTAGTCACCGGCTCCCTCGCCGCTGCAGCACCAACGCCGACGCGAACATCACCACCATCCTCGCCTCCTCGCCCTCGTCGCAGTCGCTGCACCTTCCTTCCTCCTCTCCCTTCTTCCCGTGCTCCCTGCACCAGCGCCGCGGCCACCTGCGCACCCCTGCACGCGTCTGCACCGCCGTGAGTCGCCGCCGGCGATCTCCATACGTCCCGAGCCTCGCGCACCCTCCTCTGTAAGCTTCTCCTCCCTTCTCCTTTCTTCTTCTTCCCTCCTTCTTTTCTATGCTCAGTAGTGATCTGCAGTTTTTTTGCAGTCACTGTTGTCCGTGCGCCAGAGCTCCACCGACGTGGTCGGCGATCACCACCCCTTCACAGATCTGTGTGAGCACCCTCTCCTCTCCTCTCTTCTTGATTACTCTCTATCTTTCATGCATTTTTAGTATAGTTTGTTCACTGTTTTTATCTCGCCGGAATAGGGCCGTGCCGGCGACGTGACCCGACGTTCCAGCGAGGTACCCCGACCCGTGTGGTTCCATTGTTCGTCGTTTGGGTTCATTCCGTGAACCGTGCGCCCGTCGCGAGTTTCCCCGCCGACATTTTACGTTCCGTTTTTCCCGGTCCGCGACCCGTCATGGGGAAATCAAAGGTGAAACCTGACTTGTAACTCGACAGTTCACTACCTGTTCTGAGTGTACACATTCCTGTTTTGTGCCTAGCGGCATGTCTCGGTTTCAGCCGAGAATATTGTGGCCGTGGTCCCGGGTATGTACGGGATACTATTGAGTGTACACATTCCTATTTTGTGCCTAGCGGCATGTCTCGGTTTCAGCCGAGAATATTTTGGCCGTGGTCCCGGGTATGTACAAGATACTATTGAGTGTACACATTCCTGTTTGGTGCCTAGCGGCATGTCTCGGTTTCAGCCGAGAATATTGTGGCCGTGGTCCCGGGTATGTACGGGATACTATTGAGTTACATCGATGATTCATCAATTTGGTTTCAAAGACTTTAGAACAGAGAATCTGATAGAACAGTCCAGTTTACCCACTGCACACTACCCTGCACTGCTCTGATTCATATTATTGTTACCCTTGCTTTATTCATGTTTATACTCGCATTGCCTGTGTATTATGTTATTACTTGATGACTTGACGCGCTGACGTCTGGGTTTTGCATGGCCCAGATTCTGTACCGCTGTCGCAGTCCGAGCAGGAGTACTTCAGCCGACAGGCTGAGCTGTGAGTGTCAGCAGTAGTTAGTTTTCTTTCCTGCATTTATTTCCTGATGTGAGCCCGCATTATGGGACATACATTCCAGTTATTTTGTATTGGATCTTTCGCTTCCGCATTTATTTATTATTGAATCATGTTATCTTGGATTATGGACATGTTTAGATAGTTTTATTTTGTTCTTGATATCTCTACAACCGTAATGTGACTGTGGATGGATACTTCCTACCCACAGGTAGCATGGTTGGCTATGTCACATGCCCATTTTAGCGTACTCTGGGAAGCGGGGCGTGACATGGTTCTTTTGGTATCAGAGCCATAGGATAGTCGGGTTGATTATTTTGTAGTTGGGTATTGTACCCAAAACACGAATCAGAATACCCGTGTTTAGGAAACATGTCCTGCCACCTTGCCGTTTACCATTCTTGAATCACATTCTTCCTGATTATATCCTTTACGATGTGCAAACTTCCTTTGCATGTTAACTCGAACACCTGATTCCTTGTTATCTCTAGGACTTAGGTGACTTGGGTGGAGTTATGTAATTGTGGCTATGATACCGCGGCATAGTTACAATGCGGCACTCTATTTAAGTATCTTGGAGTTCTAGCCTTGATCTATATTCAGAATCTATCATCATGCTAATGTTGGGTGTTTTGATTTCAGGAATATGGCCGGTAAGAATTTGAAGACGTACCAAAGGTGTGTGGACGAAGCCGCCTTGCTTGGAGTGATAAGAGGAATGCTGGAGAATCAAAAGAAATAGACCGAGCTGATCCAGCAGCAAGCGGAATCGTTTCAGGAAGGTTTGCAGATCGTTCAGCAGTCTATGAACAATGTTGGAGCTAGACCAGTTGACCGAGTAGGGACCGTAGCAGATTTCAGGCGTTTGGGTCCGTCTACATTTGTTGGTTTGGAGGAGCCGTTGCCAGCGGAGCAGTGGCTAGTTGACACAGAGAATTTGCTTGTTGCGGCACAGATTCCAGATGAGAAAAGAGTTGACGTGGTACGCATTCAGTTAGTGGATTACGCCCGAGAATGGTGGCTTGTGGAAGAGAACCGTTTGCCCAAGCCGATCAAGTGGGCGGATTTTTCAAAGAGTTTCCTGGAGAAGTTCTTCCCGCGGACTGCACGGGAGGAAATGGAAGAGAAATTCATCGGGCTAAAGTAGAATGGAGCACCCGTGGATGTGCATGCAGCAGAATGGACAAGACTCAGTAGATTCGCTGGACCTTTAGTTGCCAACGAGGCAGACAGGGCACGAAGGTTCATGCGCAGCTTGGACGTGGACATCCAGCGACAGATTGTCTCCCTGGGTTTGACCACTTTCTCACAAGTACTTACGGCAGCCCGAGAGCAGCAGAGTTTATCTGGGATGAAGGGGAGTTTGCAGCAGACAGCAGTTGCGGTAAGGAAGCCAGCATTTGTACCTAACCGAGCTTATGGTCGCAGAGGTATTCCAGTGGACTGTCGAGGTGTAGCACCCATGAAGAAGCCAGTGATCGTCGATCGAAGAAAGAGCATGACCTGTAACTATTGCAATTTACCTGGCCACATGCAAAAGGATTGTCGAAGGAGGCTGGGACTCTGTTTGGTTTGTGGAGCGGCAGATCACGCCGTTGGTGCTTGTCCGTCGAAGCTTCGTACAAGGGATGATTTTCAGAAGCCTCCGCAGAGACCGTTCTAGGGACAGAAACAGCTGACTCAAAGACCTAATCAGGCTCGAGCTTTTACCTTGACAGCAGAAGAAGCGAAGGCGTCAGGAGAAGTTGTTTCAGGTACTCTACTCGTTCATGGTTTTCCCGCATTGGTGTTATTTGATTCTGGTGCATCCCATTGTTTTATGTCATCCAAGTTTTTAACTACACACTCGATTGACTACACGACCCTGTCTAGTTTCTGGGACATACACACTGGGAATGGGAAAATCATAGCTAATAGGGAATGTAAAGATTGTACAGTTGTTGTGTGCGGACGGGAGCGTTTTGCAGATTTCTTGGTGATTGATACGGGCAGCTATGAAGTCGTCTTGGGAATGGATTTTCTTGGCACTTTCCACACTCACATTGATTGTAGGGCAAGGAAGGTAATTTTCCAGATTCCCAGACATCCCGAGTTTAGCTTCACTGGAGGAAGCAGTTCTGTCGGGCCAGTCGAGTTTAGGGCTAGGCCGACAAACAGTATTCTTGCAGCAATGGAAGTTGATAAAAGTGACGAGCCGGCTGTTGTTCGTGATTTTATGGACGTATTTGAAGATATATCGGGTTTACCGCCGAAGCGAGACGTGGTGTTCGCAATTGATCTTATTCCGGGTGCAGCACCAGTATCCAAGGCATATTAACCAATGGCACCAGTAGAGTTGGAAGAAGTCAAGAAACAGGTTGCTGAATTGCTTGAAAAAGGTTGGATTCGAAGCAGTAACTCGCCTTGGGGAGCTCCAGTTCTTCTAGTAAAGAAGAAGGATGGCACAAGAAGGATGTGCATCGACTATCGAGAATTAAACCGGGTGACTATTAAGAACAAGTACCCGATCCCTCACATTGGCGAACTTTTCGAGCAGCTTAGTGGCGCGAGGGTATTCTCGAAGCTGGATTTGCGATCCGGATATCATCAGGTCCGAGTGAAAGCAGAAGATATTTGCAAGACGGCGTTCCAAACTCGGTATGGACATTACGAATACTTAGTGATGCCCTTCGGAGTAACGAATGCGCCGGCAGCATTCATGGACTTGATGAACTGAATCTTTTCACCGTTCTTGGACCAGTTTATAGTGGTTTTCATTGACGATATTCTGGTTTACTCGAAGAGTTTTGAAGAACATACTGAGCATCTGAAGATCCCACTGCAAACGTTGAGACAAGAGAAGTTGTATGCGAAGATGAGTAAGTGCGAGTTTTGGCTGGAGGAAGTAAAGTTTTTGGGGCATGTTGTGTCTGGCAATGGAATTGTCGTCGATCCAGAAAAGATTGCAGCAGTTCGAGATTGGCCGATTCCAAAGAATGTTGCGGAGATAAGAAGTTTTCTTGAACTCGCCGGATATTACAGGAGATTTGTGGAGAACTTTGCTCGTCTGACAGAGCCGTTACCCAAGCTTACGCGTAAGGAGGTACCTTTTATTTGGATGGATAAGTGTGCGTTAGCTTTTGAGACGTTGAAGCAGAAGTTGATAACCGCCCCTATTCTGACCGTGCCAGACAATTCCGGAGGATTGGTGATTCACAGCGACGCATCTGGAAAAGGACTGGGATGTGTTTTGATGCAACATGGTAAGGTTGTAGCGTACGCATCGAGACAGTTGAAGACCCATGAGAAGAATTACCCAACTCATGACTTGGAACTTGCGGCTGTGATTTTCGCTTTGAAGATTTAGAGACACTACCTTTTGGGCGAAAGGGTCGAAGTTTTTACTGATCATAAGAGCTTGAAGTATGTGTTCACACAGAAGGAGCTTAATCTGAGGCAGCGTAGATGGTTGGAGCTGATGGCTGACTACGATCTTGATCTTAAGTACTATCCGGGGAAGGTTAACGTCGTGCCGGATGCGCTTAGTCGGTTACCAGCAATTCAGGTGTTAACTACGCAGAAGGAGATCGTTGCAGATTTTCGAAGGTTTGACTTGGAGGTTGTGCTACCGCATTCTACGGGACAATTGATGCAGCTGCAAGTACATTCGTCGTTAATCGAGAATATTAAAGCAGCACAATCGCAGGTCCCTAGACTGCAAAAGTTTCGAGGACAGGTTGAAGCCGGACTACGAACAGATTTATTGATCCACGAAGATGGTTCGTTGAGATATGGTAGCCGTTTGTGTGTGCCAAAGTGGGATATTCGTGAAGAGCTTATGAAGGAGGCACACAGTGCAGCTTATTCTGTACATCCAGGAGGCACAAAAATGTACCGAGATATTCGACAGCATTTCTGGTGGGAAGGCATGAAACGGGAGATTGCTCGCTTTGTGGCGAAGTGCTTGGTGTGTCAGCAGGTTAAGGCTGAACATCAAAGAGTTGCTGGTTTATGTTGGAGATAGTGCCTTCAAAGACAATTATTGGATCGCAGGTACGTGGTTGCAATGATTGAGGCAGGACCTATACCGATATGACAGTCTTACTCGAGATGATAGTATGCTATCTGGTTTGTCTTTATCATCGTATATATGCTTTAGTTCACTATTGCATGATTGATAGAGCCCATAGGATTCTTGCTTGACTACCAGCAGTATGATGGCGATCATATACGTGGGAGTTGGGGTCTGTAAGCACATCCTTAATGTGTCCCTAGTCATGGGAGTTTCGAGACAGGGCATCGATACTCCAGAGTAGACTAGTGTATACAGTCGAGACCCCGACGAGGGGCGGTGGCCGGTCTCACAAGCCACTGGTGTCAGTTGGATCGCCTAAGATGTATACAGGTGCTCATTGAGTTATGAGTACACCGGACAGGACTCGCCGGGAATCTGCTAGTTGGTATTATACCCAGCGTCAGATAGAAATTCCCTGGTGACATGTGTACAGGTTAGTTCATCGACCTGAGGTCGTCATTTGTCTCGTGTGAGTTCCCACTGTGCTTTGATTTCTACCCTACCACGGCTCAAAGGAGTCGTGCAAACAGGTCTTTTTTGGGTACAGTCCCGAGCCACATTGGAGGCAAGTGAGCGGATCGTCGAGGATTCGTCTCTCCCGGTATTTGGGGGTTGATGTCGCGCAGTATACGGGTGGCCATCACTAGGAATCCTCGGCCGAGGTAGTGGAGAATTACTGATTGGGATCAGTAATTTCTCAGGTGGTGATGGGTTTCATGCCAACACGATTTATCGCGTTATTAGGGGTCTGACTTTATCCACCCTCTAGACTCGATATGCGATACTCTTTAGACGAATGGACCGGACTGTATATACATTGTCACTGTCAGGCTCAGTAGGGCTTATGGATGAGTTCGCTCGTCAGCTTCCCTTCCAATCAATACATAGGCAAAACGTTACGTGCAGCTTGTACCTCTGAGGTGCTAGGGGTTATACCCAGTGCCGATGTGTTGATGAGTCATTAGAGTCCCCCACAGACACTTTCCCAAGTTCGGGCGAAACGTTGTAGAGGCCGTATGGGTTTATGGCTAGGTTCGGAAAAAGCACGTGCGTTTTCGCACGTGTCGTTTTTCGGGCAGATAATACTGGTAGGCTTTGGTTTAAGCCGGAACCCAGTATTATACTGTGTAGATATAATATCTTTGTCTCAGTTATATTTGTATTCGGTCGTAATACAAATGCGAGTATGTTTATACTGATACGGGGTTATCCTGAAATTCGTTTCAGGATCACTTTTGGAAGTTGCCAGTTTCCAGTTTTCTATCAGCCGTATTTTGACATTCGGTTAAATGCGGATTTATCTTTTCTTGATGAGGGTGAGTCATGGATCTAGAAGTTTCTAGATTTGGTGACAAGGCTTGATGATTCATTGTTAGCATTAATTGTTCATTTAATGCTTGATGACTAAGCTTAATGATTCATCACTTGCTTTAATTGTATTCATACTATGTGTCATGATAAGCTTCATTCTTATTCTCACCCAACTTGCTCCTACACTCACCCCCTCCCCTCTATAAGTGGCCGGCCTCTCCCCCTCATAGATGATGGTTGTTGTTTGAAAAGATTAAGGATTTTGGTTCATGGAAATTGATATACTCCATTTCTCATTTCGTATCGATCCAAAAGGCAACTTCATTAACCGTTCGTCCATAGCCTTGGACGTAACGAGACAAAGTATTCTACTCATTCTCTACTTCATCTTGGTCATCTTTTTTAGCAAATTTGACGATCGAGTTGCCTCGGTTCAGAGGCGGGAGCCCGTTTAAAGATCCGTCGACGTGGTGCCACCTGGACGAGAAGACCGGAGTTCAAGGAGATCGGAGCAGCCGCAACAAAGCGTGGGATGATGGTTAAATACCGAAGGACTCGGATCATTCGGTATAACATTTCTACCCCTTTGTAGTTTGTTAGTTTAGCTTTAATGGCAGATCCGGGTTACGGTACACGATAGCGCCAGTTTCGTTAAAAGTTTTTGTTCCGCATTTGGCGTCTGTTAGACCGCCGGGACGCTACCGTGAACTTACAGTTTATTGCAACCACTTCCGATTCCTCAGTGGAAGTGGGAACATATAACCATGGATTTCGTGACGGCTTTACCGCGAAGTCCAAAAGGCAACAATGTTGTATGGGTGATTGTTGATCGTTTGTCCAAGGCAGCTCACTTTTTTCCTTTCCGGGTTGGTCAATCAACAGAGACTTTGGCAGAGCGGTACATGCAAGAGATTGTAAGATTGCATGGAGTACCGGTGAGCATTGTGTCTGATCGGGACACTCGGTTCTTATCACACTTTTGGCGGAGTTTACAGGGAAGTTTGGGGACTCGATTGAAGTTTAGCACAGCTTATTATCCTCAAACTGATGGTCAGTCGGAGAGAACAATCCAAACTCTTGAGGATATGTTGAGAGAATGCATGTTGGACTTCAAGGGTTCATGGGAGGATCATCTGCATTTGGTGGAGTTTTCTTACAACAACAGTTTTCAGGCAACTATCCAGATGGCTCCATTTGAAGCTTTGTATGGTCGTAAATGTCGTTCACCTGTTTGCTGGGACGATGTCGGTGAACGAAGATTATTGGGACCAGATTGTGTTAGTTATATGTATGCCCTAGAGGCCATTACTGTACATACGATGTATATTGTAGTGGATGCTAGGGCATATATAGAGAGGACTTTCTTGCTCGACATGATAGTATGCTATCTGGTTGTACTTTATCTTAACATGTACTCTGATTGTCTCTATATTACATGTTGATAAAGCCCTTAGGATATGTACTCGACTACTGGGACTATGATGAGATCATACTAGTGGGGCCACGGTAGTCGATGAGTACATCCTATAACTGTTCCTAGTCGAGGGTGTATCGAGACAGGGCATCGATGCACCAGAGTAGACTGGCATATACGCATCTTGACCCATATGATGGGCGATGGATGATCCCATATCCATCGGTGTTTGACATCAAGTATGGTGTACGGGTGCTCAGTGGAGACTGGGTACACTGGACGGACTCGCCGAGAACTCCCAGATGGTATTATACCTTACGTCAGAAGGCAGTTCTCCGGTGACACTGGTACAGAGTAGTCTGTTGACCCGAGATCGTCATAGAGTCTTGTGTGATTCCCACTGTGCTTTGATTTCCATCATACCACATCCAAGAGGGCGTGCAAAAAGGTGGATTTTGGGTACAGTCCCGAATCACATGGAGGCAATGAGCGATAGGAGGGGATTCGTCTCTCCCGGTATAGGGAGTTGATGTTGCGCTGTGTTCGATTGGCTATAACCGGAAATCCCTGGCCAGGGTTACTGAGATTTACTGGTAAGTGTTATCAGTAGTTTCTCGAACTGTTATAGACCTCATATCGACACGACTTATCGAGCTACTGGGGTATGACGTTTACCACCCCTAGGCGAGATATGCGACATATCAGACGACGAGACCGGACTGTACGGTAGTGTTACTGTTTGGATTCACAGGAGAATGTACAGGCTTGCTTGTTGATCTTCTGAGTGCTCAATACCTGGGTGGCTGTTATGTTTAGCTGACCGCTTGCAGCTTGTGGGTGTTTGATATGATCATCACCTACTGCCAGCGTATTGACGATTCTTTAGAGTCCTACACAGAGGTTTCTTGGCTCAGGCAAAACGGAGTAGGAGCACATATGTGATATGTGCGGGACCGAGGATAATACGGTATATGATACCGTATTGGATTCTCGCGATATGAGATATCGGCTAGGTATATGTGATATAGCCGGGTCATCGTATTAGTCGGTTATTTGTGAAATAGCCGGATTATCGGATCAAGTGTTGATTCGATAATTTAATGTATAATAATATATGTGATATATTAAATTACATTAACTAATATTAGCTCACTAAAAGATTCATTTTCTCACGGGATAATACATTGATATATATGCGATATATGTTAATTGTATTATTTTCTATTGTTACGAAATATATTGTATATGTGATATATAATATTGTAACGTGTTAGGGTTACAAATTTAACTATGGTTTAGGGTTTAAACTTGGTTAGGGTTTGGATTAGGGTTAGCTTTTGCATGAAGCTTCCATGAAGCTTCATGAAGCTTTGACTTTGTGGTTGCTTGATATTTTTATGAGATATTATATTAACCCAATCCAAACCATTAACCCTAGTTAACTCTCTACAAGGGTTAACTCTCTCATGCTTAACCCTTGGTTAGATTTATAACCACTACAATAATTCATTGTTCATCACAAAAGGATAAAGGTTATCTTCTTCATTCTTCTTCTTCATGCTTGAGCTTCTTCATGAAAAAGCTTTCTTTTGTGATGAAAGTGAGTGAGAAAAAGATTTTAAATGAGAGCAAAAATCCTACTCCATCATCCCCATCTATCCTTGCCATTTAGATGAGGGTGCTCACTTCATATTATGAGTGTTAGCTTGTGTTATCGAAACTTCAAGGTAGATCATCTTGGTATCGAAGATCGGAAGCAAAGTTTGCATCATTCTCTTCGTAAAACCTCTCGAGAGTCCACAACATGATGATCCCAGCGAAGGGACCTCAACACGGAGCTTAAGAAGTGAAGGACCGGATCTACAAAGGTTGTAATTCCCCTCACTTAGTGTTAAAGCGTTTAACATGTTCGTTTTCGCCTAAACCCTAGTTTAAAGATCCGGCTTCGGGTTGTTCGGCACGGCTAATTTTTTTAATCGGGCATGGTTGATGCCTCGTAGAACCTTGTGAGCATGCCTAGCAACCCTACAGATTGGTTGTGCAGACAGTTGAGAAGGTTAACACTATCAGAAATCATATGAAGGCAGCACAAGACCGACAGAAGTGTTGGGCAGACACGTCAAGAAGACCTCTAGAGTTCGCCGTGGGTGATTTGGTTTTCCTGAAGATATCACCGACTAGAGAGGTGATTCGTTTTGAAGTCGAGGAAAGCTTAGTCCTCGATTCGTTGGACCCTTTGAGATCGTGGAGCGTGTTGGTGAGGTAGCGTATCGTTTGGCGTTACCGCAGTCCTTGGCGAATGTGCACGATGTGTTTCACGTATCTCAACTCCGTAGGTATGTTCGAGATGAAACACACGTATTGGATCATTCGGAGCTAACAGTACGAGAAGACTTGACTTTTGAGGAGCGACCGATTGGAATCGTGGATCGAAGGGAAAAGGTTCTTAAGAACAAGGTGATCCCTCTTGTGCTTGTTTGGGGAAATCGCTCGCATGGAGAGTCCACTTGGGAATGAGAAGATGAAATCCGGCAGAAGTTTCCTCATCTTTTCTTGTAGTTGTTTGTTTATCTTTGTATTATTGGAATTTAGAGGACGAAATTCTTTTTGTAGTTGGGTATAATGTAACACCCGAACCCAATGCTACTAATTTCAGTTACCGTTTGAACGTAGTGTGGCACTCATTTCATTTATCTTACTTGAGTGTTACTTACTGTAAATTTTTACCCGGCAAATTCATTTCTGCATATAACAATTTTCGGCATCTAAAATAAAATTAAAAATATTCATCTTGGCCTACTTGACACCCCTAACCCTATTGTAGCGTCCGTGCATCGTGTTCTCGTCCCTTCAGTGAAACGGGCGAGTTTGGACGGCTACGTGCACGTACGTGTGTCCGTTTTGGGGGTATGCTTTTTTATCATAAAACACTTCATTTCAAATTTTAGATCCCGCCTAAAATCCTATTATTTCAATTTCAAATTTTTGGACCCGACCCGGACGCGATTTGAAAATGTTTTATTTTGCGCCAAAATCCCAAATTTTAATATTTTAAACTATCGTATATTTTAATTTAACCGTATAAATTTTCCTAAATCTTTTATTAATTTTCTTAACCTCCTACAGTTTTATCACAACCAATCAAAACCTCCATAACTCCCCTGGGCCCCACTATTATCTCTCTCTCTCTCTCCCCTATATATATCTCTCTCCCCCACGTTTATATTTCTCCTTCCCTCATCTGTAACCCACCATCGCGCAAACCCTAGTCACCGGCTCCCTCGCCACTGCAGCACCAACGCCGACGCGAACATCACCACCATTCTCGCCTCCTCGCCCTCGTCGCAGCCGCTGCACCTTCCTTCCTCCTCCCTTCTTCCCGTGCTCCCTGCACCAGCGCCGCGGCCACCTGCGCACCCCTGCACGCGTCTGCACCGCCGTGAGTCGCCGCCGGCGATCTCCATACGTCCCGAGCCCCGCGCACCCTCCTCTGTAAGCTTCTCCTCCTCCCTTCTCCTTTCTTCTTCTTCCCTCCTTCTTTTCTATGCTCAGTAGTGATCTGCAGTTTTTTTGCGGTCACTGTTGTCCGTGCGCCGGAGTTCCGCCGACATGGTCGGCGATCACCACCCCTTCACAGATCTGTGTGAGCACCCTCTCCTCTCCTCTCTTCTTGATTACTCTTTATCTTTCATGCATTTTTAATATAGTTTGTTCACTGTTTTTATCTCGCCGGAATCCGGCCGTGCCAGCGACGTGACCCGACGTTCCAGCGAGGTACCCCGACCCGTGTGGTTCCATTGTTCGTCGTTTGGGTTCATTCCGTGAACCGTGCGCCCGTCGTGAGTTTCCCCGCCGACGTTTTACGTTCCGTTTTTCCCGGTCCGCGACCCGTCGAGACAAGTAACCCTTGCTACATGCTAATCAATATTTACTTATAATTAATGACACCCTAAAACCCGCAATTTAACTTTGGTATTATAATTTCCTATTTTTCATGTTCAATATTGCTAAATGTCATTTATCTTTCAAAACTTGGAACCTACCTGTTGTAATTACTAATTTGGAACCTAATAATCACATTTACATGTTTTGATTACACTTTCACTGATGATGTAGCCTATGGCACCTTTTCTACCGTTTTACTTCATTCGGACACTCGTATACATTTAACCTACTTAAACTGTGATTTCATTCGTGGAACCTATATACACATATAACATTGCATCTATGAAGTCTTAAACTTGTTAACATGATTAAATGGCTATAATTGTCTTACTGCATTCTTATATGGTTGAAATCATCTCTTTGACACAATTGATAACGGTATTGCTAATTGAATGAACATGCCTATTACTTAATTCATTGCTTATCTCATGTTGTTAATACCCATGCTTGATTATATAACTGATTGTGAGTACACCTATGATATTGCTTGCTTCTTGACCTGTCTTGCTATCTACACATTGATTGACCCGACATAGTACCGTATACTGCTTGACTTGAGATGATGTACCATGACCTGACCCGTTACCTGATCTTGTGTCTAATGCCAACAAACCTGACATGTAGTCCTCATGGACCGTTCCTGTTGTCTATCCAGACAAACCTGTTTATCTGATCCTGTGTTGGCATTAGTATCTTGATTTTAGGATACCTGACTTGACCTACACATATAACTTGGGGGTATGGGGAAATCAAAAGTGAAACCTGACTTGTAACTCGACAGTTCACTACCTGTTCTGAGTGTACACATTCCTGTTTTGTGCCTAGCAGCATGTCTCGGTTTCAGCCGAGAATATTGTGGCCGTGGTCCGGGGTATGTACGGGATACTATTGAGTGTACACATTCCTGTTTTGTGCCTAGCGGCATGTCTCGGTTTCAGCCGAGAATATTATGGCCGTGGTCCCGGGTATGTACGGGATACTATTGAGTGTACACATTCCTGTTTGGTGCCTAGCGGCATGTCTCGGTTTCAGCCGAGAATATTGTGGCCGTGGTCCCGGGTATGTACGGGATACTATTGAGTTACATCGATGATTCATCAATTTGGTTTCAAAGACTTTAGAAAAGAGAACCTGATAGAACAGTCCAGTTTACCCACTGCACACTACCCTGCACTGTTCTGATTCATATTATTGTTACCCTTGCTTTATTCATGTTTATACTCGCATTGCCTGTGTATTATGTTATTACTTGATGACTTGACGCGCTGACGTCTGGGTTTTGCATGGCCCAGATTCTGTACCGCTGTCGCAGTCCGAGCAGGAGTACTTCGGCCGACAGGCTGAGCTGTGAGTGTCAGCAGTAGTTAGTTTTCTTTCCTGCATTTATTTCCTGATGTGAGCCCGCATTATAGGACATACATTCCAGTTATTTTGTATTGGATCTTTCGCTTCCGCATTTATTTATTATTGACTCATGTTATCTTGGATTATGGACATATTTAGATAGTTTTATTTTGTTCTTGATATCTCTACAACCGTAATGTGACTGTGGATGGATACTTCCTAGCCACAAGTAGCATGGTTGGCTATGTCACGTGCCCATTTTAGCGTACTCTGGGAAGCGGGGCATGACAACCGGCGTTCTTTAGACCGAAGGGCATCACCTTATAGCAGAATATTCCCAGAGGGGTCCGAAAAGCGGTATGCTTCTGGTCTTCGGGGTGCATCTTTATCTGATTGCACCCTGATGAGCCGTCCATGAAAGAGAAAACCTCATGAGCGGACGTGTTATCTATCATCAGCTCGGTTACCGGTACTGGGAAATCATCCTTCGGGCAAGCTTTATTGAGATCCCGGAAATCCACGCATATGCGCACTGTCCCATTTTTCTTCATTACCGGGACGATGTTGGCGATACAGTCAGGATATTGAACTTCCTGGATAAATCCAGAATCGATCAGCTTCTTGACTTCGGCGTTGATGCTCATCTCAAGCTCGAGCCGCATTCTTCTCGGTGCCTGTTTGACTGGCTTAACGTCCGGGGATATCGCCAATTTATGGACAGCTATTTCTGGATCTAGTCCTGGCATTTCAGAATAGTTCCATGCGAAGCAATCTCTATGCTGCATAAGCACGTCTTTTAACGCGGTCACCCTTTCTTCAGATAGCAACTCGCTGACGAATGTCGGTCGCGGGTCGTTCGTCGTTCCCAGCTCAATTTTCCTGAGGTTAACTGCAGTAGTATGTATGCCATCTTCCAGTTCTTTCGGCGCTGGTGGAAATTCTGAGATTACCTCGTCGTCATTGTTTTCGAAGCACCAAGGAAGGTCATCCATATTCTCGGGCTCTCCTTTTGATATTGTTATCATATGACAAGTACGAACTCGCTTCCAAGACCGATGTGGATCTGGTTCTGCTCTTGTGGCTTTGGGTTCGTGCTTTTGTGGCGGCGTTACCCTCCAGCTGCTGAATAGAGCAAACCTGCCTTGCTGGTACTGGTCTTCGATCCAGTTCTTGAAGCTGAAGCAGTCTTCGATAGGGTGTCCTATGGCTCGGTGATAAGAGCAATAGCCCGGATGAGAGACCTCGTTAGCTCGCTCAGGGTGCTTAGACTCCGGAAGTGTGATCATTTAATGTTTTATAGCGAGATCGAGTATCTTCTTCGTCTTGTCTTGAGGGAAAGAATACGCTCGACTCATCTTCTTCATGAGGGACAAATCCGGACCGCGCAATACCCGATCACATGACTCTTTGATCCTGCGTTGTTGTTGTCGACCTCCTTTTCCGCTTTTTGACTTACTTCTGCCTCTGCGTCGGGCCTTTTGCACAGCAGGTTGACAGGGAGGAGAATCTTCGTCTTTTGCAGCCTGTTGAAGAAGGCGTTGCGTCCTGGCTTTCTCATAGATGGCCATTTCGCGTTTATGGTCGTCCCGAGATTTTTGACCCGCTTTCCTGATAAGATTGTCCATTCGTTCTTCAAACGACGGACTCGACACTTTGATTGCAGGATCTAGTTTTGATAAGGGGTCGGCGTTTCCCGACAGGGCGTCCTCTTCTTCGTCGAAGTTATATATGGCGTAGCTAACGTGGATTCGTTCTCGTTTCCCGGATCTCACATATCCGAGCCCAAGCGTTTCCATTTTCCCGTTGGGCAACTTGCGCTGAGTCCCAGGGACATCCCAAATTCTGTTGTAGAACCGAGCTTGTCGAATAGTTTATTTCAAGGGTACCCCTTGGCGCTTCAATAGCCTTTTTAGTCCATTTGTGTAATATCTGGGCAAACGGATGGGTTGGAGCCTGTCCAGTGTAAAATCCGCGCCGTGCCATATTTCTTTCTCTACTCTTATTTCCGTGGACCGGTAGAACAGGATCACCTTTTCGTTTGGGAGGGACGTAAAATGTCCGCAGCTCTTGCACGTTGTGAGCTTCAAGTGCGTCAAGGTATTTGTAGTGCTCCCGCGGAATCATGGTGATTTGCAAACTCTGATCATCACCAGGGAATTCTTGTATTAGCGGCCGGCTGGAGAACACAGCATTAACCTCATCCTCCGAATCGCTTCCGAAGATCAGTATGGGAGCGGACAGTCCCGGGTCATTGCGTCGAGACGGCCCAGAGTAAACTATCTCTTCTTCTTCTTCGGTATCACTCCCGAAAACAGGAATGGTGGCGACAGCTTTGTTTTCCGGTATGCGACACTTCTCTGTGTCCTCGAAATCTGGCAAAAAGTATTTTGCATCTTCGTATTTGTGGACTTCGTTCACGGCGAACGGGTTCAGCTCACCTGTTACGGTATACTCAAGACCATCTTTGAAATACTTCATACACTGATGTTGTGTAGACGGGATGATGTTGTACTCGTGTAACCAAGGACGACCGAGCAGAGCATTGTAGCAAGTCTTGGCGTCTATGACATGGAACTTAATGTCCGTTTCGAGCAGCCCAAAGCGTAGCGTCAATATCACAGACCCAAGAGTTCTTGATGATTGGGAGTCGAACCTGGAGATGGTGATCTTGTCGCGAGCAAGATGCTGTACGCTCATGCAGATTTCCTTTAACACCCGCACGTTGAGGAGATTAACGGAAGACCCATTGTCAACCAAGATTTTGCCTGTCTTTATATCATGGCAATATCCAGAGACGTATAGGGGACGGTTGTGGTCGCACGTCCCAAGGAGAAGGTCTTCATCACCGAACGTGACATCGGCTGTGCGCACTTCTTCTAGTTCATCTTTCATCCTTTCTTCGGCGAGGAAGGCTTGGAATTGCTCGGGTTCTTGCAGCGCCTTGATTAATGAATCTCTCGCTTCTTTTGATAATAAGAGGGCGTCAAGAATGCTGAGCTGCGAGGGTAGCTTCCTCAGGTGCGCTAGGATGTTGTAGTCCACCTTACTCTTCTTAGGCGGGTCCTTGGCAGTCAGCTCTTTCATAACTTGGTTATCTAAGGCGATATCCTCAGCGACCTTTTCCTTTCCCTTATATTTTCTAGTTGCGGGTCCGAGGTTCTTTTCGGGAAGCGTGCGATTGCGCAGCTGAATGTTTTCACAGGCCTCTGGTTCTTCCTCTTTTCCCGAGGTGGACTCTTTAAAGAGGGGGCTAAGAGCCAGCTCCTCGTCAGAATCGCTCCCGAATGTGAGCACTTGCGATCCCCCAGCGTTGACCGTGTAATAGCTACCGGTAGTTCTTTTGTGTCCTTCGGTCGTACTTCTCTGCTCCCAACGAGCTCTGCGTTTCATTCGCTTAAAATGTTGCCGATGAGCAACATATCCCTGCCACCATGTCTTAAAAGTATCGCACTCCTCAGTGGGGTGTGAAATCTTCCGATGATATGAGCAGTAATTAGGGTGCCTCTCCGTCCCATAGAGCGTGTTTTCTTCCGAGGGTGGTAGTTTCATTCCCATTGATATGGCTTTGGCAAACCTTTTCCTCGTCTTGAATATGTTTTTATCCGCGTCGGGTGTCTTTCGATCTGGCGGGAGTGCTTCGACTCTTTCGTTTAGTCGCCTGCGTTTGGCTCCTTCTGATGCGGCCATCTCACGCTCCTGGTCGGCTTTACTTTTCAAACGAATCTCGTCTAGAAAGGCGTCGATCATTTCGTCTGTCGGCCACACAAGCTCCGGTTTAGGATCTGTCCCCAGTTTCTTAGTGCCAGGAGTTTTTTCATTGTCGGTAAACGAGTGGGAGATCACATTACAACTCGCTACGTATCCCTCGAATTCATCCGACGAACTCTCCCCCTCGTCTTCCTCTTGAAAGACGTGGTTGAGAAACTCTTGGAGTGTGATGGGAGTCCGTGCTTTCTGGTTATATTCCTCCAGCGTGTCAATCTGCTTTTGTAAGTCCGTGCGCTTGTTGCCAGGCTTCACGGGCTTCTTAGATTTCTTCTTCTTTTTCTTTGAAGATTTCGACGGCTGGTTGTGAGTGCTCGGGCCATCACCACTGATCTTCGGAGTTGGGCGCAGCTTCAGCATCCCTTCAATGATCTGGGGTTCCAGCGGGTTCTTCCACCTGATCGCCGGGCATGTTTGAAGATCGTTCAGCATCCTCTTGGTTTTTGCTGAAAGCACGATTTCCCATGGAGCTTCTTCAATGAAAGAACAAGTTGTCCCCGGTGTGTCCGTTTTCTTAGTAGTGTGAGGCTGTGGCGGGTTCACCTTCCACTTCTCGGACAACGCAAACTTGCCCTGTAGGTATTGATCTTCAATCCATCCTTTGAAGACGAAGCAATTCTCAATCGGATGGCTTACCATTTGATGGTAAGGGCAGTAGTTGGAGTTATTCACCTCACTGGGTTGCGGCGGTCGCCTTGGGTTTGGCAAGTTGATAAACCTGTTGCGTATTGCCAGCTCGAATAGCCTCTTCATCTTATCCCGCGGGAATGAGTAGGGGCGCTTCATTTTCTCATTGTAATACCGCCGTCTTTCTTCCAGTTGATCCGCCAGCTTTGGGGCACTGGGTTGCTGCTGAGCGTTCGCAACGAAGGTTGCCTTCCCTTTACCCTTGTCATTCCGAGGTTCCGGCTTCGGAGGAGGCGGTCTGTGACCCATCTGGTCCATCTGGGCCAACTTGTCGATCAAAGCCTGGAACGTGGTTGGCTTAAAAAACATCATGAACTGTGAGATAGTTGCATGAGGATCTAGGGTACCCACGAACATGCCCACCGTGGGCGCTTCCTCAATACGTTGTTCGCATTTCGACCACAAGTTTCGCCAGCGTATAGCGTACTGGACCCATGTCTCGCCTGGTTTCACCCTGGCATTAATTAACGCCGTTATCGGAGTGCGTTCGCTGGCACTTGCGAAACGCTGGGTAAACAGCAGCTCCATCTCCGCAAATGTTTTAATAGAGTCGTTTGGGAGCTCAGAGCACCACTCGAACGCCGTTTCTGACAAGCTACAGACGAACTGGCGAAGCAACAATTTATCATCACCGCCGGTGTTGCCGCAAAGCGCCCTGAACTGGGCAACATGCTGGTGGGGATTGCCCGTCCCCTTATAGACATAAAATTTCGGTATTGTATAGCCCGGCGGGTACTTGATCTGGTCATACCAGTTAGAATATGGTCGCCCTATTCTGACAACTTGACCAGCCGCCTCAGTCGCCTGGTGAACCCGTATCTGCTGAGCTATATATTCGTCTAGGTCAGCTTTGGAGATTGTTTCCTCCTTGGCTGTTGACAGAGCGGGTGAAGGATTTGACGTTTCTCCCCTGTCGTCTTCAAGAACGATTGGAGGATCTTCAGCAGGAGAATCTTGTTGGATCATCATTCCCACCATGTCCTGGAACAGGAGGGCCATTCGTTGTATATTAGCTGCTTATTCTGCAGCCTCTTTATCCTTCTTCTCCAATATCCTACGAAGGAATTCAGCGTCAGTTTCTTGCTCCTGGCGTTGATCAGATGATGCTTCGGGGCTTTCTTTTGGCCCAGTGAATGTGGCCATCGCGTTCATCATTTCCTGGAGCTTCTGCTGTTGCTCCTGAGCTTTGGTCACTGACCGTGTAAGCGGTCTATGACCCGTGGATGCACGGCTGTCCTCTTTTCCCAACGCCATGTATACCGTATGCACCATCATGCCCCCAGACTTAGGGCGTTTAGGCTTATTGTCCTTGACATTTGCTGCAGGAGTGGGGACTTTCTCCGGCCTTCTTCTCTTTTGAGTAGTCGACGTGGAGGGAGCCGTTGCAGCGGGCACCCAAGCGGTTGTCGTCCTTTGTTGTTTGACATGACGGTTCTTTTCTTCCTGAACCTTCACTCTCTTCTGCCGGCGAGAGTGATCTTGGTCGATTATTGAGTCTTGGACCCGTCGCCAGACCTTATAAATTTTGGAGGACAGCCGTTGAGGAGGCTGCTCCGGCTTTGTTTCTATAACATTCTCCGCAGGCGGAGGGGATCTTTTGAGAACCGCAGATGGCAAATTTCTGCTTACCCTGTTTAGCAGCTCGAAGTTGTTCCCGGTTGGAACAGCAGCCTCAATTTCCACCGTTGGAGCTGGTGGAGTTTGCCCGAAGGGATAGCTGCCCCCAGTCTTCCTTATCCGGCGCCAGTGGCGACGTCGGGCATGACGGGTGTTTCGCCCAATCAGAGCAAAGCTCTGTTGAAATTCAAAATTCAAAATTTGAAGCAACGCTTCACATCTCGGGCGTAACGCGCCACATGTCAGGCGCTGATACGTCAGCACAGCGCCCAAGAAGGCGCGCCCAATCAGAGCAAAGCTCTATTTTTTTGAAGCAACGCTTCAGCTGCGCAAGCACTGCGCTGCGCGACACGTGTCAGCGCAGATGCGCTAGCGCAGTTGCGCTGCGCTTCGCGCTGCGCGACACGTGTCAGCGCAGTTGCGCTGCGCAGCGCGCTGCGCGACACGTGTCACGCGCTGGGGCATCTGCGCCAAACAGAATTAAATTTCCAAGAAATTTTTTCTGTTCTTGTTAAAACAAGAAGATTTTCTTCTGCAAAGCAGAAGCCCTTGGATCAAAGATCCAACGGTGGGGAAAATTCCCCAAATCACTCAGAGAAAGATCTCTTTAACGAATTTAACTAATTTATGGGCACTATAAAAAGGACCCTAGGCCTCAATTAAAAAGGATCAATATCTTTCTAAAAAAAAAAAGGAAGAGAACTCTTGAGAATTCCTCAAGAACAACAAAAGGTAAAAAACCTTTAGGAAAAAGAGAAAATTCTCTTATGGACAGATTATGGATCTAAGAACAAGATCAATAATTTTTAAATAAATAGAAAAATAAGTAATAATAGTGCTTTGCACATTTTTTATGAACCTCTGGTTCTTGAAACAAAAAAGAAAAATTTATTTTCTTTGATCTAAATTAGATCAAGAAATTAAATAGTGCTCTGCACTCCTATTTTTAAATCTAAAAGATTCTTAGTGCTTTGCACTTCCAAACTGCGCTGTTGCGCTCTTGAGAGAGCGCCACGTGTCAGCTACAAAACAACTTGCGCTCTTGAAATAGAGCTTTACTCTCTGGAATTGGCGCAACTCACCAGAGCGCGCCACGTGTCAGCAGCGCAACAGCGCAGCGCATTAGCGCAGCGCACTGCGCTATTGCGCTTGCGCTCACCAGAGCGTGACACGTGTCACCACCATATGAGTTTGCGCTCATTACTTAGCGCAAAGCGCCTGACAAGCCACGTGGGGCACTGTCAGAGTATGGACAGAGCCCAATTAAAAGGCCTAACAGGCCTAATAAAAAATGCTATGCATTTCAAAAAAGGGGTAAAGCCCTAGCACAGGCCAAAGACACAAACTGGACTTAGCCCAATTTTGGCCATAAGTCCTTAAATTAAATTGACTGAGCAAAATTTCTCTCTTAAATCAATTTACTACCGGTTCAAGGATACATCTCCGAACTCCTTTGACACCTGTCGTTGTAATCCTTCAACGACGTCAGAGAGGTGACGGGTCCCGACGACCACATATGAATATGGACCGAAACGTCCTTAAACTAATATTGGACCGAAACGTCCTTAAACTAATATTGACCGAAACGTCCCTAAACTAATATTTGACCGAAACGTCCCTAAACTAATATTGGACCGAAACGTCCCTAAACTAATATTGGACCAAAACGTCCCTAAACTAATATTGGACCACCACGTCCCTAAACTGGAGTATGGACCACTACGTCCCTAAACTGGAACAATAGAGCCTCCTAATGCTCTTTTGCCGGATTTAAACGGTCCCGTTTAAGTTGATCTTAGCCCCAAATACGGTTAACGTATCCTTAAACACTCAGATGAACGATAAAATTCCAAATCGACCTTGGTTCAAGGGTACATCTCCGAACTCCTCTGACATCTGTCGTTGTAATCCTTCAATGACGTCAGAGAGGCGACGAGTCCCGACGGCCATATATTAAATGGATCACCCCGTTAAGTTGATCTTAATCTCAAACAGGACTAACGTATCCTTGACAAACGTTTAAGTTGATCTTAGCCGCAACGCGACTAATGCATCTTTAAACTAAAAACACCAAACCCAAATCTAAGTAAATACGGATTTGGACTAGTCCACGTCCTACGGGCGACAGTATTACTCAGTCTCCGTATACAATCCACGGGCAACCACAAACAAAACAAACACACACGACACGAAGTGAAATTCTGGAGAAGGAGAAAGTTGTTACCGCGATGCGGTAGCGTAATTAACTGCAGGGGCTTGCGCCTGCAGGGAAGAGCGTCCCCACAATAAAAAAAAAACCCTCAAGCGAGGGGGAATCTGACGAAGTCTGCTACATCGGACGCATCCGTCTAAACCTCCGATACACGGTGCCATAAATCAACTTGGCATCTTCGGAGAGGTGGACGGATAAAACCAAATAGCATCTGCCCCGAATCCCAGCGTCAGGACACTTCGCGGTCCTGTGCGCCGTCCTTCGGAGGGGAACAACGGGTTGTTGGGATTGATTCAGCAACGACTTCGTCTTGCTCCCTGTTCTGGGGAGGGGCTGCTGCCGGTGTCAGCCTCTTGAAGACTGACGTTCGTTGAGAATCTACGTCCATCCGGTCAAAAATAGATTTCTGAGCGGGAGCGGGAACGGGGGTAGTCAGTCTCGCGAAGACCGACCCTCTGGGAAGAGAAGCCGCCTTGACGATTTCGGGAGCAGCTGTCTTCTTCGGGATGGCCTTCTCAGGTACTATGGGCTTTTTGGCGGGCCCTTTGGAGTTCAGGCTTAGCCTGGTGAAGACCGAGGAGTTGGACGACCCGTTGAGAGGGGCCGTAGGAGTAGCAAGTCGATCAAAGACCGACTTCTTGTTCGCTTCCGATGCGGGCCTTGGCATGGTGAAGCTTGCAGGCGGGAGCATGGTCCCGAAAAACAGACCGGTGGTGGCCTGAGTTACCTGTTCCATAGGCATCGTAAACAGGGAAGCAACCTGCGGTCCATATGCTACACCTCCAGGAGAGGCGGAGCGTCGGTTGCATTTGCAGTTGGAGCAGTTCGAGCAGTTGCCAGCCATTGATCCTTTTTGCTTTCTGCAGCAAACAAAACACCAAATCTTAGTACTTCGAACCCCAAGGGCAACCATTAGCGAACCGCGATTGGTTCGCGAATCACGACACACGAAGTATGGAGTGGAAAGAGGAAAAGGTCCCACCGGGCGTGCCAGAATCTGTTCCCCTCCGAAAGACGGCGCGACGCAGGAACGTCTTGCCTGAAATTCGGGGAAGATGCTAATTAGTGCTATCCGTCTACCTCTCAGAAGATGCCAAGTTGATTTATGGCACCATGTATCGAAAGTTTAAACGGATGCGTCCGATGTAGCAGACTTCGTCAGATTCCCCCTCGCTTGAGGGGTTTTTGATTGTGGGGACGCTCTTCCCTACAGGCGCAAGCCCCTGCAGTTAATTACGCTACCGCGTTGTGGTAACAACTTTCTCCTTCTCCAGATGGTCACTTCGTGTCGTGTGTGTTTAATTTGTGTTTGGTTGCCCGTGGATTGTATACGGAGACTGAGTTATGTCGTCATCCGTAGGGCGTGGATTAGTCCAAATCCGTATTATCTTAGATTTGGGTTTGGGGGTTGTGTTTAAGGATACGTTAGCCTCGTTTGAGACTAAGATCGACTTAAACGTTTGTTAAGGATACGTTAGTCTAGTTTTAGACTAAGATCAACTTAACGGGATCGTTTAGATCCAACAAGAGAGCAATTTAAGAGGGAGCCCTGTTGTTTAGTTTAGTGACGTTGCGGTCAATAGGTAGTTTAAGGACATTGTGGTCCAGTGTTAGTTTTAAGACATTGCGGTCAAGGTTAAGGACGCCGTAGTCCGTGGATTTAAGGATTCAACAATCCGATGTTAGTTTTAAGACATCACGGTCAAGGTTAAGGACGTCATAGTCCGTTGTTAGTTTTAAGACATTCCGATCAAGGTTAAGGACGTCATAGTTCGTGGGTTTAAGGACCCCACAGTCCAACGTTAGTTTTAAGACATTACGGTCAAGGTTAAGGACCTCATAGTCCATGAGTTTAAGGACCCCACAGTCCGTATCAATGTGTGGTCATCGGGACCCATCACCTCTTTGAAGACGTTGAGGAATTACAACGCCAAGTATCAAAGGAGTGAAGAGATGTACCCTTAAACCAAGGTAGATTAAGTGATCTGTAGTCCAATTTGAAAACTAAGATCGATTATTATATTATGAGCCCATTGGCCTAGTTAAGTTTGAATTGAGGACTTATGGCCAGTTTGGGCTAAGTCTAATCATGTTTGGGATATTGGACCTCTGTTGGTTCATTGAAGGAGAGGCTTTGCCTCTGGAAACTCTATCTAAAGCTAGTGTTAAACACTAGAGACCAACAGTGTTGAACACTGGGAACAAAGTTTTCAAATTAGTGTTAAACACTAAGAAAATCGGTGTTAAACACTGTAGATAGAGTTTTCAAAGTTAGTGTTAAACACTAAGAAAATCAGTGTTAAACACTTCAAATAGAGTTTTCCAAATTAGTGTTAAACACTAAGAAAATCAGTGTTAAACACTGGCTACAGAGGTTTCAATTTAGTGTTAAACACTAAGGTAAGAGGGGTCACGTGTGAACATGTGAGAGCGCCCTGATTCCCTTTATTTTGTTCTGTCAAAAGTATTGAATACTTTGAAGTGTCACGTGCTGTCACGTGATGAGAATTTTGGTGCTTGTCTGTTAAAGCTTCAGCCAAGGGGTCACGTGGTAGCACGTGAGAGTGCCTTAGAGCTCTTTATTTTGTTCTACAGATAAGTGTTTAACACTTTTAATTCTGAAAGCCATCATGTGTAGGCACGTGATGGGGGCTCACGCTTTGATCTGTTAGAATGTTCATTAGGGGTCACGTGTTGACACGTGAGGGCGCTCTAGAGCTCTTTTCTGTTTCTTTTGCCTTTTTCTCTGTGTGCTTTAGAGATCACGTGGGGCACGTGAGGCATTGCCTCAAAGTTCTTTTTTATGGATCTTTGCAGGGGTCACGTGGTAGCACGTGACTCTGGTTCATTGCATGTTTTAAAGATCTGTTCATCTTTTAAGAATTAAATTCTTCATAGGGTTAAACCCTAACAATAAACTTTAGAGGAATTAAATTCCTGTGATTTTGAGAGAATTAGGTTCTCGATTAGGGTTAAACCCTAGTTCTGTCCATTCTGAAGGAATTAAATTCCTAGGGTTAAACCCTAATTGTATCTCAAAGGAATTAAATTCCTGTAATTCTGTGAGAATTAAATTCTCAAAACTCAGTTCCTCCTCTGTGATTTAGATCTGCAACCCAGGATCTAAATCCAATGAGAATTAAATTCTCAGTTCATGTGGAGATGTGCACTTTGCAGATCTTCCACCAGAGAAAGAACTAAGTTCCTTTCTTTATATAAGAGTTAAACTCTTTTGAGAATTAAATTCTCCTTTGAAGCCTCCCTTTTCTTTTCTTACCTAAGGTTTTCCTTTTGCAGAGAATCAAAGGCTCTATATCTCTCTCTCTCTCTGTGTATCAAAAGAAAAGGTCCAAAGGTCCCCCCTCTTCTTTTTTTGGCTCCTATTTATAGGAGAAGGAAAAGAATCAATCTGTTTAGTAAATCTCACATTGAGAGATTTGATTTGTTCGTTGAGAGATTTGATTTATATTTATCATTAATCTGGGCCTTTAGATTGTTAGGTGAATTTTATTCACCATTGGATTTTAAATCCAAAGATATCTCTTTGTTATTTCGGTTAGATTTAGGGGGAAATCTTTCCAAGTCCAAGATTTTTCCATAAATTGGTGATATTTAATCACCTTTAGATTTTTAATCCAATGGTTTTAGATAATCCTTCTTCATTTTGGAAAGATTTGAAAGATTTATCCTCAGAATTTAATTCTGTTAAAGAATAAGGCTCTTAAAGCCGGTCACGTGTGGCTACGTGACCCCTGGTCACGTGTAGGCATGTAACCCCTGAAATGGGCTTCTCTTCTTCTGCGCTATGTTCTCTGGCCGCTGCTTAACCATCACGTGCCAACACGTGACCACTGGTCACGTGTGAGCATGTGATGCTTGTTCTGAAGCTTCCTCTTGACTTTTAATTAGAGAACAAATATGCTTTGTGCCGCTGCTTGACCATCACGTGCCAACACGTGACCACTAGTCACGTGTGAGCACGTGATGCCTCTTCTGAACCTTCTTCTTGACTTTTAATTAGAGAACAAATATGCTCTGTGCCGCTGCTTGACTATCACGTGCCAACACGTGACCACTGGTCATGTGTAAGCACGTGATGCCTCTTCTGAATCTTTTCCTGATTTTTAATCAGGGAACAGTATTCATCGATGATATTCTGGTCTACTCGAGGAGCCTAGAAGAGCATGCAGAACACTTGAGGATCGCACTGCAGACATTGAGGCATGAAAGATTGTATGCAAAGATGAGCAAGTGAGAGTTTTGGTTTGAAGAAGTGATGTTTTTGGGGCACGTCGTATCCGGATATGGAATCGCCGTTGACCCTGAGAAGATTTCAGCAGTTCAAGATTGGCCGATTCCGAGAAATGTAGCGGAGATCAAAAGTTTTCTGGGACTTGCAGGATACCACAGAAGATTCGTGGAGAATTTTGCTCGATTGGCTGAGCCTTTGACCAAGCTTACGCGAAAGGAAGTACCATTCGTATGGACGGATAAATGTGCGTCAGCTTTTGAGGCGTTGAAACAAAGGTTGATAACCGCTCCTATTTTGACCGTACCAGACGGTTCCGGAGGATTGGCGATTCATAGCGACGCATCTTGGAAATGTTTGGGATGTGTTCTGATGCAGCATGGGAAGGTTATAGCCTACGCATCACGGCAGTTAAAGACCCATGAGAAGAATTACCCAACTCATGATTTGGAGCTTGCAGCAGTGATTTTCGCTTTGAAGATTTGGAGACACTACTTATTAGGTGAAAGGGTCGAAGTATTCACCGATCACAAAAGCATAAAATATGTGTTCACGCAGAAAGAGCTTAACATGAGGTAGCGTAGATGGTTGGAGCTGATGGCTGACTACGATCTTGATCTCAAGTATCATCCGGGGAAAGTTAATGTAGTGCCGGATGCACTTAGTCGGTTGCCAGCAATTCGGATGTTGACTGCACAAAAAGAGCTTATCAAATATTTTCGGAGATTCGAGTTGGAGATCGTGCTACCGCATTCTTCGGGACAGTTGATGCAGCTGCAAGTACAGTCGTCATTGATCGAGAGTATTAAAGCAGTGCAGTCACAGGACCCAAGATTACAGAAGTTTCGAGAACAGGTAGAAGCGGGACTTCGAACAGATTTGTTGATTCATGAAGATAGTTCGTTGCGATATGGTAGCTGTTTGTGTGTGCCGAAAGGAGACATTCGTGAAGAAGTTTTGAAGGAGGCACACTGTTCCGCTTATTCCGTACATCCAGGAGGCACAAAAATGTACTGTGATCTACGACAGCATTTCTGTTGGGAATGCATGAAAAGGAAGATTGCTCGCTTTGTAGCGAAGTGCTTGGTGTGTCAGCAAATTAAGGCTGAACATTAAAGAGTAGCTGGTTTATTGCAACCACTTCCGATTCCTCAGTGGAAGTGGGAACATGTAACCATGGATTTTGTGACAGCTTTACCGCGGAGTCCAAAGGGCAACAATGCAGTTTGGGTGATCGTTGATCGATTGACCAAGGCAGCTCATTTCATTCCGTTTCAAGTTGGTCAGTCAACGGAAGCGTTAGCAGAACGGTACATGCAGGAGATTGTGAGATTGCATGAAGTACCTGTGAGCATCGTTTCTGATCGTGATACCCGATTCTTGTCGCACTTCTGGAGGAGTCTACAGGAAAGTTTGGGGATGCGATTGAAGTATAGCACTGTTTATCATCCCCATACAGATGAACAGTCTGAAAGAACGATCTAAACTCTTGAAGATATGTTGAGAGCATGCATGTTAGACTTCAAGGGTTCACGGGAGGATCATCTACACTTGGTGGAGTTTTCATATAATAACAGCTTTCAGGCAACTATTCAGATGGCTCCATTCAAAGCATTGTATGGTCGCAAGTGTCGCTCATCCGTTTGTTGGGACGATGTTAGAAAGCGAAGATTGTTGGGACCGAATTTGATCGTCCAAACCGTGGAGAAAGTTAATACTATCTGGAATCACATGAAGGCAGCACAGGATCGGCAGAAGAGTTGGGCAGATATATCAAGAAGACCTCTAGTGTTCGCTGTTGGTGATCTTGTATTCTTGAAGATATCACCGACTAGAGGAGTGATTCGTTTTGGGAGTCGAGGCAAGCTTAGTCCTCGATTTGTGGGGCCTTTCGAGATTATTGAGCGTGTTGAAGAAGTGGCTTATCGATTGGCTTTACCACCATTTTTGGTGAGTGTTCATGACGTGTTTCAAGTATCTCAACTCCGTAAGTATGTTCGAGATGAGACGTACATGCTGGATCATTCGGAGCTGACTGTAAGGAAGGAATTGACCTATGAAGAACGACCGATGTCGATTGTTGATCGAAGAGAAAAGGTTCTCAAGAACAAGGTTATCCTTCTCGTACTTGTTTCATGGAGGAATCGCTCGTACGGAGAATCGACTTAGGAACGAGAAGATGAGATTCGACAGAAGTTTCCACACCTCTTCTTGTAGATTCATGCTTTTTTTTCTTTTCTTTTTCCGGGAATTTCGATGACGAAATTCTTTTTGTAGTTGGGTATAATGTAATACCCTAGTTCATTTATACCGGTTCTGTTTTGGGTATTTCTTTATCTATGGATATTTCTTAATTTATTCCTGTTATGGGTGCGAATAGTGTAATTGGTATCTGTGTTTGCATTCGACCCGACCCGCTTGCTGGAAACCCGTCTTGATTCATGTTTATGATTTATCCCGGCTATTTATGAGAATCCGTGCACTTTCATATTATTTATACTGCATACTTGTATTATATCTGGCATCTGCATTTTTCAATATAACATATAAAGTTAAATAAAATATTTTAAAAATATCTTGCATGGCCTGCATCATACCCCTAACCCTGTGGTGGCATCCGTACATCATGTTCTCGCTCCGTTTAGTGAACCAGACTCGTTTGGATAGACACGTGTACACTGCGTGTATCCGTTTGGGGGTATGCATTTTCGTTACCCGGATATCCTATTTTGGTTTTGTTTAACACATATATTATTCGTATTTTTAACCGATAATTTTAGACCCGACCCGGACGTATTTTGGAGTAGTTTTGTATTAACCAAAATCTCAATTACAATCAATATTTTATTCTTAAGATTTTAACAGTTAAAAACAGTGTTCGTATATTTTATTTAGTTTTAAATATTTTTTAAAAAAAGATTTTTTTAACAGACCATCTCTCTATCTCTTTCTTTATATATAGTTATTGTTTCATATTTTTTTTAAAAACCCTATTTTTCCCCTCACTTCTCTTCTTCGTCCTCGTCTTCTTCCTTTCATTTTTCCCGCCGCCTCCTGCGCCTCGAACCTTCCTTCTTGCCCTCGCCCACGCTCGCCCCACCACCGCCGTCCCTCATCTCCGTCACCTCGTCATCTCCTTGACCCGCTCACCACCACCCTGGCGCCTTCACCCAAACCCATCTCCCCGCGGCGAACTCACCTCACCCATCACCTTCGTCGTCGTTGTCATCACGCCGGCGATCTCTCGTCCTCACCCCTCCTTCCTCTCCTCTCCCCTCTGTTCAACCCAACACCACCTCCTTTCTCCTGCAAAAACCCTGCAACCCATCACCCGATTCCCCAGCAAACCTCGTCGCCATTCCCTTACCTCCGGTGACCCCGACTTCATCCCATCATCATCATCATCACCCCCTTGCCTTCTTCTCTGTCCCAGAACCCCAAACACAGAGCACCAAACCCACAGTCTTCTTCTTCTTCTCTTCTTCTTCTCTTCGTGTTTCTTGATTCTTTTTTTCCGGTGATCGCCGGAGCCGTGACTGTAGCCGACGATCTGGGCGACCCAGTGGGCATCCCCAGCCAGCGTGGTCATGTTCTTGCTTTGCCCGGTCCTGTCCCGTGCGCACGTGTGTATATTGTGACGTTTACCCGACGTCGGACGTGCCGTACGCACCCGTCGTGATACCCGATCAGGCAAGTTTATCTTGCTACATGCTATGATACATATGTTGCATCCATATGAATAACAATATTACATGTTTATTGCATCGTGCATCTTATGTTACAGTTTTACTTTTACGATACCCATACGTATCCAACCTGTTTATTACATATCTAGTCGCATGAAAGTTTACCTTACTACATGCTATGATATATATTTTGCATCCATATGAATAAAAATATCACATGCTTATTGTATTGTACACCCATGTTACTGTTTTACTGTTTTCGGATAGCCGTACGCATCCATATCATTATTTTACATATCTAGTTGCAGGCAAGTTTATCTTGCTACATACTATGATATATATTTTGCATCCATATGAATAAAAATATCGCATGTTTATTGCATTGTGCATCCCATGTTACCGTTTTACTGTTTTCGGATAGCCGTTCGTACCCGTATCATTTATTATACATCTAGTTGCATGCTAGATCATATTATTTCATATTACTATTATATTAGCACCCCATGCTTGATACCGTGCATTTTATGTAATCATGGAGTTGTAGATATAATCCCTGATAGATATTGTGCATCCGTGTTTCACTGTGCATCCGTACTTTTATCATGATTCAATACTTGCTACATTTTACTGTTGGGCATTCATTTGATACATTGTGCACCGCCTGACATGACCTGATACGCTGCTTAACTTGTTACCTGATCTTGTTACTAATGCCGACAATCCTGACTTGTTGTCCCGATGGACGTATCCTATTGTCTATTTAGACAAAACCTGTACCTGCTTGATCCCGTGTTGGCATTAGCTCCAGATTTATCAATACCTGACTTGAACACATAGCTTGGGAGTAAGGGGAAATCGATGATGAAACCTGACTTGTAACTCAACAGTTCGACGCTTATACTGATCAGTTTTGGGGACTAGGCCTGTCCCGGGATGCTGCTGCTGACATCATTCATCTGTACATGTTTCCTGTTTTGTGCTTAGCGGCACGTCTCGGTTTCAGCCCGAGAATCTGGACCGTGGTCCCGGGCATACACGGGATACTATTGAGTTATATCGACGATTCCATTAAATTGATTTCACAGACTTGAGAGTAGATAACCCAGTAATATTGTTTAGATTACTTATCGCACTTCACATACACATACACACCTCACTGTCATATTCATGCTGTTATCATTTATATTCACGCCTGCATATCTTGATACATCCTGGTTATATTCTATTGTTTGATATTATGACGCACTGACGTCTAGGTTTTGCATGGCCCAGATCCTCTGTCTCTTTCACAGGCTGATCAGGAGCATTTCCGTCGTCAGGCCGAGCAATGGGGATCCTGTTAGTATCTAGTTTAGTTTAGTTTTATTGCCGTACTTTCATTTCCTGATGTGAGCCCGTATTTGGGACGTACTTTCCAGATGTTATTGATTATTGGGTTTATTGCTTCCGCACATTTATATTTCTTGACTCGTTTATTCTGGCAGATGAACATGTATTAGATAGTTTTATTTTATTTCTACTGTTTTTGATATCTTATAGACAGCCGTAATATGACTGCGGAGGGATGTTTCCTAGCCACAGGTAGTATGGTTGGCTCTGTCACGTGCCGATCTTAGCGCACTCTGGGAAGCGGGACGTGACAGTAAGGGTCGGCGTGAATCTCGTGCCCGCCAGCCCATAGCTGCCACTATATAAACCACTCTCTCAGACGACTCAGGTACACCAATTTTACTCCAAGAGGCCGTTACTCTGCCCATTTAGCCCGTCTAACTTGATCGTCGGAGGGTTCTCGGTGGCGCAACCACCCTGGGACTTCGTTGCAGATAGCTCGGCCTCAACCACATCAAGCCAATTGAGATCCACACGCTTCAGGAGGCAACATCCCAACTCAATCTCAGCCGCTCGTCTCCACTCGCTGCAGATCAACGGAAGGTAACATCTGAAGGAGATCCGGGCCTCCATCAGAGCTTTATCACAACATGTCTATACTTGTGTCGAGTCAAGGTAGCACCTATTATTAAAATCACTATTAACCAGCATATATAATGCATTTGGGTACAGCCTATTATTTATATATATATAATTAGCTTTTTTTTATTAAATGGTCTCTCAATTCTTGGCTACTTACTAAAACCCTTCCCAATACTTGATAATTATTATTCACGTCCAAAAACTTTGAATAATTACTAAATGATCCCCCAAGTTGCTAAAACGGTTGTATTTCTTTCATTCTGTTAGATATCTAATGGAGGAATGTCGGAGAAAGAGTTTTAAAGCCTCCAAACCACTCTCCTACATCTAAAATTCCTAAATTCGGTCCCAAATCAAAATTAGGTTTTCAATTTTATAAGGCCAAGCTTAGGGATTTTAGATGTAAGAGAGTGGTTTGGAGGCTTTAAAACCCTAGTCCAGACATCTCTTCTTTAGATGTCCAACGGAATGAAAGAAAGACAATCGATTTAGCAAATCGAGTGACTTTTTTGTAATTATTTGAAGTTTTGGGAAAGTAAATAGTAATTATTCGAGTATTGGGTTTATTTAGTAATTAATCAACTATTGAGGGACACTCCAGTTTAAAAAAACCTCCAAAAAAAATTACATCCGCCGTGTACTTTCAAATTAGGAAAGGATTAAAGAGAGCAGCTTTTTCTTGTTAAGCTTTTGGTCCATCTATGGTGGGTAGATAAAGTATAAAAGAAATTTTTTTATATATAGACTATATATGTCTGGGTAGCGGCATGGTGAGATGAAATAAGATGGCCAAGTCTGACCGTTGGATCGACGATTGGATTTTTGCATCAGGTTCTACACGTCGAAATATTTGTGTATAAAAGGTAGAATGATTTAGAGATTTGTAAGTCATGCATCAAGGGTATGCAATGTCTGCATCTTTTACGATGCTATAACAACCATCTATTTTGCGACCATGATCTCCAGATCTTAGAAGCGTCTAAATTGTCCAAACTTTTGTACACGTATATTGATTGCAATGTAGAACAAGATGAATGGAACCGATCATCATTTTGATTAATGGATGATTGTCGGATTTTTCCATCCCACTTTAAGATCTCATCTCACCATCTCACCGTAACAATATCCATAGAAGTCTTAAAGCCCTAATTATGGGTAATTAGTCATTCTTAAGCTTTCCCAAAGAATAAATTAAGAAATAGGGTTAAATTGATCGGCAAATCCAACCATTTCAAGAGCAATATTCTCATCATTCAATGATTTCACATTAATTCGGTTTCAATTTGACTTAAATCATTTGAATAATTTCCAGGGTTTAAAAGAATGTTTCTAATTAATTGGGAATGGATATAAGTAGTGTTAGATATTTTGTTCTATGTATCTTTCAATTATATGTTAACTATAAAATCATAAATTAAAATAAATTGAAAGATATTACTGGTCTGGGGTAGGTGTGCAAAGACACTTCCCTAAAAGACATATTGGCGGTCTCGGACGTCCAATCTAGACAGATGTGTCCCATAACGGTATAGACCCTTATTTAGCGGTATTCTCGACGTGTCGCGACCATCGGAAGGAAAGGACCTCGATTTGATCGCCAATGCCCAAAACAATATAATATGAAAATAATAATTTAAAATGTTTAACAACTTGAAAATGGAGATATATTTTATATGGAGCCCATTTCTCTCTTCATATATTTCCTTCTCTTAATTCCATATATCCATATATTAATGACAATAAATCTCCAATTAAAACCCATTACTAAAAAAGTTGTTACACCGTATGTAAATGCTCATTAATTTGTAATAATATGCATCAAAACAATTATCGTAATCAAATCAATTAGATTAATGATATAATTGATATGAGTCAACATAATTATTTATTAGTATAAAATAAATTTATTCTTTTCTTTCATAAAATATCCAACAGCCCCCTAAAAAGAATAAATTTAAGAAAAATAAAATAAATACAAATAAATGACAACGAATAACAACATGGGCAAACATCTATGCAATAGGTATAGATAGCTTCCGGTCTGGCACCTATACTTAGTCACCATAGTAGCCATAAAACCTTGAACTAGGTTCCTTCACCAAGATTTAACTAAAGTACACATAGAAGTACTTATAATATTGGGTCGCGGGTTGACACGTTAATGGGCCATGCGTCCAATATTGACTCAAGAGAAAGCTAGAGAGTTAGCCCAACTCTCTTGCCACGCCCCTCTCGGCGTCTCTCACATAGGTGCATCCTTAAGGGGTACAAAAGACCGAAAAAACCCCAATCTATGTTTCAGATCCATTAAGAGTTTTATACTCGAGCTGTTCCGATTTCTTTATGAAACAAATCTGTCTTAGGAGGGAGCTTGGAGTGTCTTACTCTAATGTGGACTTGTGTTCCACGTGTATTTTGAGTTGTTTTCTAACGGTTTATCTATCCAGCTTGTTGTTATCCTTTAAACTTTCTTCAGGAGATCGGCCATCATAAAAGTAGGGTTCCCACCGTCGATGACCTAAACATAGGCTTTGCCCCCACCCCTATAGACTTTATGTAGGACCGCCATCTTGATTAAACCGTTATGTGTAGGACCGTCGTCTTAACTAAACAGGTTTAAAATATATATGGACTTTATTGTCCATAATCATAAATAACTTAAAAGCTATTGTATTTTATATCTCTATAGGTCTTTAGTCCTGTATGACCCTTGAATTTTAAATTTTATGGGTCCAAGGTTATAATTAGCTTGCTAGTTATTTTAAATTTTTATTTTCTCTTCCGAGTCCCTCCGGCCGGAGGAAATAGGAAGTATGAACTTTTCCATCTTGGAAAAGCTTGGCATAAATCTCATTAATATAATTATATCAGATATAATCACAGAATGCAGGTATATAAAAATTGTTGGGTTACGCCAGCGTCCCGGCCATCAATCCGTGGCCAAATGCGGAACAAAAACTTTTAGAAACCGGCGCTAACGGAACCCGATTCCCGGATCGAACCATTAACCCTACACTAACAATCAACAAAGGAGTTTAGAGAGGTTATACCAAACGATCCGAGTCCTTCGGTCTTCAACCTCTGTCCCAACCTCCTCGCGGCTTCCTCGATCATATTTGATCTCCGGTTTCCCTCCATCGAAGAAGGTCCACGTTGAAGGTTTGTAATACGAGCTCCGACCTCAAAACCGAAACAACTCGGCTATCTAGTTTACTAGCCTAGATAATCAAGATGAAGTAGAGCGTGTTTGTGATTATTTTGTCTCAAAACACCCAAGGATTCTCAACTCATGAGAGGGTTTGGGTGGAGATTGAAGAAGAAACCATGGGAGAAAGTGTGAGCTCAAGTTTTGGCAACTCAAGAAAAGAAAAAATGAGGCTGCTGCTGTTCTCCGCCGAAAAGACGCGACCGGGACGTTGGGACGTCCAGCTTGAATTTCGGAGGCAGATACTATTTGGTGCTATCCGTCCACCTCTCTGAAGATACCAAGTTGATTTATGACACCATGTATCGAAGGTTTAAACGGATGCGGCCGAAGTAGCAGACTTCGTCAGATTCCCCCTCATTGAGGGGTTTTTGATTTTGGGGACGCTCTTTCCTGCAGGCGCAAGCCCCTGCAGTTAATTACGCTACCGCATCGCGGTAACCATTTTCTCCTTCTCCAGATAGTCACTTCGTGTCGTGTGTATTTGTTTTATTTTTGGTTGCCCGTGGATTGTATACGGAGACTAATTTATATTGTCGCCTGTAGGGCGTGGATTAGTCCAAATCCGTATTTTCTTAGATTTGGGTTTTGGGTTTGGTTTAAGGATCGTTAATCTCATTTGAGACTAAAATCAACTTAAACGTTTGTTAAGGATACGTTAGTCTAATTTTAGACTAAGATCTACTTAACATGATCATTTAGATCCAACAAAAGAGCATTTGGGCTCTATTGTTTTAGTTTAGGGACATTGCGGTCCAGTTTAAAGACATCATAGTTTATGAGTTTGAGAACCCCACAGTCTGTAAAGTTTAAGGACATCATAGTCCATGAGTTTAAGGACCCCATAGTTCATAGTTTAAAAACGTCATAGTCTGTAAAGTTTAAAGCCATCATAGTCTATGAGTTTAAGGAGCTCACAGTCCATAGAGTTTAAGGACATCATAGTCCAGTTTAAAGACGTCATAGTCTGTAAAGTATAAGGACATCATATTCCATGAGTTTGAGGACCCCACAGTCCGTAAAGTTTAAGGACATCATAGTCCATGAGTTTAAGGACCTCACAGTCTGTGGAATGTCTGGTTATCGGGACCCGTCACCTCTCTGAAGACGTTGAAGAATTACAACGACAAATATCAGAGGAATGAAGAGATGTACCCTTGAACCAATATTGGTTGGGAGATCTGTAGTCCAATTTGGGACTAAGATCAAAGATTTATGAACATTTGGGCTCAGTTAATCTGAATTAGGGATCTGTGGTCAACTTGGGCTCGGCCCATTCACTTAAAATGTTAAACATTTAATAATGCTGAGTATTGATTTGAGTTCTGACAATTATTTTTGTCTTTTATTAAGTGCTGAGCATTCATTATAGCTCTGGAGATTTTATTTAAAGAACAGTTTATGTTCTCTTAGCGCACACGTGAGGACCACGTGGTGCGCTCGGCGCTGTGCGCCAGTTAATGAGCGCAGAGCGCTCTGTTAAGTAGCGCACACATGAGGAACACGTGGTGTGCTTGGCGTTGTGCGCCTGTTGATGAGCGCAAAGCACTTCTGTTAAGTAGCGCACACGTGAGGAGCACGTGGCGCGCTTGGCGCTAATCGCCAGACAATGAGCGCAGAATGCTTCTTGTGAAATTTGGAGCGCTAAGGCTCTGCAACACTGCGCTTTAGTTTTGGAGCGCTGAAGTGCTTCTTTTAATTGGAGCACTAGGGTTTTTTTAGGCAGGTTTGCGCTCTGAGAATTAAATTCTTTCTCTTATAAGAGACTTTGTCTCATGGTTCTAAGAACAAAGTTCTTTTTTTTTTATAGAAAATGTTTCAATCTCTTATGTTTTTGGTGAAAGACTCTGCCTTTATGGATCTATGATCTTAAGAGAATTGAATTATTCTCCCCCTTTTTGTAATGAGATGTTATGATCTTTTTTGTGAAAGACAATTTGAGTTATAGATCTATGATCTGAAAAAAATTAAATTCTTCCCCTTATTTTGTTATGATGAGATATTTTGATCTCTTTTGTGAAAGACCTTGGTCTTATAGATCTATGATATTAGAAAAAGAAGTAAATTCTTCTTTTTATATGAGATGATTTCATCTCTCTGTTCTTTTTTTACCTTGAAGAAAATCCTCTTCTTCTGAGAGCTTGCTCTTTGTCTTTGAAATTTCTCAAAGTTTATGGGGGGTGGGGGGTTCCTCTGTATCAGACTTGAAGTCTTGGGTCCTTTATATAGGACAAGATGATTTGTTGAATCAGTTAAAGAGATCTTTTCTCTAATTGATTTGGGGATTTCCCACCGTTTGATATTTGATCCTAGGGTTTCTGATTCACAGAAGGCAATCTTCTTGTTTTTAACAAGATTGGAAAATTTTCCCTATACATAATTTATTCTGTATTTTGATGATTTTTAATCACCATTGGATCATTGATCCAACGGTGCTCTGATTTTCAGAGCACAATCTTTTCTATTTGGAAAGATTCTGAAGAATGTTTCCTTAACAGAATTTTATTCTGGTAACTTGATGATTTATCATCTTCGTTGGATCTTTGATCCAACGGTGGGGAACATTTAGTTCTAGCGCTAGCGCACTCGTGCTTTGCACGTGAGCGCTGCTTACTAGCGCTTTTATGAAGCGCTGCTTTATTTCAAATTTTGAAAATTTGAACAGAGTTTTGCTCTGATTGGGGGAAACAGCTGCTTTTTCTCTAGTTGGTGTTGTGAGAGTATTTGTTGTGAGTATTTAAAACCCAACTCAAGAAAAATAAATCCCAGCACCCAAATATCTACTGCCCAATCCCTCACAAATATCTCACAACACAATAATTGAATCAAGCATGGCACATGTGGTTTCATGAGTCACTACATGACTCACACCATGAGTCACCATGTGCACATGCTATCATCAATTCCAAGCCAAAACTTGCACTCACACTTTACACCTCATAATAAACATTTAAACTAAATGTTTAATCCAAAAAGAAAATGCAACTTCTAAAGTAAACTTTTAACGAATTACAAGAATACCCCTCATCTGTATATACATACCCGCATCCGTATTCCGACTGAATACGAATACAACGAGACGAAAAGAATACAACAATATAATACTAGGATCCGGCTTAAACCAAAACCCACCAGTATTATCTGTCCGATCATGATCCGTGCACAAGTGCACGTATATGATCGAACCCTGCCATAAAACCATACGGCCTCTACAACGTTTCGCCCGAACCAGGGAAACCTTCTATGTGGGACTCTAAAGACTCGTCAATACGCTGGCAGTGGGTTTAACCACAAGCACGTCAGTGGCACTAGCTGTACGTAACGGCTACCCAGGTATTAAGAGAAAGGGAGGCCGATGAGCAAACTCATCCTGAAACCCCTACTGAGCCTAACAGTGATAATATCCGTACAGTCCGGTCCGTCCGTCTATGAGTATCGCATATCGAGTCTAGGGGGTGGATAAAGTCAGACCCCTAATAATTCGACATTTAGTGTCGGTATGAAACCTATCACCACCTGAGAAACTACCGATCCTACATTAGTAATTCTCAACTACCTTAGCCAAGGATTTCTTGTGATGGCCACCCGTGCACACCGCGACATCAACCCCCAATACCGGGAGAGACGAATCCCCCAACGATCCGCTCACTGCTTCCATGTGGCTCGGGACTGTACCCAACTAAAACATATTTGCACTACTCCTTTGAGCCATGGTAGGGTAGTAATCAAAGCACAGTGGGAACTCTCACAAGACAAATGACGATCTCATGTCGATAAACTAATATGTACACATGTCACCAGGGAACTTCTATCTGATAATAGGTATAATACTAACTAGCATATTCCCGGCGAGTCCGTCCGGTGTACTCATAACCCAATGAGCACCTGTATACATCTTAGGTGAACAAACTGACACCAATGGCTTGTGAGGCCGGCCACCGCCCCTCGTCAGGGTCTCGATCAGTATATAGTAGTCTACTCTGGAGTATCAATGCCTAGTCTCGAAACTCCCACGACTAGGGACACTTTAAGGATGTGCTTATAGACCACCCAGCTCTCACGTATATGATCGCCATCATACTGCTGGTAGTCAAGCAAGAATCCTATGTGCTCTATCAACATGTAATAGTGATCTGTAATGTCACCTAAAGCATGTACACGATGATAAAGATAAACCAGATAGCATACTATCATCTCGAGTAAGACTATTCTACCGGTATAGGTCCCCCCTCAATCATTGCAATCACGTGCCTGCGATCAAATAATTGACTTGAGGGAACTATAGCCAACAATCTCCCACTTGCACTTAAAGCTAATTATTGCGGTGTCGCATACTCACAGCCCGTATGATACGGAACACCAAACTCCTCTACTAATCAGTTTCGCAAAGCTCGTTTGTGAAACTATTGCCTTCGAGAAATAGCCTCAGTAAGTGGATTGTTCCCCTCCGAAAGACGGCGCACAGGACTGCGGTGTCTTGGCACTGAGATTCGGGGCAGATGCTAATTGGTGCTATCCGTTCACCTCTCCGAAGATGCCAAGTTGATTTATGGCACCATGTATCGAAGGTTTAAACGGATGCGTCCGATGTAGCAGACTTCGTCAGATTCCCCCTCGCTTGAGGGGTTTTTGATTGTGGGGACGCTCTTCCCTGCAGGCGCAAGCCCCTGCAGTTAATTACGCTACCGCATTGCGGTAACAACTTTCTCCTTCTCCAGCTGGTCACTTCGTGTCGTGGGTGTTTGTTTTGTGTTTTGTTGCCCGTGGATTGTTTACGGAGACTGAGTTATGTCGTCGCCCGTAGGGCGTGGACTAGTCCAAATCCGCATTATCTTAGATTTGGGTTTGGGGGTTTGGTTTGAGGATACGTCAGCCATACTTGAGGCTAAGATCAACTCAAACGTTTGTTAAGGATACGTTAGTCCAGTTTGAGACTAAGATCAACTTAACGGGATCGTTTAGATCCGACAAAAGAGCAATTGGCTCTAATGTTCCAGTTTAGGGACCTAGTGGTCTATTGAATGTATGGCCGTCGGGACCCGTCACCTCTCTAACGACGTTGAAGGATTACAACGACAGATGTCAGAGGAGTTCAGAGATGTACCCTTGAACCAAAGTTGATTGGGGGGATTTATAGTCCACTCTGTTTGAAGGTTTAAGGATACGTTAGTCATCTTTGAGGCTAAGATCAACTTAAACGGGACCGTTTAGATCCGACAAAAGAGCATGCGGGGCTCTATTGTTCTAGTTTAAGGACATTGCGGTCCATGGGTAGTTTAAGGACGTTGCGGTCCGTGGGTAGTTTAAGGACATTGCGGTCCGTGAGTAGTTTAAGGACATTGCGGTCCATGGGTAGTTTAAGGACATTGCGGTCCGTGGGTAGTTTAAGGACATTGCGGTCCGTGGGTAGTTTAAGGACATTGCGGTCCATGGGTAGTTTAAGGACATTGCGGTCCGTGGGTAGTTTAAGGACGTTGCGGTCCATGGGTAGTTTAAGGACATTGCGGTCCGTATTTGCTCTGGATGCTTCACACGGGTTCACTGCCGTGCTTGGCGAGGACCAGGCTCCGCTCTGGACGTTTTCCACGGGGTCAAAGAGTGACGTTATCCGCGCTCCACGTAACCAGGAAGTTTGCACTAGATGCTTCACACGGGTTCGCTGCCGCGTTAGGCGAGGACTAGGCTCCGCTCTGGATGCTTCGCACGGGTTCACTGCCATGCTCTGCGAGGACCAGGATCCGCTCTGGACGTTTTCCACGGGGTCAAAGAGTGACGTTATCCGCGTTCCACGTAACCAGGAAGTTTGCATTAGGCATGGGTTTAAGGACCCCACAGTCCATATCATGAGTGGCCGTCGGGACCCGTCACCTCTTTGAAGACATTGAGGGATTACAATGCCAAGTTTCAAAGGAGTGAAGAGATGTACCCTAGAACCGGAATGGATTTAATAGTCCCTGACCCAATTTGGGGTCGAGACTGATTAATTATGTTATGAGCCCATTAGCCCAGTTAATCACAAATTGAGGACTTCTGGCCAGCTTGGGCTAAGTCCAGTCGGGTCTGAAACATTGACTTTTTGCTGATCCATTGAAGGAGAGGCTTTGCCTCTATCCATTTAGCCAATTGGGCCAAAGCCTAGTGTTAAACACTATAGAGCAATCAGTGTTGAACACTGGGAATGCGGTTAACAAGTTAGTGTTTAACACTAAGAAATAATTGGTGTTAAACACCAGCAATAAGGCTTCTCAAATTAGTGTTAAACACTAAAACAGATCAGTGTTGAACACTGCAAATGAAGATCTCAGATTAGTATTTAAACACTAAGGTAATCAGTGTTGAACACTGCAGATAAAGCTTTTTAATTAGTGTTGAACACTAAGGCCCAACAATATTTTAACACTGAGTGCGAGAGTTTCAATTTAGTGTTAAACACTAAGACAAGAGGGGTCACGTGGCAGCACGTGAGAGCGCCCTTCCTCCATTTGTTCTGCTGAAATTACTGCATCTTTTGATAGCATCACGTGTCAGCACGTGATGGGCATTCAAATGCCTATGCGTTAAGGCTTCTGCTGAAAGTCACGTGGGTCACGTGGGGTGCTGCCTCAAGGGGGTTTTCTGTAGGGCTTTTGAGGGGGGGTCACGTGGTGACACGTGACCCTGCCTTAATGTGGTTTTTTTCAGAGGATTTGTTACTCCTTTTTTCAGGAATTAAATTCCGGAGACTTTTTAATTTCAGAGGAATTAAATCCTTCTTTCTTTTGAAGACTTGTATTCTGGGATAGAGTTTAACTCTGAATTTTCTGCGGGAGTTAAATTCCCCGTTTATGTGAAGGGCTGAATAGGGTTGAACCCTAATAAAATTTTTGAGGAAATGATGATCGTTGTTTCAACAGAACTAAGTTCTTTAATTAGGGTTAAACCCTGTTTCTCCTTTTTTTTTTGTTTTGAAGGAATTAAATTCCCATGATATAGGGTCTAGCCCCACTTTTATTTTGGAGGAATTAAATTCCTATAGTTCTGTGAGAATTAAATTCTCAAGTTTGCACTCCTTCTCTATGTTTTGGATCTGCATGGCAGGATCTCAACCCATTGAGAATTAAATTCTCAACCTTAAGGGGAGATGTGCACTTTGCAGATCCTCTATCAAAGAGAGAAGAAATAAGTTCTTCTGCTTTTATATTATCAGAGTTAAACTCTGTTGAGAATTAAATTCTGCTTCTTTCAAAATGCCTTCCCTTTCTTACCTAGGGCTTTTTGCAGAAGATCTGAGTCTTTTCGAAGTATCAAAGCTCTTCTCCTTTTCTCTTTTCTTCTCTGCGCATGTCTCTCTCTTTTTTTTGTCTCTTGGCTCCTATTTATAGGAGAGGCAGCCGCATCAATCAGTTTTTTGACGAATCTTCATTGGGAGATTTGATTTGCATCCATAATTCATTTTGGGCCTTTGGATTATTAGGTGAATTTTATTCACCATTGGATCTTGAATTCAGAGATTCTCCTTTGATATTTTGGTTAGATTTAAGGGGGAAATCTTTCCCAAAGCCGAGATTTTCCATAGATAGATGATCTTTAATCATCTCTGAATCTTTGATTTGATTAGTCCCAAATAATTACTTTCCTTTGGAAAGATTCGAATTTCCTTCAGAATTTAATTCTGTCGTCAAAAATGGGCTTTGAAAGTCGGTCACGTGTGACCACGTGATCCATGGTCACGTGTGAGCACGTGACCCCCTTTGGAACGAGCTTTCTGCGCTGTGTCTTCTGATTGCTGCTTAAACATCACGTGCTACCACGTGACCCCTGGTCACGTGTGAGCACGTGACCCTTTGTTTGAGCTCTCTTTCCTTGGTTGTTCTGGAGACGCGCTTGCTGCCTTGAACGTCACGTGTCGACACGTGACCCTGGTCACGTGGGAGCACGTGACCTCTTCTGAAGCTTTTTTCCTTGACTTGATCAGGGAACCAATGTGCGCCTTTGCTGCTTGAATTTAAATGTCACGTGTCGACACGTGACCTTGATCACGTGGGAGCACGTGACCCTTCCTGAAGCCCCCTTTTCTTCGACTTAGTCAGGAGACTGAACTTGCTTGAATGATGCGTTTAGGTGTCACGTGCGAACACGCGACGGCTAGTCACGTGTAAGCACGTGACCCTCTTCTGAAGCTTTTCACAGAAGCTTCCTGATTTTAAATCAGGAAACAAATGCCCCCACAGCGTTGTTCTCACGTGTCTGCACGTGAGTGCAACGCTGTCACTTCTTGTGACCGTTGGATTCCTCTAGGGATCTGGGGAGACGAAGCGTTTTCATTGTCTTCTATAAATACCGCTGTCTCTTCATAGGAGCCTTCACTCTGCTCATCTTCTTCTCCTGAGAACTTTTCCTTGAGAATTTAATCCTCTTCTTCCAGAGCTTAGTTCTCTGTCTCAGACATTTCCCGGAGTTTAACTCTGTTGACGGATCCCTTTTCCTCAGGTAATAATGTTGAACGGCCAAAGAGCCTTCGTCTTTAAAAGAACTCTTTGGATTTTAAATCCGTATTAAGGGTTTCATAAAGAACCCATTTTTCCTCAAGTTTTTCCATAAGAACAGGAAACCACCTAACTTTCGAACTGTAGATCTTTTAAGGGTTTAGGTGATCTTCGGGGAGATGATGACAGCGTTTCAACTCCATGGACTTTAATTCCATTAAAATGTTTTTGGGAATTTAATTCCCTTTTCTTAACAAGGAATTAAATTCCAACGAAGAACTCGATTTCCTCACACAGAGGCTTCCTGTGGTCTCTTGGCCCAAGGTCGTTCTTCCTGCAATTAATGCAATGGGGGCTTTGTAATGATGTCTTTTTGTGTGAATTCAATTCCTTTGATTTTATTGGATCCACTGTAGAGCCCGAGACAAATCCTGTTAGGGTGATGTGCATGGCCATCATTTTTATTAAATGAGGATATTCCCTTTTGTTTTATTGTAACTGTTTGGTCTCATTATCAATGAGCCGTCATCCGGATTCTGTGGGGCCCATGTGTTTTATAGCCAATGGTCCCAGGAAACTTTGCTATTGCTTTCTCCCACTAGTCTTCATGTTCATGCATGAGTAAACATCGTTGACTTTCTTATTAACGGTCTTCTTTTGTTGGATTTCAGGTGCGATGGCTTCTGCTCCACGCTTTCCCTTTTCTCGCTCGGAGGCGGCTTTTCCTCAGTCACCGTCTGATGAGGAAGTGATGACGATGATTCGGGCTCATGACCCGAACTGTACCAACCTCCTTCAGTGGGGGTCTTGGTATAGTCAGATTATTCAGGGTCGTCGGAGTTTTCTCTGCGCGGTGCCAACGGAGCCTACTTTCCCCTTTTTACCGATGGATCCTCCAAGGACAGCTTTTGCTGTGGAAATGCCCAACTGGACCCCAACGGGGAGGCTTGAGCCTTCGACGACCGGTATTCCGAACCATCCGATTCCGGCCATAGACATATTGGGGCGGCGTATCTGCCAGGGTGAGGCCCACCCGTGGGGGCAAATTTATAAGATAGGGCTCACTCCCAGGCATCCTACGGGCTACCTTCTTTGGGCTCGCTACATCCTTTCCGCCCATCGGGCGCGGTTGCAGAAAGTTGGGCTTTATCAGGCCATATATGCGTCACTGTTCCATTACAAGTCCCCGCATGCCTGGTGGGTCAAGGCGTTTTTGAACCAGTGGAATCTTCCCACTAATACTTTTCTTTTGGGGGATCGCGAGGTCTCTATCTCTCTCGTAGAATTTTATGAAATCTCGGGATTGCCAATCAGGGGCGCACTGTATGAGGAGTTGCTGCCTTCTGACGAATATGTCTTCGAGCTCGAGTCTGCGCCGATTGACGGCCTGTCCGCTGAGAATGCTGTTCGCCATAAGCGCCCCAGCTTGATCAAGGCACTGGGTATCTTCGATCAATTGTTCACTGAATCTGAGGAGCAGGGTGTTACTTTTAAAAGCTTCATTTCCTGCTTCCTTCGTGAAGATATCATATCGAAGACTGCTCCGAAATTTGCTAACATCAGAGACCCCTTTGGGTTTGGTCCGAAGAAGCTACCGACTGCTGAATCGGACCTGCCACAGTATTATATTCCCATCGTGTCGCCGATGTCTTTTGAATCCGTTGCAGCACCTGGTATGGATGAGGAAACATTCTTTGTGGGGTTTATCAGTGTTTGGCTTAGCTGGTTCGTTATCCCCATGCATCGCCGCTTCATGAGAGCCTCGGTCATTTACCCGGCTCAACGTATTGCTGAGGGGACGCGGTTGGCCATCGGCATCCCGGCCTTGGCACACCTCTATAATGGATTGGGCACCGCGGCTAATACCTCGACGCCTGGCGTGGATGTGGTGAACTTTTCGCTTCATTATTTCACATCCTGGATCGAAATGCATGTATTGGGGGCGTTCGCCATGCATCAGAGGCCCTCATTTTACGATGCCTACCCTTTTCCACGACTTATGCGGCTAGTGGACGCTTCTGCCGCCGACCCGACTCAATTCGGGGCCATTCGGGTGCTAATTTCTCCTCATGCCACCGCTGGCGGGCTGGTTTTTACTGATCGGGTCTTGTCTACTCCTTCGGGTCCCGTCCAACAACTCTGGGACCAGTCGAAAGACAACGCACCTTCTCTGAAGCCCCGGGAGGCCACGCATTTGTATGCAATCAGACCGGGTTACTTGGTGTTTCGCCAGGACAATGCGGCTCTTTTCATGCGGTACAATCCGCATCGATTTGCCCGGCAGCTCGGGTACGACCAGGGTGTTCCTTTCGAGGCTTTTATGGTTGCCCCGATCCCTTCGCTTGATGCTGTTCGCGATGCTGCTCATCATTTTATGAGGCTGAACACCGGCTCTCATTTCATGGTCCCTGAAGCTGAGTACATGCCTCGATGCGTGGGCGCGTTTACGGGTTGGTACCTTCATCGGGTCAACCCAATCATTCTCGAGGAAAGGAGGGTGCTTCTTGGCCACGATGCCCCTCCTCTGGCTCCTGGGGCTGAGTTACGACCGAGGGTTCCAGTCCGCTTCCCTTTGAGGGAGATTGGCACCGCGCTCATTCCAGGGGAGTCCGGGGTAGACCTTACTCCGATAGCTGGTATGCCTTTGGGTTCTCGCTCACGGGGTAAGCGGGCTCCGGTGGTAGCACCCCTGCCGGTGGCGGCGCCGCCTTCTGTGGCGTCGACAATGGCGGTGTCATCCTCGGTTGTGGCACCGAGCAAGAGTAACAGGAATGAGGGCGCTGAGGGCGATGTGGGCCAGCGCCGCCCTAAGGTTTTGCGGGGAAGGAAGCGGTCATCCTCGGCGACCGGCTCCGGGTCTAAACGGCAGAAGAAAGCGGCTGCTGCCCCGCTTGATTCTGTGATGGAGTCTGAGCTTATCCTTGAGGACGAACCATTGGCCGTGGAAGAGTCAGACGCTGGACTTCTCTTCCCGAGTTCAGTGGATGAGGAGGCTGCGCAGTTGGCCGAGGCCATACGGCGCTCAAAAGACGCGTCTCACAACGCCAAGGTTCCGAAGAAGTCTTACCCCGCTGTAATCTTCTACGAAGACCCTTCGTGGATTCGGCGGCGATTTATCGGCCCTTTGGAGGAATGGGGGGAGAGGGCTCTGAAGCAGGCCGTTTCAGAAGACGCAGCTGATGCACTCTCTTTGTGGACTGGCGGTCATGAATCTACGCTTGAACCCCGGCGAGCCCACCTCCTTGAGAAGGAGCAGCGGCTTGAAGAAGCCATATTGAGGGCTTCTTTGCGTATAGGTACGTTGTGCTTCCTTTGTAGTCTCTCCGACTATTTATGCCTGTGCATATACATCATTATTCTTATTTGGATTATGCAGAATCTTCGACGCTGGGGGAGCTTCCTACGGGCCTATTAAAGCTAAAGCCCGCCGAAGCTCCTCTCGCGGTGGAACTTCCAGCGGCGGTTCTTGGCCAGGGTGTGCTTGTCCCTTTGGAGGAGGCTCCTTTGGAGGCCTACGCCCCAATGACTCCTACTGCGAGCGGCCCAAAGGCTGGGGGCGAGGTAGTCGGGACTACTCTCCCTTTGTTGGAGCCTGAGGTCATGACGGAGAACATTGAAGCTGCTATCCCCCCGGCTCGGAATGGGAGGACTGTTGAAGGTATTCCTCTGTGTTTTAATTTAGCAACCCTTTCATAGTCTGAATCCTTTTATCTTTCCCAGAATTGCGCGGTTTGGCAGCCACGATCGCGGATCTATCGCCCCGACAGTCATTTCAGCGTTTATTGGAGATGGCAGCTCCGCAGGCGATCTCCCCTCAATGCATTGTCCTCTCGTCTGGGCAAGGTTGGTGTCATTCGCCATTTTTTTTACCATAGTATTGTTACTATTTTGCGAAATGACATTGATGCCTCTTATAGTTTTGGAAGCCGACGATGAGGTCGAGGTCGTCGAAGGTCCAGGGGAGCCTTCGGCTCCTACTTGCATGACTATCGGTGAGTGACATTTTTATTATAATCTCATTCGTTCCGCGTTTAAGAGTTTTATTAACACTTGCCAAACTTGAACAGCCCTGCCAGTTTCCATGGCTCTGGAATCGCGCATTGTGATGCCGTCCGGCCCCTATGCCTTGCGGGCTTCAGAGCGATTGGCCCAATTGAGCCTTGTCTCCCTATCTTCTTTCATCGAGGAACTCCGTGCTGGTAGTACGACCACGGCCGAAGCATTTGCCGCTGAAGCCAACGGCTCTCTTCCTTTTCTTGCCACCTATCATAGCGAGGAGGTGGTGCGGGTCTGGGTGTAGTTCTGCAGGAAGGTGGAGGCTTGTTTGTATGCTCTTGAATGTTCTCGCCTTTCCTCAGAAGCCGTGGTTGCAAAAGCGGAGTTGCGAGGTCTGATAGCACGATGTGCGGCAAATATGATGTCATGTGAAAAGAGGCTTGGCCGCAAATTCTCGGAGAGGGAGCTAGCCTCTAAGGCGCTGGGCGAGCTTCAAGCCAATCTCACAGCCAGGGCCAATAAAGCGTATGAACTGTGGCGGGTGCTACAGGAGTCCATCAAAGAGGTGGTGGCTCTTGACAAAGCCGTCACGTTTACTCGCGAGAGAGTTGAGGCTCACAAGGCCACTGAAAAGGAGCTTGAAGCCCGGCTCGCTTCATATCAGGCCCAGCAAGCTCAGGCGGAGGCTCGTCTTCTGGAGATCTTGCGTCATGAAGCCGTGGCTCAGCAAAAGCAGGATGAGCTGACCAAGTTGCTGAATCGCCCGCCGGCCTGAAACATTTGTATCTTTTTCTTCCTTTTTGTACATACTCATGGATGAGAGTATTTTCTTTTTGTTCCTTCCATAAATTGTACTTTGTACCCGTTTTGGTTTATGAATAAAAGATACATTTTTCTTGCCAATGATGTGTCTCCTTTTCATTGAATGCATTCTGCGGATATTCTATCTTAATCTTCTTGCAGGACGGCCGTGGCTTAGGATTCAGGGTTAGGATCTGTTTCCTAAGGCTTTTGCTTTTTACGAGCCACAAGGGTCTCATAAAGAGTTTTTCTCCCTACAGGTCGAGAGGATCCCATAGATGTGAGTTCTTCTTAAGAATCGTGAGGATTCTTAAAAGGGTTTTCCCTTGAGAGTCGTAAGGATCCCACAAGAGAGTTTTTCTTCCTTACAGGTCGTGAGGGCCTGCAAGTGTTGGATGTGATCATCCTTATCCGCGTTTCACGGAGTCAGGGATCTTTCGAGGTATCGTAGTTTAAAGACGTCGCGGTCAAGGTTAAGGACCTCATAGTCCGTGGATTTAAGGACTCCACAGTCCGATGTTAGTTTTAAGACATCACGGTCAAGGTTAAGGACCTCATAGTCCGTGGATTTAGGGACTCCACAGTCCGGTGTTTGGTTGCAGGGACCCGCCACCTCTTTGAAGACGTTGAGGAATTACAACGCCAGGTATCAAAGGAGTGAAGAGATGTACCCTTAAACCAAGGCGAAATCCGTAGGGAATCGGGGGGATTGATCGTTAGTTTTAAGACATCACGGTCGAGGTTAAGGACGTCATAGTCCGTGGATTTTAAGGATTCCACAGTCCGGTGTTTGCTCTGGATGCTTCACACGGGTTCACTGCCGTGCTTGGCGAGGACCAGGCTCCGCTCTGGACGTTTTCCACGGGGTCAAAGAATGACGTTATCCGCGTTCCACGTAACCAGGAATTTTGCACTAGATGCTTCACACGGGTTCACTGCCGCGTTAGGCGAGGACTAGGCTCCGCTCTGGATGCTTCGCACGGGTTCACTGCCATGCTCTGCGAGGACCAGGATCCGCTCTGGACGTTTTCCACGGGGTCAAAGAGTGACGTTATCCGCGTTCCACGTAACCAGGAAGTTTGCACTAGATGCTTCACACGGGTTCACTGCCGCGTTAGGCGAGGACTAGGCTCCGCTCTGGATGCTTCGCACGGGTTCACTGCCATGCTCTGCGAGGACCAGGATCCGCTCTGGACGTTTTCCACGGGGTCAAAGAGTGACGTTATCCGCGTTCCACGTAACCAGGAAGTTTGCACTAGATGCTTCACACGGGTTCACTGCCGCGTTAGGCGAGGACTAGGCTCCGCTCTGGATGCTTCGCATGGGTTCACTGCCATGCTCTGCGAGGACCAGGATCCGCTCTGGACGTTTTCCACGGGGTCAAAGAGTGACGTTATCCGCGTTCCACGTAACCAGGAAGTTTGCACTAGATGCTTCACGCGGGTTCACTGCCGCGTTAGGCGAGGACTAGGCTCCGCTCTGGATGCTTCGCACGGGTTCACTGCCATGCTCTGCAAGGACCAGGATCCGCTCTGGACGTTTTCCACGGGGTCAAAGAGTGACGTTATCCGCGTTCCACGTAACCAGGAAGTTTGCACTAGATGCTTCACACGGGTTCACTGCCGCGTTAGGCGAGGACTAGGCTCCGCTCTGGATGCTTCGCATGGGTTCACTGCCATGCTCTGCGAGGACCAGGATCCGCTCTGGACGTTTTCCACGGGGTCAAAGAGTGACGTTATCCGCGTTCCACGTAATCAGGAAGTTTGCACTAGATGCTTCACACGGGTTCACTGCCGCGTTAGGCGAGGACTAGGCTCCGCTCTGGATGCTTCGCATGGGTTCACTGCCATGCTCTGCGAGGACCAGGATCCGCTCTGGACGTTTTCCACGGGGTCAAAGAGTGACGTTATCCGCGTTCCACGTAACCAGGAATTTTATCGATTGTATCCGCATTTCACGGAATGGAGGTTTGACTGTTGGCGATATGCATACCACCGAGCCATGGAATTGGGAGCTGCCGCTGCTCTGCTTTGTTTGAAGTCATGTCCGTTGTTACGAGACGAGTGTTTGGATGATCTCTAGGTCGCTTGTGGCCCGTCGAGACCTGGCTTCTTCTTTTTTGGTGAAACCTGGGGGAAGGAGTACGACTCTTTCTTTGTTTGCGCCCCTAGATTGTGTACAGGGATTGTTGTAGTATCACCTGTAGGGCAAAAAGGTTTCATTTTTCCATCATTTCTTTTATTCTTTCCGCGATGCTCTATCATTTCAGCTTTTATATCGCGAAAGTCGCGATTGCCCAATCATTTCGGCTATTTTTCGCGGTGCCCGATCATTTCGGCTATTTATTTATTTTCTGCTCGCTGCTCTTTATTGCGAGTTGCCCCATCATTTCGGCTATTTTTCATGCCTTCATTTCTACTTGCTGCTTTTTATTGCAAGTTGCCCCATCATTTCGGCTATTTCGTAGGCATGTGTGGCTTGCTAGCTTTTTCGCCGCAAGCTCGGCTTTGGGACACCGATTTCGGCATCAGCATCGCTGCAACTGGGATGTTGCCAGGAGCGAATCATCATTTGCCTTTGTCGATAATGAACAAAGGTGGCTCAGCAAACAGGGTTAAGGGTCCTGTTAACCAAGGCTTTTGACTTCATGAGCCGTAAGGGTCTCACAAAGGTATTTCTCCCTACAAGTCGTGAGGATCTTGCAGGTGTATTTTCTCCTTAGGGATCGTGAGGATTCCTAAGTGTATGTTCCTCTGTAAGTCGTAAGGATCCTACAAGAGGGTTTTCTCCTTATGGGTCGAGGGGACCTACAAGGGTTGGACTTTGCTGGGGAAATGTTTATTCGCGCCCGTGGATTGTATACAAGGGTCAGTATTGAGCCTCTTGTAGGGCAATATCGGAGGTTGTGGGGGATTTGCTTAAGAACAGGTTCAGGTTTCTGTAACTTAAGACTTTCAAATCTCATGAGCCATGAGGGTCCCATAAGAGAATTCTCCTTACGAGTCGTGAGGATCTCGTAAGTGTATTTTCTCCTCAGGAATCGTGAGGATCCCTAAGTGTGCTGCTCCTTTGTGAGTCGTAAGGATCTCACGCAGGTGGTTTCTCCTTACAGGGTCGAGAGGACTCTGTAAGTGTCCTTTAACGAGGTTGCGCCCTTTCGGGTTTTCACAAACACTCGCCGGTAGTCCTGCTGTTTTTACTCACGGAGCCCTTTCGGGTTTTCATCCGTGCCCATTTTGCTTATGGACATACCGTTTTTTTTTATTTATATCATTTTTACTCTTCTCTTTTTTTTTTACAAGGTCGCGCCCTTTCGGGTTTTCACGAACACTTGCCGGCAGCCCTGCTGTTTTTACTCACGGAGCCCTTTTCGGGTTTTCATCCGTGCCCATTTTGCTTATGGACATACCGTTTTTTTTTTTTTTTTTTTTTTTTTTTTTTTTTTTTTTTTTTTATCCATCTCGTCAACCTAAGGACGTTGCGGTGGTAGTTTAGGGACGTTTCGGTCCGTCGATAGTTTAAAGACGTTTCGGTCCGCTGTTAGTTTAAGGACGTTTCGGTCCGTTGTTAGTTTAAGGACGTTTCGGTCCGGCATTAGTTTAGGGACGTTTCGGTCCGCTGTTAGTTTAAGGACGTTTCGGTCCGACGATAGTTTAAGGACGTTTCGGTCCGACGATAGTTTAAGGACGTTTCGGTCCGTTGTTATAGGAAGGCCGGCTGCTGCTTGTAAAGTCTGAGCTTTAGGAAGATAGCGAGCGGACATAGTCGTCGTCATCCATCATTGACCTAGGCTGCAGCTTATTAAGCATGGTATTTCTTCAAGAAGCGGCCGTTTACTGGCCTGAAAGGCCTTTCACCGTGCATGTCCATGAGTAGGTAGGCTCCACCCTGGTAGACCTTGTCTATGATGTACGGGCCTTCATAGTTTGGCTCAAATTTTCCCCGCTTGGCACGATTGGGGATCATCGGTCTTTTGACCACTAGCACGAGTTCGCCTTGGCGGAATGTCCTCGGCCTGGTCAATCTTTCGTACGAGCGCGTCATCTTTGCTTTGTAGGCTTCTAGATATTGTTGCGCTATGAGCCGGGTTTCATCGAGGGCGTCAAGCTCCTCAAGCCGAAGGTGAGCATTTTCTTCGTTCGTCAGCTCGTGGTGGACTGCTACTCGTAGAGAGGGTAACTCTATCTCGAGGGGGAGAACTGCTTCCGTCCCAAATACCAACGCGTACGGCGTTGTGTTCGTGGCCGTCTTGAATGTAGTTCGATAAGCCCAGAGGGCTTCTTGCAGCCTTTCGTGCCAGTCTCTCTTATTCCTGGAGACGGTCTTTTTCATGATCTTCGTCAAGGTCTTATTGAAAGCCTCGGCCAGACCGTTAGCTCGTGGGTTGTAAACTGAAGAATATCTCCAGTCTATATTGTGCTGCTGTGCGAAGCGGCTAATCTTATGGCTTCGGTAGGCCGGCCCATTATCGGAGATAATCCGTCGCGGGGTTCCGAACCGATAGATGACGTGTGTTTTGAAGAAATGGAGAATGTTCTCCGTCTTCACTTCCCTCAGTGGTACCGCTTCTGCCCATTTGGAGAAGTAATCAGTTGTCGCCAGGATAAAACGATGTCCCCGGGCTGATGCCGGCTCTATGGGGCCGACTATGTCAGTCCCCCACATTTCGAATGGCCAGCTGGCCACCGTTGGGTGTAGTGGATTCGGATGTTGGTGGATGAAGTCTCCATGGATCTGGCATGAGTGGCATTGCTTTGCATACTCGAGGCAGTCCTGGATCATCGTGGGCCAGTAGTAACCCATCCGTTTAATTTTTAACTTCATCTTTGGGCCTGCTTGGTGAGAACCGCAAAGTCCGTCGTGGACTTCTCGAACGACTCGTTCCGCTTCGTCAGGTCCCAAGCATCTCAGCCATAGAAAATCAAACGATCTCTTGTACAGGGTATCGTTGACGAAAGCGAAGGATAGAGCTCGTTTCATAAGCTGATGCCTTGAGGACGCCTCTTCGGGCATTCGGTGGGACTTAAAGTAGTCTATGAGGACTTCCCTCCAGTCCTCAGCCTTCTCACGGTCTTTTATTTGTAGGGTCGCTTGCTGAATCGCTCCCTTTTCTTTATATAATTCCGGAGGTATTTCTGCCGGGGCGAGCACTCGACGGCTTTGTACCACGATTCTGACGTCATCGAGGTTCTCGTCAGCCAGTTCTTTAGCGAGTTTGGCCAACGCGTCTGCTTTGCTGTTTTCCGCGCGCGGTATGTTCTCTAGAATATAGGAGGGGATCTGGGCCAACAGTTGTCGCACTTTTACGCCGTATTTCACCAATTCTGGTTTGCATGTTTGGTAGTCACCATTTATTTGGCTAACGACCAGCTGAGAATCCCCGTATATGTGGAGGTCTTCGATTCCCATGTTGATGGCGATTTCGAGGCCTGCTATCAGAGCTTCGTATTCGGCTTCATTGTTTGTCCTTGACTCTGTTAAGGAGAAGGCGAAGCGCATTATCCCTCCTTGTGGAGTTACAAAGATAAGGCCTATCCCCGATTTGATGATCGGGTTACCCTGTTTCTGTTTCTTTGTGGAGGACGCTCCATCGAAATAGAGTTCCCATCGTGTGCTTCCACCGCCAATTGCATCAAATGCATGCTCGTCCGGCAAATCACAGTTTAGAGGAGAGTCGGCCGGTATCGGGTGCTCAGCGAGGAAGTCGGCAATGGCCTGGCCCTTTATTGCCTTGAGGGGTTGATATGTTATCGAAAACTCTATCAAGAGTAGGGCCCATTTAGCGAGTCGTCCCGTCAATATAGCCTTTGACATCAGGTATTTAAGGGGATCCACCTTTGAAATGAGACGGACTTCATGCGCCAACGCATAGTGCCTGAGCTTCGTTACTGCAAAGATTAATGCCAAGCAATGCTTTTCAATGGGCGAGTAATTGCTTTCTGCCCCCAGTAGCACTCGACTTAAGTAGTAAAGTGCTCTTTCTTTCCCCTGGTCATTCTCTTGTGCCCATAATGCGCCCAAGGAACCTTCGAGGGCGGTTGTATAAAGAATGAGGGGTTTTCCCTTGACCGGCGCAGCTAATACCGGCGGGTTCTGCAGGTACTGCTTGATCTCGTCTAGTGCGCCTTGGCATTTTTGATCCCAGACGAATGGGGTTCCCTTCTTCATCAGGTGACTGTAGGGGCGGCATTTGCCTGAAAGATTTGCGATAAATCGCCGGATGTATGCGAGCTTCCCTTGGAGAGACCGCAACTGTTTGAGGGTTCTTGGCGGGGGCATTTCCATAATCGCTTTAATCTTTGACGGATCTATTTCAATACCTCGGTGTCGAACGATGAATCCCAGGAATTTACCCGAGGAGACTCCAAACGCGCATTTGAGGGGATTCATTTTCAAATTGTATTGCCGAAGGCGTTGAAATACGGTTTCGAGATGCTTTAAATGCTCTTCGTATGACATGCTCTTCACTACGAGGTCATCGATATAGCATTCGACGATGTCGTGTATAAGATCGTCGAAGATTTTTGTCATGGCCCTTTGGTAGGTGGCGCCAGCGTTCTTTAGGCCAAAGGGCATAACCCTGTAGCAGAATACACCCAAAGGGGTCCGGAAAGCGGTGTGCTTCTGGTCTTCGGGATGCATTTTTATCTGATTGTATCCTGAAGAACCATCCATAAAGGAGAAGATCTCGTGAGTAGACGTGTTATCTATCATTAGCTCGGTTACCGGCACCGGGAAATCGTCCTTTGGGCATGCTTTATTGAGATCCCTGAAATCCACGCATATGCGCACCGTTCCATTCTTCTTCATTACTGGGACGATATTGGCGATCCAATCGGGGTATTGGACTTCTTGGATAAATCCGGAATCGATCAACTTCTTGACTTCGGCGTTGATGCTCATCTCCAGCTCAAGTCGCATCCTCCTTGGCGCCTGCTTGACTGGCTTGATATCCGGGGATATTGCTAATCTATGCACTGCAATCTCCGGATCCAATCCGGGCATCTCGGAGTAGTTCCACGCGAAGCAGTCTTTATGCCGTAGGAGCACGTTCTTTAACGCGGCCACCTTTTCCTCGGATAACAGCTCGCTGACAAATGTCGGCCGCGGGTCGTCTGCCGATCCCAGCTCGATCTTCTTGAGGTTATCTGCGGTAGTATGTATACCGTCTTCCAGTTCTTTCGGAGCGGGCGGAAATTCCGAGATCAACTCGTCATCGCTGTTCTCGAAGCACCGGGGAAGGTCATCTTCGTTCTCGGGCTCTTCTTTTAATATCGTAATCATATAACAGGTGCGAACTCGCTCCCAAGACTGAGGCGGATCCGGTTCTGCTCTTGTGGCTTTAGGCTCGTGCCTTTGCGGCGGCGTTACTTTCCAACCGTCGGATAAAGCGAATCTGCCCCGTCGGTACTGGTCCTCGACCCAGTTCTTGAAGGTGAAGCAATCTTCGGTCGGATGTCCTATGGCTCGGTGATAAGAGCAATAACCCGGATGAGAGACCCTACTAGCCTGCTCAGGATGCCTAGACTCTGGAAGCGTGATCATCTGATGTTTTAGGGCGAGCTTGAGTAACCGTTCCGTCTTGTCTCGAGGGAAGGAGTATGCTCGACTCATCTTTTCCATGAGGGACGAGTCCGAGCCGCGCAATTCCCGTAACCCTCTAATCCTGCGTCGTTGTTGTCGGCTTCTTTTTTCGCTTCTTAATTTATTCCCGTCCCTGCGTCGAGCCTTTCGTATGACGGGTTGACGATGGTGAACATCTTTATCTTTTGCAGCCTGTGCAGTTTGTTGGAATAGACGTTGCGTCCTGGCTTTCTCATAGATGGCCACTTCGTGGTTGTGATCTTCCCGAATTTTCTGATCCGCTTTCGTGGTAGGCTCGCCCATTCGTCTTTTAAACAACGGGTTTGGCTCTTCGATCGCGGGGTTTAGTTTTGATGAGGGATTGGTCTCTCCTGACGTGGCGCCTTCTTCTTCATCAAAGGTATATATGGCGTAGCTGCCGTGGGCTCGCTCCTGTTTTCCCGTTCTCGCGTACCCAAGCCCCAGTGTTTCTATTTTTCCGTTGGGCAATTTGCGTTGGGTCCCAGGGACATCCCAAATCCTGTTGTAGAACCGAGCCTGCCGCACAGTCTGTTTTAAGGGTACTCCTTGGCGCTTCAATAACTTCTTCAATCCATTTGTATAGTATCTAGGCAGACGAATGGGTTGGAGCCTGTCAAGTGTAACATCCACGCCGTGCCAGATCTCTTTCTCCACCTTCGACTCTGAGGATTGATAGAATAGGATCACCTTTTCACCCCTTCGCTTGGGAGGGACGTAAAATGTTTGCAGGTCCTGCACGCTGTGGGTTTGAAGCGCGTCGAGATCCTTATAGTGTTCTTGCGGTACCATGGTGATTTGCAGACTATGGTCATCGCAAAGGGGTGCCTGTATTGACAGCCGATTGGAGAACACGACGTTAACCTCGTCCTCCGAATCACTCCCGAAGACCGGTACGGGGGTGGGTGCCCCCAGGTTGTTGCGTTGGGATGGCCCCGTATACACTATTTCCTCCTCTTCTTCGGTATCGCTCCCAAAAACGGGAATGGTGGCGGCGGTTTTGTTCTTCGGGTCGCGACACCTTTCTGTATCCTCGAAATCTGGCAAAAAGTATTTCGCATCTTCGTATTTGCGGACTTCGTTCACAGAAAACGGGTTTAACTCGCCTGTTACAGTGTACTCGAAACCATCCTTGAAGTATTTCATACACTGATGTTGTGTAGAAGGGATGATGTTGTACTCGTGTAGCCAGGGACGGCCGAGCAAGGCGTTGTAGCAGGTCTTGGCGTCAATGACATGGAATTTGATGTCTGTGACGAGAAGTCCGAAGCGTAACGTCAGTATTACAGATCCGAGAGTCCGTGACGATTGAGAGTCGAAACCGGAGATAGTAATTTTGTCACGAGCGAGGTGTTGCACACTCATGCAGATTTCCTTCAACACCCGAACATTAAGGAGGTTGACGGAGGATCCATTATCCACTAAGATCTTACCTATCTTGATGTCATGGCAGTATCCAGAGACATATAGGGGACGGTTGTGGTCGCACGTCCCGAGGAGAAGGTCTTCGTCACCGAAAGTGACATCGGCTGTATGCACTTCCTCCAGTTCATCCTTCATCCTTTCAGTGGCGAGAACGGCCTGGAATTGTTCAGGTTCTTGCAACGCTTTAATGAGTGAGTCTCGCGCTTCTTTTGATAATAGAAGGGCATCAAGAACGCTAAGCTGAGAGGGTAGTTTCCTTAAGTGCGCGAGGATGTTATAGTCCACCTTACCCTTTTTGGGAGGGTCTTTGTTAGTTAGCTCTTTTATGACCCGGTCATCTAAAGTGATATCTTCAATGACCTTTTCCTTTCCCTTATCTTTTCGGCCGACGGGACCGAGATTCTTCTCCGGGAGCGTGCGGTTGCGCAGCTGGATGTTCTCGCAGGCCTCTGATTCCTCCTTTTTTCCTAGAACGGATTCTGTAAAGAGAGGGCCCAGAGCCATTTCTTCATCAGAGTCGCTCCCGAAGGTGAGAACTTGTGACCCTCTGGCGTCAACCATGTAACAGTTGCCAGTAGTCTTGTTATGTCCTCCGACAGTACCTCTTCGCTCCTGACGGCTCTTGCGTTTCATGCGCTTAAAATGTTGCTGACGAACAACATATCCTTGCCACCATATCTTAAAGGCGTCGCACTCCTCCGTGGGATGTGAGATTTTCCGATGATATGTGCAATAGTCAGGGTGCGTCTCTACCCCATCGTGTGTGTTTCCTTCCGAGGGTGGTAGCTTCATCCCCATTGACACGGCTTTGGCAAACCTTTTTCTCGTCTTGAATATCTTCTTGTCTACCTCGGATACTTTTCGCTCTGGAGGAGGTAGTTCAACTCTTCCGTTCGGTCGTCCGTATTTGGCTCTTTCCGGCGTGGTCATTTCACGCTCCTGGTCCGCTTTACATTTTAGACGAATCTTGTCTAGAAAAGCGTCGATCATTTCGTCCGTTGGCCATGGACACTCTGGTACAGGCTCTGCCTCCATCTTCTTAGTGCCGGGAGTTTTCCCATCATCGGTAAACGAGTGGGAGATTACGTTACAACTCGCCACATATCCTTCGGATTCATCCGACGAGCTCTCCCCCTCATCTTCCTCTTGAAAGATATGGTTGAGGAACTCTTGCAGTGTGACAGGAGTTCGCGCCTTTTGATTGTATTCTTCCAGCGCGTCTATTTGCTTCTGTAAGTTCGTGTGCTCGTTTCCAAGCTTCACGGACTTCTTGGATTTCTTCTTCTTTTTCTTCGAAGATTTTGACGGTTGGACGTGAGTATTTCGGCTCTTATCGTTAGTCTTTATAATTGGGCGGGGTTTCAACATCCCTTCGATAATTTGAGGTTCAAGAGGGTCCTTCCATTCGATCGCAGGGCATGCATGGAGGTCTCTCAGCATTCTTTTGGTCTTCGTTGATAGCACGACCTCTCATGGAGCTTCTTCGATAAAGGAGCAGGTTGCCCCCGGTGTATCGGCCTTCTTAGGAGTATGTGGTTGTGGTGGGTTCACCTTCCACTTTTCGGACAGTACAAACTTCCCCTGGAGGTATTGGTCTTCAATCCATCCTTTGAAGACGAAGCAATCTTCAATCGGATGGCCTACCGTTTGATGGTAAGGGCAGTAGTTGGAGTCATTCACCTCGGTGGGGTGTGGTGGTCGCCTTGGATTTGGTAGGTTTATCAGTCTGTTGCGTATTGCCAACTCGAATAACCGCTTCGTCTTGTCTTGTGGGAACGAGTAGGGACGCTTCATTTTCTCATTATAGTACCGGCGTCTTTCCTCCAGTTGATCCGTCGATTTCGGGGCGTTAGGTTGCTGTTGGGCATTCGCGACAAAGGTTGCCCTCCCTTTACCCTTGTCATTCCGAGGTTCCGACTTCGGTGTAGGTGGTCTATGACCCATCTGGTCCATCTGAGCTAACTTGTCGATCAGAGCCTGGAATGTGGTTGGCTTAAAGAACATCATAAACTGGGAGATAGTTGCGTGAGGGTCTAGAGTTCCCACGAACATGCCCACCGCAGGTGCTTCCTCGATGCGCTGCTCACATCTCGACCACAAGTTCCGCCAGCGTATAGCGTACTGGACCCAGGTTTCACCCGGTTTTACCCTGGCGTTAATAAGTGCAGTTATTGGAGTGCGTTCGCTGGCACTTGCAAATCGCTGAGTGAACAACAACTCCATTTCAGCGAACGTTTTGATGGAATCGTTCGGGAGTTCTGAATACCATTCGAACGCTGTTTCTGACAAGCTGCCCACGAATTGGCGAAGCAACAATTTATCGTCACCGCCGGTGTTACCGCATAGGGCCCGAAACTGGGCGACATGTTGATGGGGATTGCCGGTCCCCTTATACACATGGAATTTCGGTATCGTATAGCCTTGCGGGTATTTGATTTGATCGTACCAGCTCGGATACGGCCGCCCGGTTTTCACGGTCTGACCAGCTGCCTCAGTTGCGCGATGAACTCGGATTTGCTGGGCTATGTAGTCAGCCAAGTCAGCCTTAGAGATCGTTTCTTCCTTGGCCGTCGAGAGGGCTGGAGGTGGATTTGACGTCTCTCCTCGGTCGTCCTCCAGAATAATCGGAGGATCTTCAGCTGGCAAGTCTTGCTGGATCATCATTCCTATCACATCTTGAAAGAGAAGGCCCATCCGTTGTATGTTGGCCGCTTGTTCAGCCGCCTCTTTGTCCCTTTTCTCCAGTGTTCGGCGAAGGAATTCAGCGTCGGTTTCTTCCTCCCGGCGTGCGTCTGAGGACGCTTCTGGGCTTTCCTTTGGCCCGGTGAGCGCGGCCATAGCATTCATCATTTCTTGGAGCTTTTGTTGCTGCTCCTGGGATTTTGTTACGGATCGGGTTAGTGGTCGATGGCCTGTAGAAGTGCGGCTCTCCTCCTTTCCAGAGGCCATGTATATAGTGTGGACCATCATGCCCCCAGACTTAGGGCGTCTAGGCCTAGTGTTTTTAGCCGTCGTTGCATGCTGTGGGGTCCTCTCTGGCCTCCTCCTTTTATGAGTCAGTTGATCAACAGCCTTTTGGGGTTTAGCCTGGTGACCAGCTTCAGGTTGGATTTTCAGTTTCTTGTGCTGGCGGGAGAAGTTTGGATCGATGATCGAATCTCGGGCTTGTCGCCAAACCTTATAAATTTTGGAAGACAGCCGTTGAGGAGATCGAGGCTGTTCGGGTTTTGTTTCCACCACCTTTTTTAGTAAGGGAGGAGATTTCTTCAGTACTGCCATAGGGGAATTCCTTCGCACCTTATTTAGCATTTCAAAACTGTTCCCAGTCGGAACAGCGGCATTAACTTCGGCCACCGGGGCTGGTGGGGTCAATCCGGAGGGAGAGTTGCCCCCAGCCTTCCTCACTCGGCGCCAATGGCGACGTCGAGAGTGTCGAGCGGACGGTGCAGGGTCAGCGGTAAGAATGGTTTCTTCATGCCCCCTGTGTGGATGGGGGGTTGTTGTTGGCGTTAACCTATCGAAGACCGATGTCCTCTGGGAAGCGGGAGCAAAGGCCGGAGCCGTCAATCTTGTAAAGACCGACTTTTTGGCTGGAGAGGTTGCCTTGGCGATTTCGGGTATGGGAGCGTTCACTTTCTTAGAAGCAGTCTTCTTTGAGATTGTAGGCCCCGTAATGAGCTCGCATGATTTCTGGCCCAGTCTAGAGAAGACCGAGGCGTTGACGTTGGGTGACTCGTTGAGAGGAGCCGCGGTAGGGGTAAGACGATCAAAGACCGACTTCTTGAGAGTTTCCTTCGCCAGCACTGGAACGGTAAAGTTTGTCGGCGGGATCATGGTCCCAAAAAACAATCCTGTGGTGGCGCGGGTGACCTGTTCCATCGGCATTGTGAACAGCGAAGCAGCTTGGGGTCCATAGGCTATACCTCCTGGCGAGGCAGAGCGTCGGCTGCAGTTGCCGTCTGAGCAGTTGGAGGATTTCGCAGGGATGAAAGCCATCGATCCTTTGCTTTCTGCAATAAGCAAGATGCCAATTCTCAGTACCTTGAGACCCAAGGGCAACTATTAGCGAACCGCGATTGGTTCGCGAATCACGACACACGAAGTGTGGAGTGGAAAGAGGAAAAGGTCCCACCGGGCGTGCCAGAATCTGTTCCCCTCCGAAAGACGGCGCACAAGACTGCGGTGTCTTGGCACTGAGATTCGGGGCAGATGCTAATTGGTGCTATCCGTTCACCTCTCCGAAGATGCCAAGTTGATTTATGGCACCATGTATCGAAGGTTTAAACGGATGCGTCCGATGTAGCAGACTTCGTCAGATTCCCCCTCGCTTGAGGGGTTTTTGATTGTGGGGACGCTCTTCCCTGCAGGCGCAAGCCCCTGCAGTTAATTACGCTACCGCATTGCGGTAACAACTTTCTCCTTCTCCAGCTGGTCACTTCGTGTCGTGGGTGTTTGTTTTGTGTTTTGTTGCCCGTGGATTGTTTACGGAGACTGAGTTATGTCGTCGCCCGTAGGGCGTGGACTAGTCCAAATCCGCATTATCTTAGATTTGGGTTTGGGGGTTTGGTTTGAGGATACGTCAGCCATACTTGAGGCTAAGATCAACTCAAACGTTTGTTAAGGATACGTTAGTCCAGTTTGAGACTAAGATCAACTTAACGGGATCGTTTAGATCCGACAAAAGAGCAATTGGCTCTAATGTTCCAGTTTAGGGACCTAGTGGTCTATTGAATGTATGGCCGTCGGGACCCGTCACCTCTCTAACGACGTTGAAGGATTACAACGACAGATGTCAGAGGAGTTCAGAGATGTACCCTTGAACCAAAGTTGATTGGGGGGATTTATAGTCCACTCTGTTTGAAGGTTTAAGGATACGTTAGTCATCTTTGAGGCTAAGATCAACTTAAACGGGACCGTTTAGATCCGACAAAAGAGCATGCGGGGCTCTATTGTTCTAGTTTAAGGACATTGCGGTCCATGGGTAGTTTAAGGACGTTGCGGTCCGTGGGTAGTTTAAGGACATTGCGGTCCGTGAGTAGTTTAAGGACATTGCGGTCCATGGGTAGTTTAAGGACATTGCGGTCCGTGGGTAGTTTAAGGACATTGCGGTCCGTGGGTAGTTTAAGGACATTGCGGTCCATGGGTAGTTTAAGGACATTGCGGTCCGTGGGTAGTTTAAGGACGTTGCGGTCCATGGGTAGTTTAAGGACATTGCGGTCCGTATTTGCTCTGGATGCTTCACACGGGTTCACTGCCGTGCTTGGCGAGGACCAGGCTCCGCTCTGGACGTTTTCCACGGGGTCAAAGAGTGACGTTATCCGCGCTCCACGTAACCAGGAAGTTTGCACTAGATGCTTCACACGGGTTCGCTGCCGCGTTAGGCGAGGACTAGGCTCCGCTCTGGATGCTTCGCACGGGTTCACTGCCATGCTCTGCGAGGACCAGGATCCGCTCTGGACGTTTTCCACGGGGTCAAAGAGTGACGTTATCCGCGTTCCACGTAACCAGGAAGTTTGCATTAGGCATGGGTTTAAGGACCCCACAGTCCATATCATGAGTGGCCGTCGGGACCCGTCACCTCTTTGAAGACATTGAGGGATTACAATGCCAAGTTTCAAAGGAGTGAAGAGATGTACCCTAGAACCGGAATGGATTTAATAGTCCCTGACCCAATTTGGGGTCGAGACTGATTAATTATGTTATGAGCCCATTAGCCCAGTTAATCACAAATTGAGGACTTCTGGCCAGCTTGGGCTAAGTCCAGTCGGGTCTGAAACATTGACTTTTTGCTGATCCATTGAAGGAGAGGCTTTGCCTCTATCCATTTAGCCAATTGGGCCAAAGCCTAGTGTTAAACACTATAGAGCAATCAGTGTTGAACACTGGGAATGCGGTTAACAAGTTAGTGTTTAACACTAAGAAATAATTGGTGTTAAACACCAGCAATAAGGCTTCTCAAATTAGTGTTAAACACTAAAACAGATCAGTGTTGAACACTGCAAATGAAGATCTCAGATTAGTATTTAAACACTAAGGTAATCAGTGTTGAACACTGCAGATAAAGCTTTTTAATTAGTGTTGAACACTAAGGCCCAACAATATTTTAACACTGAGTGCGAGAGTTTCAATTTAGTGTTAAACACTAAGACAAGAGGGGTCACGTGGCAGCACGTGAGAGCGCCCTTCCTCCATTTGTTCTGCTGAAATTACTGCATCTTTTGATAGCATCACGTGTCAGCACGTGATGGGCATTCAAATGCCTATGCGTTAAGGCTTCTGCTGAAAGTCACGTGGGTCACGTGGGGTGCTGCCTCAAGGGGGTTTTCTGTAGGGCTTTTGAGGGGGGGTCACGTGGTGACACGTGACCCTGCCTTAATGTGGTTTTTTTCAGAGGATTTGTTACTCCTTTTTTCAGGAATTAAATTCCGGAGACTTTTTAATTTCAGAGGAATTAAATCCTTCTTTCTTTTGAAGACTTGTATTCTGGGATAGAGTTTAACTCTGAATTTTCTGCGGGAGTTAAATTCCCCGTTTATGTGAAGGGCTGAATAGGGTTGAACCCTAATAAAATTTTTGAGGAAATGATGATCGTTGTTTCAACAGAACTAAGTTCTTTAATTAGGGTTAAACCCTGTTTCTCCTTTTTTTTTTGTTTTGAAGGAATTAAATTCCCATGATATAGGGTCTAGCCCCACTTTTATTTTGGAGGAATTAAATTCCTATAGTTCTGTGAGAATTAAATTCTCAAGTTTGCACTCCTTCTCTATGTTTTGGATCTGCATGGCAGGATCTCAACCCATTGAGAATTAAATTCTCAACCTTAAGGGGAGATGTGCACTTTGCAGATCCTCTATCAAAGAGAGAAGAAATAAGTTCTTCTGCTTTTATATTATCAGAGTTAAACTCTGTTGAGAATTAAATTCTGCTTCTTTCAAAATGCCTTCCCTTTCTTACCTAGGGCTTTTTGCAGAAGATCTGAGTCTTTTCGAAGTATCAAAGCTCTTCTCCTTTTCTCTTTTCTTCTCTGCGCATGTCTCTCTCTTTTTTTTGTCTCTTGGCTCCTATTTATAGGAGAGGCAGCCGCATCAATCAGTTTTTTGACGAATCTTCATTGGGAGATTTGATTTGCATCCATAATTCATTTTGGGCCTTTGGATTATTAGGTGAATTTTATTCACCATTGGATCTTGAATTCAGAGATTCTCCTTTGATATTTTGGTTAGATTTAAGGGGGAAATCTTTCCCAAAGCCGAGATTTTCCATAGATAGATGATCTTTAATCATCTCTGAATCTTTGATTTGATTAGTCCCAAATAATTACTTTCCTTTGGAAAGATTCGAATTTCCTTCAGAATTTAATTCTGTCGTCAAAAATGGGCTTTGAAAGTCGGTCACGTGTGACCACGTGATCCATGGTCACGTGTGAGCACGTGACCCCCTTTGGAACGAGCTTTCTGCGCTGTGTCTTCTGATTGCTGCTTAAACATCACGTGCTACCACGTGACCCCTGGTCACGTGTGAGCACGTGACCCTTTGTTTGAGCTCTCTTTCCTTGGTTGTTCTGGAGACGCGCTTGCTGCCTTGAACGTCACGTGTCGACACGTGACCCTGGTCACGTGGGAGCACGTGACCTCTTCTGAAGCTTTTTTCCTTGACTTGATCAGGGAACCAATGTGCGCCTTTGCTGCTTGAATTTAAATGTCACGTGTCGACACGTGACCTTGATCACGTGGGAGCACGTGACCCTTCCTGAAGCCCCCTTTTCTTCGACTTAGTCAGGAGACTGAACTTGCTTGAATGATGCGTTTAGGTGTCACGTGCGAACACGCGACGGCTAGTCACGTGTAAGCACGTGACCCTCTTCTGAAGCTTTTCACAGAAGCTTCCTGATTTTAAATCAGGAAACATGGATCCGCTCCAATATTTCTTTCTATGTCTCTCTTTATCTCAAGTTCGCGGAGAAAGCCATCTCCCGAAATGAGCAATACCTGTCTTAGAATATGTCTGGATATCTGATGGGACCCAGTTCACAAATGAACTCCAAATCCAGCAAACCTCTTAGACTGTATCGTCCAATGAATTTAATCAATATCCTGCGCTATGCCTCCCTCAGTATCCGCTTGGACCACCTGTCCAAACTACTGCCCCTCAAAAGAGGAAAAACTAAAACTCTGACAGTCACTCTGTCATCCAGGTCACCTTGAAAGCCTGGAATGATAACCATCTCCCGAAGAAGGCTGCCGTTATCAAATCCCTAGAACATCCACTTATGTTCATAAACTGCTTCCGAACGTTTCTCCAGGATTGGATTAATATATAAACTTATTGCAACTAGTGCAAAAACAATATCTGGTGTGGTACTTGACATTTCATGATTGACTCAATTGCCTAAGCAAGCGATATGCCAATCATGCACATCCCTCTCCCTTTTAGTCTGTAATACACCTTTAGAGAGGGTGACTCCATCACCTGCAGGTACACCACTATGCCAGGAGCCGTCCATTCTAAAACACCTTTAGAATAGTATACCCAGATTGGGAAACTACCCAAATCTAGATCTAAAACCATAGATCTAGTAACCAGAATGCCTAATATAATAACCATATCCTATGTGGAGAAACCACTGTGTGACAACCACAGTATAACCGATCGTAGTATAGGAATTTCACTTCCTACATAGTGCATGTCATCCAAATACCAGGACATCACACCCTACAACCTTTTAAACAGATCCATCTCCTATTCTGATGAAGTCAAAACCCATATCTGTCTCAAAAATAGATGATCTATCTCCGTTGTACCTGCTTTAGTCTATAAATAGACACAAGCTACTTGTCACTATGCTTCCGCTGCTCCAACTGACCACAACAACCCTCTGGCAGAGTCATATACACGTGCACTTCTAAAGTAAACTTTAGAACGACGCTATACTCATCCTCTTGCCGGGTCTCACAGTCTAAAACAGCAGTAATGGCAAGTCTGGGTAAACAAGAACCTCCATGTCACCGTCTTTGAGGATACCGGAGTACCTCTCGGGTGCCTGAGATTACCCACCATATCTGTGAAGTAGCTAATGGAATGTTAAACCTAATTAAATCTTTAGGTTCTATTAAATTTTCAGTAATCGTTTGTGGTCATGGAATCTCTTCCAGTTTTACTATAGTCCCATTACTATTTTCTTGAAAAAGTCCATTTTGCTAAAACTGTGGCGAGTCAAGAACAATATCACTATTGATTTTCCAGATGGTAGAAAGTTAACCCTCGCCATAGCCCGGGATAACCCACAAACTTCCATTACAGAAATGTGCCTTGAGTATGTCCAGAATCTGGTTTTAAGCATAAGCCGGGCAACTCCATATACCTTAACATCGTTAAGATATGAACCATTCAATATACAATATAGAAATAGAGACAGTAATTTAATTGGAACCAGATTCAAATCACACAGTTGTCTCCAGTGCATGTCAACTAAATGGAGAGAGGCCGATCAGCATTACTCAACTAGGAGTGCATTCAAATATGAGTAACCTGAAAGAGAAGCAAGTTCTCAAAACCATTACTATCAACTGAATACCATACACAAGTAAATATCTTCGATCACCTAGAAGAATCCTGATACTTGCAACACATGGTTCTTTACTTTATTCTTGTACCTGTAACTTCTCAAAACTTGGACCTTTTATTTCTACGAAATACTTGTCTAAAACAGGAGAAATCATAAGTAAACAGAATATAGTACGAGTACCAACCCCTCTGTCCTAATGGACACTGGACAACATACAATACTTTGTATAAGTCCCCTGAGTTGAATAACTCAAATCCTGTGCATCGTAGGTTGAAAACTGTACTATGGTTAAGAAGAATTACACCGCTGTTTAATGCTCCTTACATAACCATCAACTGATATTGGTAAATGTCATGGACATAATTTCAAAAAGTTATATCTCACTTTATAAAGTAAACGTACAGATATATCAGTTTGAAATTGGTGCATAACAACGGATATTCAAAACCAAATATTTGCCGTCAGGCAAAACTCCAGGTGATTTCCTCAAATATCACCAATTACAACGAATTCCGATATAATGAGGATATAATCACTTAATTCCCAAATAACTTACTCCCACTCATCATCTGTAAAACCATACAGATGTGAGAATCAAGCCTGGTAAATACATACTCTGGAGCAAGGATCTAATTGGAAAATCAGTTTTCAATTAATAATGCATAGTGAAACTGAAACATGAAAATATTTCGAAGGGGTATCCGGGTATTCCTAGTAATGCCTTTTCCATTATCTAGATTCATGACTGTAACCGTATATTTTTTGCTATCTCTCCAAATCCCTTTATTTGTCTTTATTCATTATCTTCTGTACACCTCTCTTAGGCTAAATGGTTTTCTTCCTTTCCTACCATTCGGCACCAGCCTATGGTTTGGAAGAAGACTATCCAATAAGCATAATAGGTGTACCTTCCTAATCCTAGGAGCCCTCGCAACCCTAGAAAAGGTAAAGAGGAAAGACAACCGTATAATCCTTATTCTATTTCTCCTGAACCAGAAACCATCCTCGAACTGGAACAAGTTACTTCGAGTTCGTATGTAACTATACGATGGCGTATCCAATAAATATAGATCTTTGTAGTGATACGGAATGTTCTGGAGAAATGCAAAAGTGAAGTAGGATTGGCGATGATATACGCGGTTTCTTCGTGAATGATAGCAGTCGCATTTTACTTTGCCCTCTTTCTAATCCCTTTATTTGTCTTTACTCATTACCTTCTGTACACCACACTTAGGATAATTGGTTTTCTACCTTTCCCATCCTTCGGCACCAGCCTAAGATTTGGAAGAAAACTATCCAATAAGCGCAATAGGTACCCTCTCCTAATCCTAGGAGCCCTCACAACCTGAGAAAAGGTAAAAGGAAAAGACAACTGAATAATCCTATTCAATTTCTCCAGAACCGGAAACCATTCTCGAATCTGAAACAAGTTTTTTCGAGTTTATATGTAACTATACGATGGTCATATCCAATAACTGTGGATCTTCGTAATGATACGGAATGTTCCGAAGAAAAGAAAAGGGTAAAAGTAGGAGTGGCAATGAAGTATGCAACTCTGACAATACAAAAACCAGGTTGTTTTAAGAAGGTTCGGTTAACTTGGTCAATGAGTTCTAGTTTAGGGTCGGGCCATGGTCGCTGCCAAAGAGAGAGAGAGAGAGAAAAGAAACACTCAGAGTGCACTCTAACCTAGATTGGAATGGTTAATCACTTTATCTAATCAGGATGTCTCCCACTGTATCCTCAAATTCTCTTCCAAACCCAAAATAAGAATTAGTTGGGATCATCTAAAATCACCCGAGGAGTAAACCAATTCATCAGTGGGAATCGAGATCCAACCATCATCGCATAATAATCTGATGGAATCCACTCAAGTTATCACACTCCAGAAGGTATGCGCATGCCTGGCAAGTTTCAGTTTCTTTAGAAACTCCCGATATGGATTTTTACCCCATGCTCTTATGAACTTGACGAAGGTCAACAAATCATAAGTCACATGTCAAGTTCTATCCGTCATTGTCCAGGTTTATTTGAACCCACCCGTACTCGCCCTTGACGAAAGTCAACAAGGCTGTACGACTGTCCCAAACCAACGCATCTATCTATGCAACAGAAAGGTAACAAACAGCTACCATACACTATGCATCGACGAAGGTCAACAAACATAGCATGAATACTAAGTGCTACTCGTCTGAAATGACGAAGGGCTACGAATGGTTTTTGGCGAAAAACCTTTAACGTAATGAACTTGATATCGTTGAAGGAACCGGATAGCTTTACAAATATATAGTGGCGAAAACCTTTGCTAAAGAGGTCACTCCCGGTGAAGGGATCTCGGCTCTTTCCTAGTAGAATGAGGTGCAAGATATTCCCAACTGAATACCGTGATGCAAAGCAAAAAGTAATCGACTATAGTGAAATTATTACCCTGACGCAAACTTCTGCCCAAGGGATCATTCCCGGTGAAGGGATCTCGGCCCTTGCCTCGTCGAATGAGGTGCTGGATATTCATAACCGAATACCGCTGTGCAAAGCAAAAATAAACGTCCTTGCAATAACAGCTTTTAAAAATTTGTTCCAACAATATCAAATAGATCTGTTTTGCTTGCATTGATCAGAATCAACGCAGTCCCATCAATAAATCACACCAGAAAAGAACGAAAATATGATGTACGTATATGCCATCCGCATTCGCCACTGGGTCCCGTCATCACCCATTAGGTTACTTAACCAACGACAGAGCGGGAACTGGACTAGCACGGGTGCAAAACATATACAATATCTACTAGTATATATATAACAATATATAATAATCGCTCCGGACATGATAAATGCAACATCACAGATAAGCGATAAGCATCACAGAACAATACTGATAATGTGGGAGCCTCGGGTTTCCTTTGAGCCGCAACTGAAACCCGACGTTCCCCGGGTCGGGTGGATAACCTGTGCAATGAAAACCTAGATCTCTACGAGTGCGGCAAGTTACCCGCCAAAACTAGAAGCGAGGCAGCCCCCTTCATCAAAGTGAATAGGCCACCCGACACTTCATGGAATCCAGTAACTTGAGCACTCCTCCTTGGGTCAACATATATCCCCTACGAGTGCGGCGAATGGCCCGTCAATTCTAGAGTGAGCCCCCCCCATATCAACGCCATGAGATGCGGACCTGTTTCTCTCTAGAACCTGGCTATCCGTGCACTCCACCATGGGGTAATTCTAGTACATAAAAGAAAATAAGTACAACGGTGATATCGACCTCAACCCGGTCGTGCCCTAAAAAAAATAATATACAAACAGGCAGCGACGGTGGTCCACATGTCGGACGCTCGCCCCGCGATATCAAATATACAAATAAAACAAAACTGTACTAACATTGCACCCAGGCTATCCACTACGACGATCCAGCCAACACACAGCACAACACAGAACATCAACGTGAATGTCACGTTCGCAAACCCGTCTAAAAAAACTATAACAATTAGACAAGTTGTACCGCTCTAATGACATTCACGGTCGCAGATAGTAATGTATGTATTGTAAACCACGACATTAGAATTCCGCACGTAATTAGAAAACCAAACAATTTCCAAAACCATAGAAAAAAACGGTGAGCTAAAGTTCCAAAAACCGACTGTTTAAAGCCAATTCGGAGGTCCGAATCAAAACGAAACACGCACGAACCTTCACGGCGAGTTAGAGCACAAAATTATCTTCAAGTTGGGAGCCTATAGGGGGTACCCCACCCCTGAGGCCACCACGAGGTGGAAATGGGGTGAGGCAGACCCGAAACTGCCTAAGATGGGGCAGTTTCGGGTCCCCACCGCCAAGACCACCTTGTGGTAGTCTTGGGGAGTGGGCCCAGCCGTTTGGTCCCCCCCAGGGGTTCCCGGGGTGCCCATACACAACCCCGCGGCTTCTCAGTTCAAACCATGAGCTCGCGGGGTGTGCAAACATCTCAAACTTTCAGTTTTCGGAACTGTTTTGTCGTCAGTTTTGCATGACAAAAATGGCAGATTTCTAATGTCGCAATGAGTTAGTATGGGTTTATTGGGTTGGCTCTGATACCATGTTGTGTTATGCTAGCGCCCCGGCCATCAATCCGTGGCCATATACGGAACAAAAACTTTTAGAAACTGACGCTAACAGAACCCGATTCCCGGATCGAACTATTAACCCTACTCTAACAATCAACAAAGGAGTTTAGAGAGGTTATACCAAACGATCCGAGTCCTTCGGTCTTCAACCTCTGTCCCAAGCTCCTTGCGGTTTCCTCGATCATGTTTGATCTCCGGTCTCCCTCCATCGAAGAAGATCCACGTCAAAGGTTTGTAATACGGGCTCCGACCTCAAAACCGAAGCAACTCGGGTATCTAGTTTGCTAGCCTAGATAGCCAAGATGAAGGAGAGTGTGTTTGTGATTACTTTGTCTCAAAACATCCAAGGATTCTCAACTCATGAGAGGGTTTGGGTGGAGGTTGAAGAAGAAGCCATGGGAGAAAGTGTAAGCTCAAGTTTTGGCAACTCAAGAAAAGAAAAAATAGGGCTGCTGCCTTTTCTCTAGTTGGTGTTGTGAGAGTATTTGTTGTGAGTATTTAAAAACCAACTCAAGAAAAATAAATCCCGGCACCTAAATATCTACTGCCCAATCCCTCACAAATATCTCACAACACAATAATTGAATCAAGCATGGCACATGCGGTTTCATGAGTCACTACATGACTCACACCATGAGTCACCATGTGCATATGCTATCATCAATGCCAAGCCAAAACTTGCACTCACACTTTACACCTCACAATAAACATTTAAACTAAATGTTTAATCCAAAAAGAAAATGGAACTTCTAAAATAAACTTGTAACGAATTACAAGAATACCCCTCATCTGTATATATATACCCGCATTCATATTCCGACTGAATACGAATACAACGAGACGAAAAGAATCCATCAATATAATACTAGGATCCGGCTTAAACCAAAACCCACCAGTATTATCTGTCCGATCATGATCCGTGCACAAGTGCACGTATATGATCAAACCCTGCCATAAAACCATACGACCTCTACAACGTTTCGCCCGAACTAGGGAAACCCTATTTGTGTGGCTCTAAAGACTCGTCAATACGCTGGCAGTGGGTTTAACCACAAGTACGTCGGTGGCACTAGCTGTACGTAATGGCTACCCAGGTATTAAGCGAAAGGAAGGCCGACGAGCAAACTCATCCTGAAACCCCTACTGAGCTTGACAGTGACAATATCCGTACAGTCCGGTCCGTCGTCTATGAATATCGCATATCGAGTCTAGAGGGTGGATAAAGTCAAACCCCTAATAACGCGACATTTAGTGTCGGTATGAAACCTATCACCACATGAGAAACTACCGATCCTATATCAGTAATTCTCGACTACCTTGGCCAAGGATTTCTAGTGATGGCCACCCGTGAACACCGCGACATCAACCCCCAATACCGGGAGAGACGAATCCCCCGACGATCCGCTCACTGCCTCTATGTGGCTCGGGACTGTACCTAACTAAAACCTATTTGCACGACTCCTTTGAGCCGTGGTAGGGTAGTAATCAAAGCACAGTGGGAACTCACACAAGACAAATGACGATCTCAGGTCGATAAACTAACCTGTACACATGTCACCAGGGAACTACTATCTGATAATAGGTATAATACCAACTAGCATGTTTCCGGCAAGTCCGTCCGGTGTACTCATAACCCAATGAGCACCTATAAACATCTTAGGTGAACAAACTGACACCAATGGCTTGTGAGACTGGCCACCACCCCTCGTCGGGGTCTCGATCAGTATACATTAGTCTACTCTAGAGTATCAATGCCCAGTCTCGAAACTCCCACGACTAGGGACACTTTAAGGATGTGCTTATAGACCACCCAACTCTTACGTATATGATCACTATCATACTGCTGGTAGTCAAGCAAGAATCATATGGGATCTATCAACATGTAATAGTGATCCGTAATGTCACCTGAAGCATGTACACGATGATAAAGACAAACCAGATAGCATACTATCATCTCGAGTAAGACTGTTCTACCGGTACAGGTCCTCCCTCAATCATTACAATCACGTACTTACGATCCAATAATTGACTTGAGAGCACTATAGCCAACAAAAATAACAATATGTATTTGCAAATTAAGAGTAATCTTAGATGCGCAAACGTAGGAATTATCCTCCACTTGGATGATAATTCTAATCTCGTCCTTCTTCGTCTTTCTCCAACCCGATGAAAAAAGTCCTTTTGAGAAAGCTCCAATCGAATTCTCGTTGGAAGGTTCAACTTAGCTCATAATCCATGGTGTCCTTGCATCTTACTAATTAAGCAAGTCATAAACAAGATGTAAATTATCTACATTTATGTTATAGATTCAGTTCTTAAGAATACGGTGAGCATAAGAGACAAAATGGTTGATGTCAAGAGAAAGCATAAATCAACATAATGATTGTCACGTCCCGCTTCCCAAAAGACGGGAGCAAACACCTGATGAGGCCCGCGACGTATTTATTCCGAGAAGATTCTTTCTCGAAACAAATACGTTAAGCATATATAAGCAATATAAAAGTGACAAGAAAAGACAAGTGAATAAAATCCATCAACTTTATTTACATTCAATTATAACAAGTTTCAAACTGATTACAAAGTTCTGAACGAGAAACAAAAACATAAAAGCCTAAACATGTGGCTTACTGAAACGAAAGCCGAAAGAAACTAAAGATTGACTTGTACTGCAAATTCGTCGTATTCATATGGATTCGGTTCCACCTCTTCATTCTCTAGATTATCTGATGAATATTCCAAAAATACAAAAATGGGTGGAATGTCCGTCAGCGAACTCGCGCTCGGCAAGTCCCCAAGAAAGGTGGGATGTGAATGTATATAAATGAATATGTAAGGTGTTATATGATATAGTATGAATCGAATTAAAACATGAACATGTATAACATGGTAATATTAATGACAACTATGTAAGCATGGAATGTAACGTGAGCATATCAAAAAAGTATAGCATGGCCGTGTAGCATGAAGTGAATGTCAGTGTCCTAAAAGGTCTCTAAAAGGTAATCTATCCTAACGTCAGTTCAATTGTGAATATCAACCAATCTCAAGAGTAATCTTGAACCCAAGGCTATTATCCAGAGAAAAGGAATCACGGGCCCAAAATAGCGGGACTTCAATTGTTATTGAAGTATTCCAAACCTATCAGCTTATCATCCACGGGCTTGGAAACACGAGCCTTCATTTGTGAATTCGTGATGTACTGTTTCAACCCGATACTACAATAATGTTATTTGTACCGTTTTAGACCAGTACCACAATGGTGTTATTTATAATAAGGGGACTCATGAGATTCCGTCGGATTCATATTTAAACTATTCCAAAACCCCGCGTATAATAGATTATAGTTAAAATTACAAATCTTACCTGAATCTATGAATACATCATGTTTTCAAGATTGAGTTCATGTCAAGATCAAGTATTCGTGTCAGGTGTTCAAGTATTCATGTCAGGTGTTCAGGTATTCATGTCATATTGTATTCATGGTTCGGGTCAAGTCAAGTATAGTATGCAATGAGTTTTATCACAAAAGTCATGTAGTTACAATAAATAAGCAGTCACGAAGCATGATATGAGACAAGTATATATTTCAAATAACGTCAAGAAACAATACTGTAAAGAAGTGTTATGTGCGACTAATTAATCAAGTCAATTGAAATCAAAATATAAACGGAAAACAATGCCTTAAGTGTTGTGCACACGTTAGTTCCAGTCTTGCCTAAATACAACTACCAGTTTGGAAGATATACTCAATGCCTTAGCTGTTATACACACGTGAGTTCCAATCTTGCCTAAATACAACTACCGGTTTGGAAAACAATGCCTTAAGTGTTGTGCACACGTTAGTTCCAGTCTTGCCTAAATACAACTACCAGTTTGGAAGATATACTCAATGCCTTAACTGTTATACACACGTGAGTTCCAGTCTTGCCTAAATACAACTACCGGTTTGGAAGATATATTCAATTTCGTATCGTCGTGCAGAACAGATCAGAATCAGTCCAGCACCGCCGCATATTTTAAAAATACGGTTTGAGTTAGTTTACGTCAGGTTTCAGGTTTCAAAGTTTAAGAGAAAATTGTAGGTCTTTCGGAGTACTTATCCAAACAATTAAGTTTCACACGATTTGGATTTCTGAAGCTCTAATTATGATCATTTTAATATCAGGATTTTAAAGAGAAATTCGGATTTCTGGACAACCACTGTAGGGTGTATTATCGGGCATATATCGGGTCGTTCTATTAATTTTTGGGTCACCGGGTATATATTAAATTCTAGGTCTGTCAATTATGCATCTATACATCTAAAGTTTGTCACAAACAGATATCGTAAGCTCAAGTTATGTTGTATTTAAAAATAGTGTGCGAATCAGGACAGATTCTGTCCAGATTTGTTGCTTAAATCTTTTAATGCAGATTTTTATATTTTATGTCGATTTTCAGGGAATCGATATAACTAAGAAAATCTATATCTTTCGATATAGATATCCAAAACATCTGAGTTTAATCAATTTGGATATGGGTACACTAAGTTATGTGTTCTAAAAATTGACCGATAAAAGCAGTTTTCAGATTTCAGAAAAATAATGACTAAAAATGTCATAAGTTCCAAACCATTGTTCGGTTCAATATAAAAATTTTACTGCAAACCTAAAATTTTATCTAGTATTTAACCTAATTTACTTAGGATTTTCAGAAGTGAAAATTAATTTCTAAAAATTATTATGAAGGTAAAGTTATTGATATATCATATGTGAGAATGAGAAAATTATTACGAAGGTAAAGTTATTGATTTATGAAATATGTTAAGATACAATTCAAACTGATGGAGGCCTTGATCTCCTTCAGATGTTGTTCTCCGTCAATCTGTCGCAAGCGTTGATGAAGGGTTGAGATTGGTGTTGAAGGTTGTCTCCTTGGACGTATGCACTTGAATCGAGGAAAAGACCGACAAGCTCAAGTACTCACGCAAGAAACATATTGTCATGCAAAGGACCAATTTTATTCATGTTCCGAAAGTCTTTACAAGGTATTCTGGGCTCCTCAGCCTTACAAAAAGTGTCCGGAGGCTTACAAAATTTGAGAAAAAACAAAGGGAAAAACAAAAAGCTCGGGCTGCAGACTCTACCCGGATCTCGCCTTGCTCGGCACAGCCCTCAGGGGCCGGAGTCGCTACTTCCGTAACCGCCCCTCTCCCGGCACCAGCCGCTTGCGGCGTGTCCACCGAAAGCGGGACCCGAGCGCGGAGCTCACCGTCGGCGAATTCCGGAATTAACGCCTTGACGGCATCAAGAGCTTCGTGCCAAATGATGGCAGAGGCTTCGCCGATGCCAGCGTAGAACTGGTCCGACGCCTTGTACATGTCCACCGACTTGCGAGCTCGGAACTTGGCGATCTTCGTCGCATCAAGCGCAGCCTCGATCTCCCTCTTGCTGGCGTCCTTCGCCTTCTTCATTATGGTGTAGCGCTTGTCCAACTCCTCCAACTTGACCTCGACAGCTCGGTGGGACTCGCTCAGAAGTCGGTGGGACTCCTGGCACTTAGAGATCGTGAGCTCCCCGGCAGCCAACCGGGTTTCGAGTGCAGTTGTCTTCTCCTTCTCCTGCCGCAGATGAAGGCGCAGATCCTTCGCCTTCGAAGACGATTTCCACACCTTCCTCATGGCCAGGGCAATCTCCTTGGATGCCATGTTGATGATAAGGGCGCAATGCTGGAGGACCTAAGGAAAGCAGCAGATGGATTTAGAGGTGTTCAGACCAAGAAAGGGCACTTAAGATAATACGTAAAAGGATACCAACCTGAACTGCCTCCTGAGCAATGGAGGCCACTTGGGCCTTTAGGGTCCTCCGGAGAATCTTTCCCCCGGCCGACTGCACCATGTCCGTGAGCAAGCTGTCGGCGACAGAAAGCCCCGAGGGGACCACGAAGAAGACATCCCCCTCCTGCATGGGAATCCCTTCAGGGATCTCAGTCTACGGCGTGCGGGAGACCGTCCTTTTCCTATTGAGAGGAACCTCGGTTCCCTCCTCCTCCCTCGCCCGTGGTTCCGGGTCTCGCGCGTGCTTTTGGCTACCCCCGCGGCGGTCATCGGGGGCTCAAGGCGATGCGGAAAGCCTCGCCGGTGGAGATGGTCTCAGGGCCGAGCTCGGGCCAGCTCGGGACAAGCTCACGCCCCCGGCCTTCTTCTGGGACGTAGCAGCTATGGCAGCTGGGATCCTAGATCGGTCCATTTGTCTTGCAAAAGAAGAATACACAGAAATGTTAGTGATGCAAGAAGGGCAAAAGGAAATTATTCAAGTCTAAACAGATCGTCCAAGCTCTTAACTTACCCACGAAGCGCGTGGGGCTGAGCCCGGCCCAGCTAAGGACCTGCTCGGAAAGCAAAACGTCGGCCCGCTGGATCGGCTCCCATATGGACACCGCCCTCGCCTCAGGAGAGGACGACTACTTCGCCCACGGGCAGTCGGCCCTTTGCCACTATATAGGCACAGGCCAAACCTCGCCCTCGGGAGGCCCGACGAATACAAACTTCTCCTTCCATTCATGAATGGAAGAAGGAACAACTACTACTCCCGACTAGGCCGCCCCTCCCTTGCATTTTTTGAAAGAAATATACACCCAGCTCGGCTCATCCTTGCGGGTGCCAGGGTGGTTTTTGTAACAGAGGAAGGAAGTAAGAAGGGTCAGCCTGAAAGGGATGTCGTCAAGTTTCAACCGAACTAGAAACCCTAGGAGAATTCTCCACGAGTACGGCACAAGCTGGCCCGGGGCAAGTTGGAAGCAACGAAATACCCCACATACTTCGGGTGAAAAGGGCAGACGCATTCCAGCCCAGAATGCATACAGGTACAGGGCAATCTCCTTGCCCTGCACCCGATCCGCCCTTTCATCCTCTTTAGCTAAACGAAGTGAATAGCTAGGGGGAGTGTGGAAGCGAGCCCGAATCTCGGTAAGCTTGTCCACGTTTCTCAAGATGGAGGGCGCATTGCGAGCGTTCCTGATGCGCACTTTAGAGGCCCTTGCCATCACCTGGTGACGAGCAGCGCGGGTAGCCCTAACTTTATGGGGGGAACCCGACGCAGATGGGGCAGCCGAAGAGGTGGGAGAAAACACCCTGGACTCGGCTCCAACAACTGGAACCTCATCACCCGACTCGACCCTAACAACTTCTACAGACTCCTTGGAGAAAGACATCTAACCTGATTCAAAGGGAAGGTCTCACTGAGGAAAGGCGCAGGAGATCTGATCTGAAAAATGGAGGAACGCCGAGCAATCTCTGGCAACGAAAGAAAATAATGGCGGAAGTGTTAACCCTAAGGGGATACCCCTCCTATTTATACAACTCGAGGGGAAGCATCTAACGGCCCTGATCAATTCCCGCAAAAACGAAGCGTCACGTCTGCCAGCCGTCGAAGCCCCACGTGTCGAACGACCATTGGAGACGTCCCTTCGGCCGCAGGAGACAGCAACAGCCTGTCGCATCCACCAATCCGCGTCGAACACGTGGCCTGCGCCTCAACAGACGTGCGAATGAATCGGCGCCCCCTCTTTAATGCATGATTCTTTTCCTGATCCGCTGATGTCATCAAAGATGCGCGCGGAGATCAAAGCGCCCGGGATACGCCACGCGGGCTCATAAATTTGAACGATGCAACTGCCCTACACCGAGTCATCCCTGAAATCCGCACCGATAGATTTTTGGCAACAGGCTGCGCCCAGAAAACCGATTAGACCACTCTCGACCCGACCCATAAATAAGTCGGGACGAAAGTGAGGGGATAATGATGATATTCATAAGTGGGAATTTCCCAGATCATGACACGTGGTAGATGACGTGTTCCGGGGCTTACGGGACAGGAGCAAGCACGATATATTGAAGGTATTCCCTGGGCCTTCGCCCCGAGGATTGACCCAACCTTCGATGGCCTCTCAGAACACTCCTATGCACGCCTTACAAATAACCATCGGCTCGCCTCCGAGCCCACCTACACGCTGAGCTTCCTCAGCCCTCCCAGCTCGCCTCCGAGCTATCACAGAACCAAGCTTCCTCAGCCTCCCGCTTGCTTCCGAGCCTCATGCCGACCTAAGCCACCCCGGTTTTACCGAGCAACCAAGAACGCAGAGCCCAAGCGCTTCCGCCACGGCTCCGCGTATCTCACCAGAAGTGAGATATCCGCCACCCAACATCGCGCGTTCCACGCCGTCGTATCCCCCCATTAACGAGCATATCTCGTCATTAATGGAGAGATCCTGTCATTCACGTAAGCGTAACCTCAGGGGCGTAACTGACTGCGAAGATCTCGCGCCAGCTCGCTCCATGCGACCACTATAAAAATCCTTCTCCTAGACGACTCAGGAAAGGCAATTCCAATCCAACAAGCCGCTACTTTGCTCAAATTCCTCGGCTAACTTGATCGTCGGAAGGTCCATGGTGGTACAACCACCCCGGGACTTCTTTGCAGGCAGCTCAGCTTCACCTCAAAATCAACCCATTGAGATCTACACGTCTAAGGAGACAACCTTCAACACCAATCTCAACCCTTCATCAACGCTCGCGACAAATCGACGAAGGACAACATCTGAAGGAGATCAATGCCTCCATCAATTGGCGCCGTTTGTGGGAACTCCAACTTTTTCCACCCATCGAAAGTTGATCTTCCACTCTCGACTTCATGGCGAACGAAACCCATGACGATCCCAGCACAAGCCACCGCATTCCCCACAACGGAGGCGTGAACGGATCTACTCCCTCTCCGAACGCCATCCACGCCCTCTTGGCAAGGATCGATAGGCTTGCGTCCATAGTGGACGCCCTTGTCCATATCCAAACGGCGGGCCCAGCCCCCAGGTCGCCGTTCCCCCTCCCAGGGATCACGACCTCCGCAGAGGGGTAGATGACACCGCCCACGCTGGCACCACCGAACAACGCCGTGCTCATTCCGGCGACCGCGGCTCCCCCGCGGCGACTGATTCAATGGCCCGCTGGATGCCACACAGCTCCACGCCGCGGTCTCGTGAAAAAGCCCATCACCCTGAGGCCCATCGCGCTCCCGTCCCTCCCGATGAGGTATCGGTCAACTCGTCTGCTCACGGGCATGACCGACACCCTCTCCCTTGACGGGATCGTGCGAACGACACTCGCCGTGAAGACTCAAGAAAGACCTCGCCATCGGAGTCGCAGCTTGGAGCAGACCACAAGCGGGAAGGGCCACCACTCTAACTGCGTCAAATCCTCGAGGTATCACGACCGCCTCGATGCCCTCGAAAAGAAAAGCGAGGGTATACATCGGGAAGGTCATCCATCCGGCGAAGGGGCCAGGTACGCCGCCAACTCACTTACGAAGCCCTTCACCAAGGATTTGCTCGCCGTACACGTTTCGTCCATGAACAAGCCTCCCAAGGTGGCCCTCTTCGACAGGAAATACGACCCAAAAGATCATCTGGACGCATTTACGGCAGGCATAAGCTTCCAAGATAACTCCGACGCTGCCCAATGCCGAGCATTTCCCGCCACCCACATCCGGGCTGGACGGGACTGGTTACAAGGACTCACGCCACGCTCCATCTCTACCTTTGATGAGCTGGCCGCCCAGTTCCTCGGTCAATTCGTCGAAAACAGACGACAGAAGCGGACTGTCGATTACCACTTCACCATAAAGAGCGGGGACAAGGAATTCTTTAAGGGATACGTCACTCGCTTCTACAATGCTCTTCTCAAGGTTTCCGAGCACCGGTATGAAACTGTCATCACCGCCCTAAGGTCGGGTCTTAGGCATAAAGAGTGGCTCCGCTCTTTTGCATTAGCGCAACCTAAGAACATGGCCGAGGTAAAAGCTTGGACCGAGCGAGAGATCCAACTCGAGTCTGAGGTGAACGCCAACCAGCCCCTGGGAGACCAAGCCGACCAAAATACGAAGGGCAGAGAAGAGAAGAAGAAGGTCGACCGGCCAAAACCATACTTCCCAAAGTTCCAAGAGTATACTCCTCTCAACATCTCCCAGACCGAGCTGTTAGAGGAGACGAAGGGCGAGCGATTCTTAAAGCTCCCGCCGGTCACCCATAGAGCGGCTAAACGAACCAGGGGCCCGTACTGCGCCTTCCATAGGTCGCAGGACCACCCGACCGAAAACTGTAAACAACTCCGCGACTATATCGAGGAGTTGATCCGCTCTGGCCACCTGACGAAATACCTGAGGGATAAGCGACAGGCAGACAGGGAGCACGAGAACCAGCCTCTTCCCGACGAATTAACGATCGGCCAAATCATGGTCGTTTCCTCGGGGTCTGCCCATGGAGCCGTCGAGACTCGCCGCCTCCTACCCGTCGAGGGAACAAGCAACCCGCCACAGAAGAAACGCAGGACCGCCGAGCCCATCATCTTCACTGATGAAGACCTCTACGGTATATGCTTGCCTCATAACGACCCTCTCGTGATTACGGCACGGGTCCACCGTTACGAGGTTCAGAGGATATTGGTCGATTCCGGAAGCTCGGCAAATATTCTCTTCTATGACTGTTTCCAGCGAATGGGGCTAGGACCGTCCGACCTACGGCCAACCTCCCACATCTTATCAGGGTTTACCAACCACTCCATCCGGGCCGAGGGAGTGGTCACCCTCCTCCTCAACATTGGAGAAGCGAGCCACACGAGGGCCGTACCGGTAGAATTCATCGTGGATCCCCTCATCCTACAACATCCTCCTGGGACGCCCGACATTAAACGCTCTCCGGGCTCAAATCTCGACCTGCAACCTTGCGATCAAATTTCCATTAGATCAAGGGGAATAGGCCGGGCCTACGGGAACCAACGAATCGCCAAGATTTGTTTCACCGCGACATCTACCACCAGAAAGAAGAGCGACGGCCTCAAAGGCGCAAATGATTTTCAGGGGTCCTTGGACACTCGTGACGAACAAAAAGAAATCCGAAGAGTCCCGGTGGAGACGCTGACAGAAGTCCCCCTCGTTGAGGGGAATGAGGGACGAACCGTCCAGATCGGATCCCTTTAGATTTATAAGATATCTAAAAGCAACGTAAAATTATTTATTAATTTATTTATTTTGCGGAATATATATATATATATATATATATATATATATATATATATATATATATATATATGTCGTTTAGATTATTAGATATTTTGTCGGTATATCTTTAAACTATTTGTTAAATATAAAATCATAAATTAAAATAAATTGAAAGATATTACCGGCATGGGGTAGGTGTGTAAACGCACTGTCCTGAAGGACATTGCCGGCATCGGATGGCTAGCCTAGATAGATGTACCTCCTATCGGTACAAAGCTTTATCTACCAGTATTCTCGACATGTCACAACCGTCGGAGGGAAAGGACGTCGAGTTGATCGCAAATGCCCAAAACAATATAATATGAAAGTAATAATTAAATATGTTTAACAGCTAGAAAATGGAAATATATTTTGTAAGGAGCTAGAGAAATAGTTTTATCTTTCTCTATTCTTATATTTCCTTTCCGTCATTCCACATATAAATAAATATGTTAGGATGCAATCCACATGGTAATAAATCTCCAATAAAAACCTATTACTAAAACAGTTGTTACAAACACACACACACACCCCACACACACCTATATATATATATGAGAATAATGGAGGAAAGATACCATAGGAGGGAATTTCCATTTCCTCCTATGACGTCGAAAAAATACAATCTCTATCGTGTATTCCGACGATCGGCACACATTATCTTCATCGTTATCATCTAAGATATGGGTACACCAAATTTCATGTGATTCTACAACTTTTTCACCGTTGAAATAGTGGGTTCAAAATTAACGGTTTACTGGCAATAGAACTTTTTACATTGCTAAATCAACGGTGAAAATGTTGTAGAATCACATAAAATTTGGCATACCCACATCTTAAATGATAACGATAAAGATGATGGATTCCGATCGTCGAAAAACACGATGGAAGACGTATTTTTTAGACGCCATAAGAGAAAATTCCCTTATATGCCTCTTTCCTCCATTATTCTCTTCCTCTCTCTCTCTCTGTATATATATACGCTCATTAATTTGTAATAATATGTATCAAACCTGTTATGGTAATCAAATCAATTAAATCAATGATATAATGATCATGAGTAAACATAATTATTTATTAGTATAAAACAAATTAATACTTTTCTATAATAAAATATCCAACAAGTAGGATATGTAAATAATGGTCTATGTTTGAAATGTTATGTTCATATGACCAAGACCAGTTCCAACTAGCATATTATTTTTATTATTTAGTAATTTTAAGGAATTTTTTGATTGGTTCCTTATGTCAATATAATAATTAACAACCGCACTTGCGCAAATAATTTATTACATATTGATTAAGTACGTCCATTATTCTATTATAATTTTATTTTTATCTTTTTTGGATATGTTGTCCTTCTTATATTCAGACATGCATAATAATGTGTGCATGTCTAAACATAAGAAGCGTAAACAAAATTTATTTTACTCTAACCCTGATCTATAATCCCCTATCCCATACAGGTTCTATAATTTTAATTATATTATCTTTGGCCAAGAAAAACTTGGGAAAACCCCCTGTATGACCAAAAAAAAAGACATACACCCTCGAAATCTATTACGGTATAAACTTATCTTGATATACATTATTATCTTAAAATCTAACATTTTAAGCTTTTGGATTGACCGGTTCTTAACATGATATCAGAGGACACTAGATTCAAAAGGTCCAAGCCGGTTTAGTTCTCCAAAAGGACAACTTAAAAGTTTTGAAAAACCTCTGTAAACAGCGAGAAGGGTGTGAAACAATATAAATTTCCAAGCTACGGCTATCCACATCAACACCATTTGCCAATCTCATCCATGTCTTAAACTGGAAATTATTCCCCGCCAAAGAAAATGAAAGAATATTACTTCCCATAATTTTCAAGCGCATCTAATCACACATTCCCTAATAAACACGACATTTAAACTTCCATAATATGAAAGAGGGAGAAAAAAAACAAATCATCATTGAAGCTCAACCCCTTTTAACGTACGGCGCCGTCAACGAAGCTCAAATCACCATCAACTGCGGGAACCCCATTGACGGATGCGGAGATAACGGCGACAACGGCGGCAGGGTGAAAATCCCCTTCTCATCGTTCCCCTCCAAAAACCCCATCCAACTTGACGGCGTCAAAGGACAGACTAACGGCTCCGTCGACTCCTCCACCCTCTCCTTCTTAACCGCCGTCGCCGTCTCCTCCGTCTCGTCCCTCGCTCTCTTTATCGTTGACGTTGTCACTGATGGAACACTCGAGCTCGAGATTGCGATCTCGTTGGGGAAATTTAGGATCGCTTTCCTCCCTCTCATCTTGAAGGCGGCGCGGTCGTAAGCACGCGCGGCCTCCACGGCGGTTTCGAACGTGCCGAGCCAGAGCCGGGACCCGCGGCGGTTCGGGTCGCGGATCTCTGCCGCGAATTTGCCCCACGGCCGCTGGCGCACCCCGCGATACCTGCGGGCGTCGGACGGCGGATCCGAATTGTTAGCGGGTTCGGGTTCGGATCCGATATGTGCCCACTCGATCTTGGGCGGTGGAGGCGGGAGGGAGATTGTGAGGGCTGGGCGGCGTTCGCGTTCGGAGCCGAATCGGATCATGTTGGGCACCGATGAGGAGGAGGAGGAGGAGGAGGAGGAGAAGGTGAAGGTGTTGTCGGGTTCGGTTTGGTTGAAGTAGTCGGAGACGGTGAGGTCTTCTGGGAGCTCGGAGCCGAGCAGGAGCTCACGGATGAGGTCGAGTGTTTCTATATCATCAGTCATATTTGCCATGATCAATTGGAAAGAGATAATAGCCGTATAGAGAGAGGAAGAGTGAGCTGACGAGGAATGAGCGGAAAAGGGTGTGTTATAAAGAGCGGAGAAAGAGAGATGGTTCGAAAGAGGTAAGAGGTTCGATGAGGGATGTAGGAAAGAGGGCGTGGGGGCCTTTTGTCGATATATATAAACTGAGAAAGAGGGAGGAAGATTGAGAATTTTTGAAATTGGGGAAAAGGATAGGGTGTTGTGTGCCGTGGGGCAAGTTGTTGGAGGAGGATGGGCCCATGAGAGCCACTTTTTTGTTGGAGGCGTTTCATGCAAGGGTCTTTTCACGTCAGGCTGTGCTTCACGGGTGCAAGTGGCGCTTTTAATGTGAGCGAGACTATATAGCACAACTTGTTTGGTATGATGGTACCACTTAAAATCAGTGCAGGGATCCGCCCGATTCAACAACGATTCAACGTATATAGCATTGATACGGTCACAAGGAGTTGATCGAAGATAAGAATGAATCAGTACACTCTCATCAATGCTGTAACCGCGATTCAACGTATACAGCATTGATACGGTCACAAGGAGTTGATCGAAGATAAGAATGAATCTGGACACTCTCATCAATGCTGTAACCGTAAACGGTAAGCTTAGTGGAGTTCTAATCTAAGCGGGTCGATATAAAATATAGCCGGTACAAATATTGGGCATTTTCACTATTTATATAAGAGATGAAAATATTTTGGATTCACTAAGATCTGTAGCCATGTAAAATAAAGAAGCGAGATTAAAAGCTTGACGTCTTATTTTAATTTTAAAGTTTTTCTTCAACTTATTGTTACAATGCCTGCCCCCCCCCCCCCTGCTCACTCTATTTCTTGAAAGTAATCAATTTGCAAGGGTAAAGGAATGAGAACAAAGTAGGAAATGAGTTATCTTTTAAGCTTCCTATAATGATAATATTGGAGAGATGCTGCTTGTTCAGCAAAAGAGCGGTTAAATGGATACTGTTAGAAAAGTTTGTTGGGTTTATTGTAATGATAGTTTATGGCTAATGATTAAATTCACTACTTGAATCGAGGAATTATGATTTCCTCGTCTCCTAAGATAATTCAAGTCCAGATTTTACTATGTATGTTGAAAGCAGTTTGTTGCCTAACTTTCAACCAAAACTCATATACCAACATGAGAGAGAGAGAGGAATTTGGAATGGATGGAACAAAAAAAGTCCACTTCCTTTATAAGAAGCGAAGTGTCTTGAAACTATGGTTGCAAACTTTTTTGTAAATTCACAGCTTTTCATTGAAATTATCTCTTCATTCGAATTCGTAATCCTTCATTCCATAAAGGGTTAGGAACCCTTTCATTTAATTTCATAATCTTTCATGAATAAATGCAATACTTATTTGCAACTTTTTATTCAAATTTGTATGGTCATGACTTTTTCAAATTAATGTGGAATTAAAACCTTGAGTAGGTAATTTCTAATAATTTAGAAAATTCTAAAATATCCCAATAATTCCCTCCCATTTTCAAAATTATTAAAATTTATTAAACTTCTTATGTTCCTTGAGAATTTGTACATAATAAGATGGACATAACTCTGAATTTTATTTTAACTTTATGTTAAAGTTTATCAAAATGCGAAGTAGCCGTAGAACTAAGCACTTTATAGTGATAAACCGGACATTTAGTTACATATACAAATTATTTAGTATGAGTTTGTAAAATATTCACACATTTATGGCATTGTGCGTCTACTTTGGTTTCAAAAATGCATTTGAGATAAAACCTTTAATCTTGTAGAAGCAGCCACACTTCCTGCATTTATATAGGTGAATCCATAAGATGCACTTATATGATTTGCATATTCCTAAGAACTTAGATTCATTAAAAGAAAATTTTCATCCTCTATCTGGTTTCCAAACAAGCATGCATCATCTTGAGATGGATATAGAATAAATTCTATACTATTAGATACATCACCGGTTACAATTATATATGATTCAACTTTGAATCAGTAGATCAAATGTTACTTTAGTGACTGGAAGAGTTCACACATAGGCTACCTATCAATTTATAGGCTTTAAACTCATCTCTCTTGAAGTCCTTATTACCACATCCCTGCCCAGGCCTTTAGTAAAAGGATCATCCAAATTTTCCTTTGATTTAACATAACTAAGAGTTATAACTCCTTTATCAAGCTGTTCTCTAACATAGCTATGTATTGAAATAGCAGACATTGGTTTAGACCATATTGGAATTTCCAATAATAAATCTCTAAGCCATTCCGCTTTCTTAACTGCAATTACTAATGCTATGATTTCAGATTCCATAGTGGAGTGTGAAATCAAATTTTGTTTCTTTGAACTCCAAGAAGCCGATGCCCCTCCCAAAGTAAAAATCCATCCACTTGTAGATTTTGATTCATCGGAATCTGTAATCCGATTAGCATATGTATACCCTTCCAATACGGGAGGAAAATCTTTATAACATAATGCGTAGTCTTTTGTCCTTTTGAGCTATTTCAAAATCCTTAAAATAGCATCCCAATGTTGTTGTCCAAGATTTTGAATGAATCTACTAAATACTCCTACCTCAAATGCTATATCAGGACGAGTACAATGCATTGCAAACATCAAGCTTCCAATTACACTAAAGTATTCAAGCTGAGTAACACTTCTACCTTCATTCTTAAATAATTTAATAGAAGGATCATATGGGGAAGAAACACCGTTACAATTCTCGTGTTTGAATTTCCTCAAAATCTTCTCAATATAATGAGACTGTGTCAATGATATTGTGTCACGACCCATCCCCAAACACAGACGGTATTGTTCGGCTTTGGCCAAAACCGCACGTTTTTGTCCTTTGGAATTAACCGGTCGAGAAGGGGCCACTTCCTAGGAGGTCACCTATCCTAGAATTTCCTTAGCTCGAGCACGCTTAACTACGGAGTTCTTTAAATTCTGGAGTTTTGGTTCACCCAAAAGGCGCCTCTGTGATATAGCTCTGACTGAAACCGCACAGTTTTGTCCCTTGGAATGAACCGGGCTCGAGAAGGGGCCACACTTCCCAGGAGACCATCCATCCCAGAATTTTCCTAGCACGAGAACGCTTAACTACGGAGTTCTTCAAACTCCAGAGTTCCGGTTAACCCAAAAGGGTCCTCTGTGTTATAGGAGTGGTATCATTTTATTTATAGTTATGATCGTGCCCTCTTTCGAAATGGAATTCGCAACTCCCTATTGTTTTATAGCAGGAAATACTCCTATCATTCTAACATCATATCATAACCACAAACCTACTTTTGAGAGACCATCCCAGAATTTTCCTAACTCGAGCACGCTTAACTACGGAGTGCAGGGTTCCTAGGCACGCTAGTGAGGTCTTCCAAGCCATCAACCATGGCAATTTCAAAATTATGGTGCCTACAAACCCTAGTGTACGGATCGATAACTAGATGTCTAGGCGAAAAGAAAGCTAGCTAACAACTTAGCTAAAGAGAATACGGAAATACAACCTTTGTAGATCCGGTGCTCCACCTCCACGGCTCCGCAACGATGTCGTCTCCGCTGTCCAAATCAAATCCGGGCTCTAGAGTCGGCTTCGTCGGAGAATGGGCAAGCTAGGTCGTCGATGTCCATGCCGAAGATGATCTACGTCGAGGCATCGATGAATCAAGCTCCACCTTCACCAAACCATGATGACTTGTGAAGGAAACACACTCTACTACTTGGCAAGAGGTAGAGGATGAAGAAATAGGAAGTGGGTTAACTTTAGATTTGGATTTCTCACTCTTTTCCAACAATCACCATTGATGGACCTTGCTTTTCTTCACTTGAAGAATGAAGAAGAAGAAGAAAGATATTATGATAAGTTAAAAGAAAATGAAAAGAAAATGAAATTCTTATCATAATTCTAACTAGAGTTAAGTGTAGAGAATGAATCATGGTTAGTGGGAATGGTTAGGGTTAAGGATGAGATAAGGATGGTTGACTTGAACAAAGCTTCATGAAGCTTCAACTAAAGTCCAAATCCAGCAACCATTCTTTTCTCTTTTCTTTTTATTTTCCAAAGTGAATAAACAAATAAATAAATGAATAAATAAGTAATGGAAAATAAAACCCTAACCATTCTTTTAACCATGGTTTATTCTTTGCACTTAACCAAGTAAACTTGTATCATCAAACATGATACAATCAAGTGCACAAAATCATATCGCATATGTAATGTGCACACCCGAGCGAGAAAACCCATCTTAAGTAAACCGATACTAGTTGATGCAAAGCAATATATCAAATATATAAATATGCATTAAATCATTAAATCAACATTTGATTCAATGATCCGGTCATGCGCACATAACCGACTGGTATCTAATATATCGGCTTATCGAATCAACGCTTGAATCGATAACTAGGTTATATCGCATACAACCTTTCGATATATTTATCGCGAGAATAGAATACGGTATCACATACATGCATTATTCTCGGTCCCGCACATATCTCATATGCGCTCCTATTTCGTTTCGCTTGACCCAGGAAACCTCTGTGTAGGACTCTAAAGACTCGTCAATACGCCGGCAGCGGATGATGATCATATCAAACATCCACAAGCCGCAAGCGGTCTGCTAAACGTAACGGCCACCCGGGTATTGAGCGATCTGAAGATCGACGAGCAAGCCCGCTCACACTCCAGTGAATCCGACCAGTAACACTACCGTACAGTCCGGTCTGATCGTCTGATATGTCGCATATCTCGCCTAGGGGTGGTAAACGTCAGACCCCAATAGCTCGATAAGTCGTGTCGATATGAGGTCTATAACTGTTCGAGAAACTACTGGTAACACTTACCAGTAAATCTCAGCAACCCTGGCCAGGGATTTCCTGTTATAGCCAATCGAACACAGCGCAACATCAACTCCCTATACCGGGAGAGACGAATCCCCTCCTATCGTTCATTGCCTCCATGTGACTCGGGACTGTACCCAAAAACCACCGTTTTGCACGCCCTCTTGGACGTGGTAAGATGGAAATCAAAGCACAGTGGGAACCACACAAGACTCTATGACGATCTCGGGTCAACAGACTACTCTGTACCAGTGTCACCAGAGAACTGCCATCTGACGTGAGGTATAATACCATCTGGGAGTTCTCGGCGAGTCCGTCCAGTGTACCCAGTCTCTACTGAGCACCCGTATATCATCTCCGATGTCAAACACCAATGGATATGGGATCATCCATCGCCCATCTGAATGGGTCGAGAAGGTATACGCTAGTCTACTCTGGTGTATCGATGCCCCGTCTCGATACACCCTCGACTAGAGACTTTGAAGGATGTACTTATAGACTACCATGTCCCCACTAGTATGATCCGCATCACAGTCCAGGTAGTCAAGTACAGATCCTAAGGGCTTTACCAACATGTAACAGAGAGACAATCAGCATACACGTTAAGGTAAAGAGTAACCAGATAGCATACTATCATGTCGAGCAAGAAAGTCCTCCCTATATATGTCCCAGCATCCACTACAATATACATCCTATGTACAGTAATGGCCTCTAGGGCATACATATAACTAACAATCTCCCACTTGCACTAGGGCCATCTGTAGCAGTGGTTGCAGTATCTCATACTCAACCATCCCATGAAAGTCTCTCTCTGGGAACAGGCCTTTGTGAGTGGATCCGCTGTGTTGTCCTTTGAGTCTACTCTCCTAACCTCGATCTCCCTGGAGATCAACCATCTCCATGATCAGGTGATACTGCCTTAGAATATGTCTGGATCACTGATGGGACGGACGTTCCTTGGCATAAGCCACAACTCCATTGTCACACAATGGGAGGAACATAGTTCATCTCATGAACCAATATACACCCAAACAGCCTCTTTGGTAGCATCTTAAGTAGCGATGCATCCAGCCTTTATCGTCTAGTATGTCACGGTATCTAGCTTGGAACTCTTCCAACATACCGTCCCTTTACTGAGGGTAAAGACAATGCCTGCGACTGACATTCAGTCGTCTTTATCACCCTGGAACCCTTCCAGTGATTCTCCCCAGGATCGATTGATACCATCTCACTATAACTAGTGAGAAACCTAACATTCATTTAGATCTATCTCATAGATCCAAAACCCAGGATTTAGTAGGTATCACTTTGATCCTTTACGGAGAATCTTTGTGATAAGCGGAGATTGATCGAGCGTAGCATAGGAAACTCTTTCCCTATCAAGAGTATGTCATCCACGTACTCTACGAGGATCGTCACCATACTCCCTACTACCTTTTTGTTTATACAAGGTTCATCTACCATTTTGATGATGTCAAACTCTTTGACTAATTCATCAAAACAGATGTTCCAACTCCGCGATGCCTGCTTTATCCTATAAAGCATCTTGCACACGTTTCCGCTGCTCCCACTGTCTACGAAGCCCTCTGGCTGTGTACTTACAGACGCACTCTTCTAAATCATCATTTAGAAAAGCAGTCAAGACACCCAACCACCAGATATCGTAGTCATGGTATGTAGCCGTGGTAAGTAGGATCTGGATGGACTTAAGCATAGATCCTTGAAAAGGTTTCATCATGATCCATGCCTGGTCTATGACGAAAAAGGTTTAACAAGTCTAGCTTTGAAAGTCTCAACTTTTCCATCTACACCAAGTAATCTTCTCAAGATATACTTGCTCCTGATGGGAATTTAACCCTTCAGATATAGCAACTAAAGTCCATACTTTGTCGGTGTATAAGGATTCCATCTCAGATCGATAAACATCCAGCCATTCTTACAGAGTCTCACTCCTGATGGCCAGCTCGAAGCTAATTGGGTCATCATCTCATGATGCAATCCTCGCTCCCACTGTCATAGAGAAACCGAAGTATCTCTCAGGTGGGTGAGGAACCCTACTAGATCGGCGGAGAGGCTGAGGTTCGTTGGTAACTATCGAATCCTTTGGTTCTTTCAAATCATCAGCTGCAGTTTGTATAGCTGGAACCTTTCCAGTTCTACATTACAGACCTTGCCTCGAGCTTGTCCGGATTTTGCTTTCAGACATAGGCCGGACAACTCCAAATCTTAACTAACTTAAGACATGGGTTCTTCCCATTCCATATCACATATGAAGCGGTAGGCAACTGATTTGATTCGAACCCTATTCAATAGGTATGCAGCTTCTCAAGTGCATAACTCCCAAAAGGAAACAGGTAACTCAGTAGTACTCATCATAGAGCACACCTTATCACATAGGGTGTAATTGCTCCACCCCGATATACCATCGTGCTATGGTATATGCGGAGGAGTAATGCTGAGAGAGAATCTCATTCTCCTTTAGAAAAATCCAGTATTTCCGTGTTCAAGTATTCTCCTCCTTGATCTCATCAAAGGACATAATACTTTTACCCGTATTTTGGTTCTCTACTTCTAACTTATATTCTGTGAATATCTCAAAAGGTTCGGACTTATGTTTCAACAGGAACATATGTCTGAATCTCGAGAGATTATCAGAGAATGTAATGAAGTACAAAGAACCTGTCTTGGCATGTGTAGACTGGGGACCTACATACATCAACATGTATCATCCCAAGAGTTCACTAACTCTTTCTCTGTTTCCAGTAAACGGAGCTATGGTCATCTTATCTTTGTGACATGACTGGCGAGTTTCACAAGATGTAAATTCAAACTGATTTAAATATGCATCTATATGTAACTCTAGCTAGTCGGGTCACATTGATATGACCTAATCTACAATGCCTCAAGAAGGATTCGTTCATTTCTGAACTCTTCCTTTTGTGTGTGTTTCATATAATAAGAACTGTAGTTTGATTTAGAACATTAACGCTTTTAGATAACGTGCCTGAACCGATCAACTTTTGATATAGGAAATGTTCAAAACATTATCCATCAATACAAAATTATATCCTTTCTTTACTAATAAAGAGACTGATATGATTTTGTATATCAGGTTCGGTATCTAACAACATTCGTTCAGAATCAATGTATCGGTAATACAGGGTGACAGTGACCGACAGACTTGGCTGCAACACTTGCCCCGTTTTCTGCCTCATGAAACTTATCACCCGTTCTCAGTTCTCTACCTTTCTGTAGCCCTATGTAACAGATTACATATCTGGGATCCTGATCTGGTATCACATACCCAGGACGTAAAGGATACTGAGAAACAGTTCTGTATAATGAACACACCCGAAGATGATGCATCATCATGCACTCTCCTCGTTTGGGCGGCACGGGAAATCTGGTGTTCCCCAATTTCCTGCTCTGTCTTATAACAATTATAAGTTGGAGCGGGACCAACGTTCCCCAGCTCAGTATAACAAGCGGGTTCGGTCAATAATCCGTATTATTATCTTGATTAAGGCGTGATATGGTCGCTACCTAGAGAGAGAGAGAGAAGAAAACACTCAGCGTGCGCTCTGTCAAGAATAGATTGGTTATTATTTTATCTAATCAGGATGGCTCCCACTGCTTTTTATCAAATCTTCCTTCAAACCCTAAAAGGAAAGACTAGCCGGGATTAATTACACACTACAAGTTCGCCAATCTTTCAGCCAGGCCAGTTTCGGTACTTTGAGGGAGGTCCCCCGTGCTTTCGCACGAACCTAATTAATGTAAACCTCGTTTTCCCAGAGGCGTAACCTCGTTGACACCTTTCTAGACACCTACTTGATCGGCTAATTGTAATGTATAAAACTCTCCCAGGAGTAACTCTTACTCGCAGCGGGTATCGGGATCCAACTATCTCATAGAAGGTATGCAATCTCATTGCAAATCTCAACACTTGAAATTCCCGATAATATTTTGCCCCTAACCTCCTATGACCTTGACAAAGGCCAACAAACCATAGGATGCTAGTCAAGTTCAACCCGTCATTTCCTGATTGAATTAAACCCACCCGCACGGCCCTTGACAAAGGCCAACAAGGTCGCATGACTACCCTAACTCAATCTGCATCATATGCATAAGCAGATAAGCACCAGTTAGCTACCGCACACTGCGCCTTGACAAAGGCCAACAAACGCAGCACGAATACTAACTACTACTTATCTGAAATGACGGAGGGCTACGACAGGTTTTTCTGAAAACCTATTGCGTAATGAACTTGATATCGCTGTAGAATCAAATGAATTTTGAAATGGAGTGCTTTTGAGGCTTTTCTAGTTTTGCTAAAGGAGTCACTCCCGGTAAAGGGATCGTCGGTCCTTTCCTCGTCGAATGAGGTGCGGGATATATCATATATATCACTGTGCAAAGCAAAAACAGTTAAAAGCAATCAAAAGACAAACCGAATGTGTAGCATCTGCCAGTTATTGCTAAAGGAGTCACTCTCGGTGAAGGGATCTCGGTCCTTTCCTCATCGAATAAGGTGCAGGATATATCGCATATACCGCTGTGCAAAGCAACAACTGTAGCTACCTGTTTTATTTTGAAATTCGATTCTATAACATCTTAGGTTTCTTTTATTTCATTAATCACATTAATGAAGTCCCATCAATAATGTACCTAAACATCACAGATAAATACGACGTACACTTATGCCATCCGCATTCGCCTCGATGTCCCCTCGTGCACCGTTAGGTTAGGTAACTAACGGCAGAGCGGGGCAGGGCTAGCGCGGGTGTAAAACATAAGTAACGCCTATATAATATATCGTATATACTATATAATGTATCTATCACAGAAACATCACATGATCTCATCACAGATATCGCAGCAGAAGAATCATATGAAATATTGGATATACTAGGACGTCCGTGTTTTCAATACGAGCCAGTATAAAACACGGATTCCACGGTCGTTATGAATAGCCAAACCCACACCCCTAGACCCCTACGAGAGCGGCAAGCAACCCTACCAATTCTGGAGTTAGGAGACCCGGACTCGACTCCTCGAGTTGGTCTCCCACTGAACTCCAGAACCCGATTACTTGTGCCCTCCTCCTTGGGTCTATCCTAGTGCGGAAAAGTAAATAATATACAAACGGTGACAACTTCCGCAACCTGGAAGCGCCCCAATAAAAGAATATTACATACAAGTTTTTACATGAATGAAAATGAAAAACACTCATCTCACATAAAAACCCCGGCTATTCAAACACGACGATCCAATATAACATATCCAGCAACACATAACATCACATGTCATCAACGTAAGTAAATATGTCCATCCCAATTGTCGTTGACATATAGCAACAAAACCGGCGATATCACATATTACACTTACGGTCACAGAAAAGAAAGTGTAAAACTACAACAGTTGGAATCCGCAATCTCCTCAGACATCGCATGCCTGACCAAATGAATTACTTAGACATCGCATGCCTAACAATTATAAACCCCGCATTTTAGTCTCATTATCGAAAACTCTTTTCAATATCTAGTCGGGTAATTCAACAAGATTCCCGACACTCTGATCGAATGCTCGTCGCAAACTTCAGTAGACGGCTGCACCCCCGATACCGTCGACGAAGTGCACCAAGGCGGAACACCGCTGCCGCGAGCACCCGAACGGATGCTTTCGGCGACGGGGTTCTCCTACAGTCACTTGGTCGGGGCTATGGGGTGAGGCTGTCTATTAAGTTTACCCGGCGAGTATCCGCGTACGCTACGTGATCGCGACGGACTTTTGATCACATCAAAATTCCGTGGCAACCGATCAAGTGAGACTAAATTGCTACGTTTATAACATTCATTCAGTTATCACATAACTATTGTGAATTCCAATTATTGTATCCCATTCCAGATAAACAGAAAATGTTAAACTTTCCGATCGAACAATCGAACACCCAAGTTTTCCCGAAACAGATCAACACATGAAACAAGTCTAACAACATTCCGTTCGTGCCTCAGTACCAACGATCCAGCCGTAGAAGGGTCAAGCCAACGCCTCACATGTGGCACGCCGTACTGCCCCAAACCCGAAGGTTCAAAGGGCAGTTCAAGACGGTCACATAATCGAGTTAAGGTTTGTGTCTTCTAGAGGGACCATCACGTTACTTGCACTACTTAGAACGTCGTCAAACTACGGAAAAATCCAACACTTGGAAATTTCCCGACAGGGGAAAAAGTGGGTATTTATATCCGGTCGAACTTTTTAACATATTCTAAAATTTATCCGGAAAGCCACACAGACAAAATTTGATACCCCGATCGAAATACCGAAGCCCCAAATCAACTCAGAAAAATTCAACTCTGGAAAATATATTAAAAAAACCCAGGAATACCAGCACTAATAATTATGAGATACTGTGCAGAAATTACTAAACAATCATTCCGTACCGCCGCGCAACCGCCGCACGAGGCTAGCTCGTGCCGCGGAAGCGCGGCAAGATTAAGGAATTTTGGGTACGAATTTCACAGTATATCATATATTAACCTGCTGATTTTTCTGAACATTTTTAATGTAGAAAAAGACCAGATTTTAAAAATTGTACAGAGAGCATGTTTGAATCGGGGTTTCGGGTTCGTTCGGACTTCAATTTCCGTCTGGACTTCGCCTAAGGCTCTAGCTAGGCTCTGATACCACTGCAGGGTTCCTAGGCACGCTAGTGAGGTCTCCCAAGCCATCAACCATGGCAATTTCAAAATTATGGTGCCTACAAACCCTAGTGTACGGATCGATAACTAGATGTCTAGGCGAAAAGAAAGCTAGCTAACAACTTAGCTAAAGAGAATACGGAAATACAACCTTTGTAGATCCGGTGCTCCACCTCCACGGCTCCGCAACGATGTCGTCTCCGCTGTCCAAATCAAATCCGGGCTCTAGAGTCGGCTTCGTCGGAGAATGGGCAAGCTAGGTCGTCGATGTCCATGCCGAAGATGATCTACGTCGAGGCATCGATGAATCAAGCTCCACCTTCACCAAACCATGATGACTTGTGAAGGAAACACACTCTACTACTTGGCAAGAGGTAGAGGATGAAGAAATAGGAAGTGGGTTAACTTTAGATTTGGATTTCTCACTCTTTTCCAACAATCACCATTGATGGACCTTGCTTTTCTTCACTTGAAGAATGAAGAAGAAGAAGAAAGATATTATGATAAGTTAAAAGAAAATGAAAAGAAAATGAAATTCTTATCATAATTCTAACTAGAGTTAAGTGTAGAGAATGAATCATGGTTAGTGGGAATGGTTAGGGTTAAGGATGAGATAAGGATGGTTGACTTGAACAAAGCTTCATGAAGCTTCAACTAAAGTCCAAATCTAGCAACCATTCTTTTCTCTTTTCTTTTTATTTTCCAAAGTGAATAAACAAATAAATAAATGAATAAATAAGTAATGGAAAATAAAACCCTAACCATTCTTTTAACCATGGTTTATTCTTTGCACTTAACCAAGTAAACTTGTATCATCAAACATGATACAATCAAGTGCACAAAATCATATCGCATATGTAATGTGCACACCCGAGCGAGAAAACCCATCTTAAGTAAACCGATACTAGTTGATGCAAAGCAATATATCAAATATATAAATATGCATTAAATCATTAAATCAACATTTGATTCAATGATCCGGTCATGCGCACATAACCGACTGGTATCTAATATATCGGCTTATCGAATCAACGCTTGAATCGATAACTAGGTTATATCGCATACAACCTTTCGATATATTTATCGCGAGAATAGAATACGGTATCACATACATGCATTATTCTCGGTCCCGCACATATCTCATATGCGCTCCTATTTCGTTTCGCTTGACCCAGGAAACCTCTGTGTAGGACTCTAAAGACTCGTCAATACGCCGGCAGCGGATGATGATCATATCAAACATCCACAAGCCGCAAGCGGTCTGCTAAACGTAACGGCCACCCGGGTATTGAGCGATCTGAAGATCGACGAGCAAGCCCGCTCACACTCCAGTGAATCCGACCAGTAACACTACCGTACAGTCCGGTCTGATCGTCTGATATGTCGCATATCTCGCCTAGGGGTGGTAAACGTCAGACCCCAATAGCTCGATAAGTCGTGTCGATATGAGGTCTATAACTGTTCGAGAAACTACTGGTAACACTTACCAGTAAATCTCAGCAACCCTGGCCAGGGATTTCCTGTTATAGCCAATCGAACACAGCGCAACATCAACTCCCTATACCGGGAGAGACGAATCCCCTCCTATCGTTCATTGCCTCCATGTGACTCGGGACTGTACCCAAAAACCACCGTTTTGCACGCCCTTTTGGACGTGGTAAGATGGAAATCAAAGCACAGTGGGAACCACACAAGACTCTATGACGATCTCGGGTCAACAGACTACTCTGTACCAGTGTCACCAGAGAACTGCCATCTGACGTGAGGTATAATACCATCTGGGAGTTCTCGGCGAGTCCGTCCAGTGTACCCAGTCTCTACTGAGCACCCGTATATCATCTCCGATGTCAAACACCAATGGATATGGGATCATCCATCGCCCATCTGTATGGGTCGAGAAGGTATACGCTAGTCTACTCTGGTGTATCGATGCCCCGTCTCGATACACCCTCGACTAGGGACTTTGAAGGATGTACTTATAGACTACCATGTCCCCACTAGTATGATCCGCATCACAGTCCAGGTAGTCAAGTACAGATCCTAAGGGCTTTACCAACATGTAACAGAGAGACAATCAGCATACACGTTAAGGTAAAGAGTAACCAGATAGCATACTATCATGTCGAGCAAGAAAGTCCTCCCTATATATGTCCCAGCATCCACTACAATATACATCCTATGTACAGTAATGGCCTCTAGGGCATACATATAACTAACACGGAGTTCTTCAAACTCCAGAGTTCTGGTTCACCCAAAAGGGTCCTCTGCGTTATAGCAATGGTATCATTTCATTTATAGTTTTGATCGTGCCCTCTTTCGAAATGGAATTCGCAACTCCCTATTGTTCTACGGCAAGAAATACTCCTATCATTCTAACATCATATCATAACCACAGACCTACTTTTGAGAGACCGGCTCTGATACCAATAATTATCACGACCCACCCCCCAAACACAGACAGTATTGTCCGCTCTGACCGAAACCGCACGGTTTTGTCCCTCATAACCCACCCCCAACACAGACGGTATTGTCCGCTTTAACCGAAACCGCACAGTTTTGTCCCTTAGAATGAACCGGGCTCGTGAAGGAGCCACTTCCCAAGAGGTCACCATCCCAGAATTTCCCTAACTTGAGCACGCTTAACTATGGAGATCTTTAGACTCTGAGGTTTCGGTTCATCCAAAAGGCGTCTCTGTGTTATAGGAATGGTATTTTTTTCATTTATAGTTCTGATCGTGCCCTCTTTCAGAATGGAATTCGCAACTCCCCATTGTTATATAGCAGGGAATACTCCTATCATTCTAACATCATATCATAACCACGGATATCTCTTTTTCTAAGTTATGACATATTGACTCCGAGGATTTAACAATTTTAATAGCTAAAATTACATTTGCTTCTCCCATATCTCTCATATCAAAACATGAAGATAGAAATTGTTTTGTTTCATTTACAATACATTTATCAATACCAAATATTAATATATTATCTACGTATACACAAATTATAACACCTCTACCTTTATTAAATTTAGAATAAACACATTTGTCAAATTCATTTATTCTAAATCCATTTGACACAATTTTTTTGGATATTTCTCATTATTGTTTAGGTACTTGTTTTAGGCCATATAAATATTTAATAAATTTGCAAACTTTGTAAGTAGATACTCGTACTCATGCCACTAACTTGCAGTTAAGACGGAATGCAAAACGAAAATTTTAAACAAGAGCACAAGCTACTACGACCTAGAATCGATTCCAAACACAAAAGTAGCAAACTAAAAAAAGAGTTTAACTACTCGGTTATGGTTTACAAGCTTTGTAGTTGTGTCCTTCGTCTTCATATATTCTCTTCTTAAGCTCCTGGGTCGTCGGGAACAAGCTTGGATGCCGGTCTTTCTTCGTCGAAAATTGATCCACCCGAAAGAATCCTAGCTCAAGCTCTAGCTTCACACAAGAACACTAAGTGAAGCAACTTATGAACAAAACTTTCTAAGAATTGATCACAAGAGATGTGGTATTGGCAATCAATTTATTCTCCTTTTTTCCTTTCCTCAACTTGGAAAACTCAGGGGGAAAATAAAGAAGCAAGCATGACTAAAAACCCATTCTCTTATCTTTTCTTGATCTTTTTAAATCAAGTGAGTGGATTTGTGACTCACGTGTGAGTCACAAGCCCACACACTTCTTAAAAGATTAATAAGAGATAAGAGAAAAAGAGAAGCCAACTCATACATACATACATACATATACCCATATATATATACATACACATATACAAGTATATGCTATAAATACATACACCCATATTCGTATCGAAATTCGAATACCGTATTCATATCGAAATACAAAATACACATATTCACATCAAGATACAAATACCCGTATTTGTACAAATACCCGTATTCATATAAATACCGTATTCGAGTCAAAATACAAATACCGTAGAAGAGAGAAAAATGAAAGATATAATATTAGCTCACATTTCATCTAAATGTGATAATACGGTTATGTTTCAAACCGGCTAGTATTACCAAAATGTCCGATTAAAGTACATGTACTAAAAACACATATTTAATCGAACCTCCATACGTATCAAAATGCGCACACTATATCGTTTCGCCTGAGTCGGGAAATCCTCTGTGTAAGACTCTAAACACTCGACAATACGCCGGCAATGGGTTTAACCACAAGTAGGTCAACGGCATTAGGCTGTACATAACGGTTACTCAGGTATTGTATGAAAGGAATGTCGACAAGCAAACTCGTCTGTATCCCTACTGAGCCTATAAGTGACAATCTCCGTACAGTTCGGTCTCTTCGCCTGAGTGTCGCATACTGGGTCTAAAGGATGAAAAACGTCAGACCCTTAATAACATGATAAGTCGTGCCGATGCGGCTCAAAACCATCCCGAGAAACTACTGATCTCACTATAAGTAAATCTCATCTGCCTTGACCAAGATCGTATGGTAATGGCCAATCAATCACAACGCGACATCGACTTCCTATACCGGAAGAGACGAATCCCTTCTATCGCTCACCGCCCCCTAAGTGCTTCGAGACAGTACCTAACTAAAATCTATTTGCACGACTCTTTAAAGTTGTGGTATGGTAGTAATCTAAGTACAGTGTAAACACACTCGAAAAAAATGACGATGTCTAGTCTAAAGACTGCCATGTACTTATGTCATCAGAGAACTGCTATATGACGATAGTTATATAACCATCTAGAAGTTCTCGGAAAGTCCGTCCAGTGTAACCCATAACCTAAGGAGCACATGTTTACTATCTTTAGTGCCGTACACCAATGACTGTGGGACCAACCATCGCCCCTCGTCGGGGTCAAGATACATATACACTAGTCTACTCTGAAAAATCGATGCCCTGTCTTGATACTCCCACGACTATGAACATTTTAAGGATGTGCTTATGGACTACTCAGGCCCTACAAGTATGATCGCCATCATAATGCTGGTAGTCAAGCAAAATATCCTACGGGTTTTATCATCATGTAATAAGGAAATGTAATAACCAGTAAAATATACATGTTAAGATAAAGACAAACCAAATAGTATACTATCATATCGAGCAAGATTGTCATATACATACATTGAAAGTGTTTATTACCACCACCGCTGGGTTTTATTAGCATCAGGAATACCATTTTAAAAAAAATTTGGATGCCAATTAACACTAACCTAGAATCTAAACTAGATGATTAGGGTTTTAGCTTGATATCAAGAAAACTACATAAAGAGAATGAGGCTACAACCTTTGTAAACTGTGTCCTCTTCAAAAGCTCCGTGTAGTAGTCCACGCGATTCCACTAGGCTCCACTTGAAATTGGATCGAGCTTCCTTTGCGATCTTCGTGCCGAAGATGATATACCCGAAGCTCCGCTAATCCAAGCCACCTCTTCACTAAACTCTTTAGTGAAGGAAACACACTACACTTAATTGTTAATCAAGTGTAGGATGGTGAAGTAGGAGTTCTAAACTCATTAGGGTTCTCACAAGCTCAAGGTTTCACAACTCATGTGAGGGATTGAGCTTAGAGGAGGTGATGAGGAAGATGAAGAGAGCTAGAGAGTAAGGAGCTCAAGTGAGTAAATAAACAACTAAAGAAGGCAAGTAAAGAATGGCTTGATCAAATGAACTCTATTATTGAAGTATGGAATTCATTTCAATAAAGAAAAGAACCATACTTCAATAGTAAAGCCAAACCATGCTTCACTCATTCCTTTAAAAGTCTCCTCATTTTCCACCTCATTTTCTATTTTCTCAAAAGAGAAAATCTATGCCATGCTTTATATATATATATATATATATATATATATATATATATATATATATATATATATATATATCATATACCATATACATATATACATATATATTAAGAAGAAAATAATTAGTGAGCAATAATATTAGTTAATATATAATTATATCAAATATAAATATATATATCATATTATTAAATCAACACTTGATTCAATAATCCGGTTATATCACATATAATCTACTAATATCATTTATCTGTATACCACATTATCAAATCAACACTTGATTCAATAATCCGGTTATATCACATATAACCTGACTGATAACAGATAACCGCCAGATTAGAATATGGTATCTCATACTCGTATTCAATCAAGTCCCCGCACATATCAGCATATGTGCCCTACTTCGTTTCGCTTCAACTAGGAAACCTTTGTGTGGGACTTTAAAGACTCGTCAATACACCAGCAGTAGGTGATGATCGCATCAATCACCCACAAGCCGTCAGCGGTACTATATGGACGTAACGGCTACCCAGGTATTGAGCGATTAGAAGATCAACAAGCAAGTTTGTCCAAACTCCCATGAAGACTATAGGTAACACTTACCGTACAGTCTGGTCTCTTTGTCTGATATGTCGCATATCGAGTCTGGGGGTGGAATCGTCAGACCCCAATAATTTGATAAGTCATACTGATGTATGGCCTATAACGGTACGAGAAACTACTGATAACTCTTACCAGTAAATCTTATCAACAGTCCTAACCAGGGACTTCCTGTTATAGCCAATCGAGCATAGCGCAACATCAACTCCCTATACCGGGAGAGACGAAACCCCTCCTATCGCTCATTGCCTCCATGTGACTCGGGACTGTACTCAAAATCCACTTGTTTGCATGACTCCTTTGAGCCGTGGTAGTGAGGAAATCAAAGCACAGTGGGAACCACACAAGACTCTATGACGATCTTGAGTCTACAGACTAACATGTACCAGTGTCACCAAAGAACTGCTATCTAATGATAGGTATAATACCATCTAGGAGTTCTCGGTGAGTCATGTTCGGTGTACCTATTCTCTAATGAGCACCCATGTATAATCTTTGATGTCAAACACCAATGGTTATGGGATCAACCATCACCCCCATACAGGGTCAAGAAACGTACACACTAGTCTACTCTTGAATATCGATATCCTGTATATTCTCGAGTAGAAACAATTAAAGGATGTGCTTGTGGACTACCCAGGTCCCAGTAGTATGATCCGCATCATAGTCCTGGTAGTCAAGCTAACACCCTAAGGGCTTTATCAACATGTAAAAGAGAGACAGTATAATAATACTAAGTGTACATATTAAGATAAAGAGTAACCAGATAGTATACTATCATGTCGAGCAAGAAAGTCCTCTATATATATGTCCAAGTATCCACTATAAAATACATCAATGTACAATAATGGTCTCTAGGGCATACACATTCCTAACAATCTCCCACTTGTACTTGTTGTTGTAGAATCTCATATTGAACATCCCAAATAGTCTCTCGAATTGCGTCGGGGGGGGGGGAGAACTTCGTGAATGGATCCGCAGTGTTATCCTTCATGTCAACTCTCCCGATCTTGATCTCCCTCGATCTACTATCTCCCGGATCAGGTGATACCGCCTAAGAACTTTTTCATCTATGAACTTTTTCATCCAGGCAGCCTCTTTGGCAGTTTCGTCGGCAGCGATGTATTCAGCCTCCATCGGCGAGTCTGCGACGGTATCTTGCTTGGAACTCTTCCAACATACCGCCCCTCCGTTGAGGGTAAAAACAAAACTCGAGACCGACTTACTGTCGTCCATATCACTGTGGAAGCTCGAATCGGTAAAGGACTCCACTTGGAGTTCACCGTTACCATACACCAAGAACATTTCTTTAGTCCTTCTCAAGTATTTAAGAATGTTCTTCACAGCTGTCTAGTGGTTTTCCCCAGGATCTGATTGATACCTACTCACTACACCTATTGAGTAAGCTACATCTAGTCTGATACATAACATCGTATACATGATAGACCCGACTGCCGAAGTATAGGGTATCCCTTGCATGCGAGCCCTTTCCAAATCAGTCTTGGGAGACATCTCTTTGGAGAGAGTGATTCCTGAGAAAGCGGGTAAATTACCATGCTTAGAATCTTCCATACTAAAGCTCTTTAGTATGGTGTCTATGTATCTGGATTGGGACAATCCCAACATCCGTTTAGATCTATCTCTATAGATCTCAATCCCTAGGATGTAGGAGGCATCACCAAGATCTTTCATGCAGAACTTGTGTGATAAGAAGTGCTTGACCGAGTGTAGTATAGAAACATTGTTTCCTATCAAAAGTATGTCATCCACGTACAATACGAGGAACACAACCTTACTCTCTACAACTTTCTTGTATATATGAGGTTCATCTACGTTTTTGATGAAGTCAAACTCTTTGACAGCTTCATCGAAATAGATGTTCCAGCTCCGTGATGCCTGCTTTAATCCGTAAATTGATTTGAGTAGCTTGCACACGCTTCCACTGCTCCCATTGTCTACGAAGCCCTCTGGCTGTGTCATGTACACGCTCTCTTCTAAATCACCATTTAGAAAAGCGGTCTTGACGTCCAACTGCCAGATTTCGTAGTCATGATATACAACAATAGAAAGTAGGATCCTGATGGACTTAAGCATGGCAACAGGAGAAAAGGTCTCATCATAATCGACACCAGGTCGTTGATGAAAAAATTTTGCTACAACTTTAGCTTTGAAAGTTTCAACTTTTCCATCTACACAAATTTTCTTCTTAAAGATCCACTTGCTCTCGATGGGCTTTACCCCTTCAGGAGCAACTTCTAAATTCCATACTTTGTTGGTGTACATGGATTCCATCTCGGATCGCATAGCATCCAGCCATTTCACAGAGTCTCCACTTGTGATGGCCTGCTCGAAACTAGTTGGATCATCATCTTCCATGATGTAATGCTCGCTCCCACCATCTATGAGAAAACCGTAGTATCTCTCAAGTGGATGAGGAACCCTACTAGATCTGCGGAGTGGCTGGAGTTCGTTGGGTACTATTAGATCCTCCCGTTCCACCAAATCATCAGTTCTAGTTTGTGCAGCTGGAACTTCTTCCAGTTCTACCTCATTACCACTAATTTCTCTTACAAGAAATTCTTTTTCTAAAAAGGTGGCATTCCGAGAAATAAACACCTTTTGTTCCTTGATGTGGTAGAAGATATACCCTCGCGAATATTTAGGATATTCAACAAACTTACATAGAACAGACCTTGTCTCGAGCTTGTCTGGATTTTGCTTTTTAACATAAGCCGGACAACCCCAAATCTTAATGAAATTAAGACATGGTCTCTTCCCCTCTCATATCTCATATGGAATGGTAGGCACTGATTTGTTCAGAATACTATTCAATAGGTATGCAGCTGTCTCAAGTGCATAACCCCAAAATAAAATATGTAACTCAACATTACGCATCATAGATCACACCATATCTAATAGGGTGCAATTTTTCTGTTCCGATACACCATTGTGCTGTGGTATATACGGAGGAGTAAGCTGAGAGAGAATCACATTCTCTTTTAAATAATCCAGGAACTCCGTGCTTAAGTATTCTCCTCCCCGATTAGATCAAAATATTTTAATACTTTTACCGTCTGGTTCTCCACTATGCACTTATATTCCTTGAATTTTTCAAAAGCTTCAGATTTGTATTTCAACAAGAACACATATCCGAATCTTGAGAAATTATCGGTGAATGTAATAAAGTACGAGAAACCATTTCTGGCATGCGTAGACATAGGACCGCATACATCACTATGTATCAGTCCCAAGAGTTCAGTAGCTCTTTCTCCGTGTCCAGTTAACGGAGTCTTGGTCATCTTGTCTTTGAGACATAACTGACAAGTTTCATAAGATATAAATTCGAACTGATTCAAAAATCCATCTTTATGCAACTTAGCTAGTCGTGTCGCATTGATATGACCTAGTCTACAATGCCACAAGAAGGCTTCGTTCATTTCTGAACTTTTTCTCTTGTGTGTGTTCTGTATATTTAGAACTGTAGTTTGATTCAAAACGTATATACCGTTACACAACATACCAAACCCAATCAACACTTGATTTAAGAAAATGTTCATAACATTATCCTCCAGTAAAAAATTATATCCTTCTGTATGTAATAAAGAGACTGATATAATACTGCACATTATCTTCGGTACGTAATAACGGTCGTTCAGGATCATTGTATTACCACTTGATAATACAAGGTGATATTCGCCAACTTTTTTAGCTGCAACAATTGCACCATTCCCTACTGTTAGAGACTTATCACCCTTTTCCAGTTCTCTATCTCTTTTTAGCCCATGTACCCAATTACATACGTGGGATCCTGATCCGGTATCCTATACCCAGGACGTAGAGCATACTGAGAAACAGTTCTCGGTAATGAACACACCCGAAGAAAATGCATCATCATGCTCTTTCTTCGCTCGGGTGGTGTGGGAATCCTGATATTATACTATTCCTTACTCGGACTTATGACAATCATAAGATAAATCGGAACCAACGTTCCCCAGCTCAGTATAATAAGCGGGTTCTGTCAATACATCCATATTATTATCTTGATTAAGTCGTGTCATTGGTCGTTATCTGGAGAGAGAGAGAGAAGGAAACATTTTAGCGTGCGCTCTTGCAAGATTAGATTTGTTATTATCTTATCTAATCATGATGGCTCCCGCTGTTTTTATCAAATCTTCTTTCAAACCTTAAAAGGTAAGATTAGCCGGGATTAATTACACCCTACAAGTTCGCCAATCGTTCGGCCAGGCAGGTATTGGTACTCCGAGAGAGTCTCTCCACGCTTTTGCATGGAACTAATTAAATAACCGCATTTCCGCAGGGGCATAACCCCGTTAACACCGTTCTTAGACATCTACTTGATCAGCTAATTGTAAAGTGGAAAACTCTCCCATTAGTTACTCTTACTCGCAGTGGGTATCTGGATCCAACTATCATATAGAGGCTATGCAATCTCATTGCAAATTTCAACACTTGAAATTCCCAATATTGTTTTTACCCCTAGCTTTCTATGACCTTGACGGAGGTGAACAAACCATAAGCCGCTATTCAAGTTCAACCCATTCATTTCTTGATTGAATTAAACCCACCCGCACGACCCTTGACGGAGGCCAACAAAGTCGCACGACTACCTTAATCCAATCGCATCACATACTGCAGATAAGCACTAATCAGCTACCGTACACTACGCCTTGACGGAGGCCAACAAACGCAGCATGAATACTAAATAGCACTTATCTGAAATGACGGAAAACCTTTAGCGTAATGAACTTGATATCGTTGTAGAATCTTGTGATTTTGAAAAGGAATGGTTTAAGCTCCGCTTTTAAAATCGAGTAGTTTTCAAAAACGAACTGAATAGCTTTTACTAGATTTTGATAAAGAGGTCACTCCCGGTGAAGGGAGGGATCTCTGCTCTTTCCTCATTGAATGAGGTGCTGGATATCCATCAAGGACTACCACTATGTAAAGTAAGAACTATAGAAGCTATGATGATAAACCTAGTGAGTTGTGGCATTTACTAGTTTTGCTAAAGAGGTTACTGTAAGCCGATGTCGCGCACCCCGCGGTTCGCAGGGAGGCGGAATTTAAAAAAAAACGATTAATATTTGACTACGCAACACCGGCTAAAATTCCAGGATCTTTACTAAAGCCTTAACTAGCTAATCTATCTAAGAGGTTTAACTACTCGGTGAGATGGTTATACCTCCAAGATCGAGTCCTTCGGGTCTTCCAGTGCTCCTCTCCATGGCTCCTCGGTGATCGGATGACGAAACCTTCATCGGCCTCCTTACGTCAAAGATGATCCACCGTGAGAGAATGTGCTTCAACCTCCAACCTCTAAATGAGGTAACTAGGGTAGATAGTTCGCTAATCCAATTAGCCTAGGAGATGTAGAGAATGCTAAAGGATTGCAGTGTCTCACTAAACCCTATGGCTCACAACACATGTGAAGGATTAGGGTTTAGTCTTGAGGAAGAAGGAGAGGGAGAAAACTAGAGAGAGAATGAGGAGAACATAAAAATGAACAACCATCAAAAGCTAAGTGTAGAGAATGGCTAAGTATATGAGCTCGATTATTCAAGCATGCAATAAAATATAATAGAATAAAGCACCTATGCTTGAATAGTGAGTCAAGACCAAATAAAATAATCCATGGTCATTCTTTACACCATGCCTCCAAAGTCTCCTCCATTTCCACCTCATTAATCCATTAAGAAAATGGATAAAACTAAATAATGAGGTGGCTCCTTCTAAAAGCATGCCTTAACAAATTACAAGAATGCACATCACCGTATATACATACCCGTAACCGTATTCCGAAAAATACGGATACACTGAGACAATAACAATCCAATAATACAATACTAGGATCCGGCTGAAACCAAAGCCCACTAGTATTGTCCGTCCGATCAGCATTCGTGTACAAGTACACGTATGTGATCGAAACCCTGCTGTAAAACCATACAACGTCTACATCAATTGCCCGAAGCAGGGAAACCCTCTGTGTGGGACTCTAAAATCTTGACAGTACGCTGGCAGTGGGTTTAACCACAAGTCCGTCAGCGGTACTAGCTGCACGTAACGACTACCCAGGTATCTGTCGATAAGAAGGACGATAAGCAAGCTCATCCGAACTCCTACTAAGCCTATCTATGGCAATCTCCATACAGTCCGGTCTGTTCGTCTGAGATACTTGCATATCCGCCTAGGGGGATGGTAAATGTCAGACCCTTAACAACGTGATAAGTCGTACCGGAGGAGAGCCTAATACACTCTGAGAAACTACTGGAGTACCTTACCAGTACCTCTCGACTGCCCTGACCAGGGACTTTGTGTAATGGCTTTCCGAACATTGTGCGTATCAACCCCCAATACCGGGAGAGACGAATCCTATCTGATCGCTACTGTCTCCAAGTGCTTCGGGACTACACCCAACTACCACCTATTTGCATGACTCCTTTGAGCGTGGTAGGGTAGTAATCTAAGTGCAGTGGGAACACACTTGAGACGAAGTAGCGATGGCAAGTCAACGGACTAAGCTGTACTCATGCCACCTAGGAATTGCTACCTGACGATAGGTATAATACCAACCAGCAGTTCCCGACGAGTCTTGTCTAGTGTAACTCATAACCTAATGAGCACCTGCATACCAACTCTAGTACGACGTACAAATGGCTGTGGGACAGACCATATCCCATGCTGGGATGAGAAGCGTATACACTAGTCTACTCCAGAGTATCGATGCCTTGTCTCGATAATCCAACGACTAGGGACCTGTATAAGGATGTGCTTATAGACTACCCATCCCCCACAAGTGTGACTGTCATTACAACGCTAGTAGTCAAGAAAAGATCCTAAGAGCTCTACCAATATGTATAAGCGATATGCTAAAAGAAACACATGAACATATTGAGGTAGAATCAAACCAGGTAGCATACTACCATATCGAGCAAGACTGTTATTATAACTGTGAAATATCCTAAGTATCCAATATGTAATATACAATCCAGTATGATACAATAATGGGCTCTAAGGCATATATCACTAACAGTCACTCCCGGTGAAGGGATCTTGGCCCTTTCCTCATCGAATGAGGTGCTGGATATTCATTAAGGTATACCACTATGCAAAGCAAAAACCAGAGCTATCTTTTTGAAAATTTTGATTCTACAACATCTTTAGATTTCTTTTCTTTTCATTAATCTCATTAATGAAGTCCCATCATTTATATTTCCCTAAATATCACATAAAATAAACGAAAATAAAACGTACGCTTATGGCATCCGAATTCGCCATGGGGCCCCGTCATGCACCGTTAAGTTACTTAACTAACGGCAGAGCGAGGGCTGGACTAGCACGGGTGCAAAACATAAGCAACGTTTATTATATATCATATATATAATATAGTTTCATCTCACGCGGTTATATGATCACATCACAGAACCAAGCAGCAGAAGTCAACATATGAAATATTGGATATATTAGGAGGTTCGTATTTTAAATTAAACGAATAATTATAAACACGGATTCCACAGTCGTGATGAATAGCCAAACCCACATCCCTATACCCCTACAAGAGCGGCAAGCAATCCTGCCAATTCTAAAGTTAGGAGACCCGGTCTCGACTCTTCGAGATGGTCTCCCATTGGACTCTAGAACCCGGTTACTTGTGCTCTCCGCCTTGGGTCTATCCTAATGCGGAAAAGTAAATAATATACATTAATGGTGACATCATCCTGAACCCGGAAGTGTCCCAATAAAAGAATATTACATACAATTTTTGTCACGCCCTGCTTCCCAGAGTGCGCTAAGATAGGCACGTGACAGAGCCAACCATGCTACCTGTGGATAGGAAATATCTCTCCACAGTCACATTACGGCTGTAGAGATATCAAGAACAATAATAAACAACTATCTAATATATATCCATGAGCCAGAATAACGAGTCAAGAATCAAATAATGCGGAAGCAAAAGATCCAATAAACAATAATAATCTGGAAAGTACGGAAGTAACTGAACTAACTGGATACTAACAAGATCCTCACTGCTCGGCCTGGCAGCGGAAGTACTCCTGATCAGCCTGCGACAAGGATAAGGGATCTGGGCCATGCAAAACCCAGACGTCAGTGCGTCATAATATCAATAATTCAAGGCAAGCAGGATATAATGAAATATGCATGCATGGAGTATGAACAGTAACAAGTCCTCAGTAACAAGTAAAACGTAACATGAATATAGATCAGTGAACAGGATATAAACAGGTGAAGTGCAGTGAGTAGTTTAAACTGTGCTATAGGGTGATCTACTCTAAAATCATTCGAAATCAATTAATGTAATCCTCATCGTAACCCATCGGTCTATACCCCGTTCAACCCCACGGGACCACGGTAACAAGATATGATAGACTGAGAATCTATGTCCCGTTCAACCCCACGGGACCACGGTAACACGATGTAATAGACTGAGAGTCTATGTCCCGTTCAACCCCACGGGACCACGGTAACACGATGTAACAGCCCTTTGAGTTACGTTCGGATACATTCTTGATTTCCCCATACCCCCAAGGTTATGTGTGTAAGTCAAGTATTGATAAATCTGAGACTAATGCCAACACAGGATCAAGCAGGTACAGCTTTGTTTGTATAGACAACAGGAAATGTCCGTAGGGACAACAGGTCAAGATTGTCGGCATTAGTAACAAGATCGGGTAATATGTCACGCTGTGGTATATCAGGTCATGTCAGGTGGTGTACATGTATCAAGTCATGTCAAGTAGTGCACAAGTATCAAGTCATGTCAGTAGTAGTGTATCATGTCATGTCAGGTAGTGCACAAATGTCGAGTGGGTGCTCATAATCAAACTATAATAAGTATGGGTACACAAAATCAATTATGGAGTACTAATATAACAATAAAATGGAATAATGTGATATGGTATGTAAATAGATATAAATTCAAAGATATGGATGCACAATTATCGATTAGGGTTATATTTATAGTTCCAATACTAATTAGGATGCACTTTATTAAACATGGGGTGTTAATATCACAATATTATGTATTAATGTGATCGATAGATGTAGTTATATATATTTTAAATAAGATGGATGCAAACGGATATCCGAAAACAGTAAAACTGTAAAATGGCAATGTGGGACGTACAATTAAGCAATATGTGATGTAAACATTCCATTGGGTACAGTATTTTGAAATATAGTATATAACAAGCTAGGTTTGCATGCGCTAGATGTAAAGTAACACGTACGGATGCAGACGGATGTCAAAAATTGTAAAAGTAAACATGGGGTGCATAATTTGAAAAACCAGTATTATATTTATTAAAATAGATGTATATAAAGTAATGTAGCATGTAGAAAGATAAACTTGCCTCAATGGATCACGCGACGGATACGCACGGCAACGTCCAATGTCGGTAAAAGTCTTGATGTACGTTCGCGTGTACGGAACAAGACCAGGCAATGCAAGAGAGTAACCATGCTGGTTAGGAACGCCCACAGGGTTGCTCGGATCGTCGGCAGCGGCATGGGTCCGGCGATCATCGGGAAATACGGATTAAGAAAGAGAAGAGAAAGAAAAAGAAGAAGAAAGAAGAAGAAGAAGTAGAAGAAGGCTGGAAAAGGCTGGGGCTGAGTTCTGGATTCAGAGGCGAGGCAAAGGGTGCGACGACGACGATGGGCCATCGACGGCGAGATCCACGGCGATGACAGTGGGGTTTTCATGATTGTTGGGGATCGGGGTGTGTAGGGTTTTTGGTACACAGGTGAGGGTCAGAGATGATGAGGGAAAGGAAGAGGAGACGAGGTCATGGAGACAACGGCGAGGTCGGAGCTCCGGCGACGAGGGTCGCAGATGTGCAGGGATGGGTGCTCGGTTCTTGGGAATGTGGGTTGCAGGGGATGAAGCTCGGGAAGGAAAAGTGAAGGGAAGTGGAAGTGACGACGACGGTGAGGGAGGTGGAGACGAGAGGGTGCCGGCCACGGCGACGCAGGCGGGGGTGCAGGCATGGGTCGTGGGTTCGGTGTAGGATTGCAGTGGGTTCTTGATGAAGGAGGCAAGGGTTTTGGATTTGCAATTGAGAAGAGGAAGATGGTGGCTGCACCATCCACGAGGCATGCAGGGGATAGAGAGGTGCTGGTGGTCGAAGGGATGACGAGGTCGGGAAGGAGGTATCCATGGTGATGGGTTCTTGGCCGCGGTTGAAAAGAGAGAAAGATGGTAAAGACGATGATGGTGAGTCGGTGAAGGAGGAGGGCATGGATGAGGTCGGAGGCTGTGGTAAGATGGGGCACCGGAGGTGATGAAGGGAAGATGAAAATTAGGGTTAGGGTTCGTTGAGTTTCCTCGTCGCGGGGATAAAAGAAGCGAAAAAGAAAGAAGGGAGAAGGAAGGTGATGCTAATGCATGAAGGAGGGTGAGCGGATTGCGAGGAACAGGGATCGCGATAAGAGAGAGAAGTGCGAGAGGAGAAAGTAATTTGGCTTTTGCGGGGGAGAGAGAAAGAGAGAAGCGCGTGGGTGCTGAGAGAGAGAAAGGAAATAGAGAAGAGAGAGAGAGATATGTGGACCCAGCGCAGAGAAGGAAAGAGAGAGAGAGAGTTAGTTGTTAGGAGTTAAGAAAAGATTTTAGTTTGTTAAAATAAAATAAAATCTGTTAACAGAAATTTTAAATGTAAAATTTAAAATAAATGTTAAATAAATTTGAATTTAGGCGAGATACAAAATATTCCAAAACACGCCCGGGTCGGGTCTAAAATTTTAGATTTAAAATATGAAAAATATATGCGATGTCCAAATTTCAAAATGAATGCTCAGGTAACGAAAATGCATACCCCCAAGAACGGATGCACGTACGTGCGCGTAGCCATCTAAACACGTCTGTTTCACTGAACGAGACAAGAACAAGATGCGCGGATACTACCACGGGGTTAGGGGTATCATGCAGGCTATGAAATGTATTTTAAAATATTTTATATGACTTAAAATGTTATATGGTAAAAGATACAATACCAGATAAAATGCAAGTATGCAGTAAACATGAAAGTGCACCTGTATATGTAACAAGTCAAGTTAAACTATAAACATGAATCGAACAGGTTCCAAGCAAGCGGGTCGGGTTGAATGCAAAGTAAAATGTAAAATACTATACGCACCCAAAACACGATAAATCAGGAAAATACCACAATTAAGGAAATACGAGAACTGGAATTGGTATACATGAACTAGGTTGTTACAATTTTACATGAATGAAAATTGAAAAACTCCCATCTCACACAAAAAACCCCGGCTATTCATTCATGACGAACCAATATAATATATCGCAGCAACACATAACATCATATGTCATCAACGTAAGTAAATATGCGTATCCCAAATTCCGTTAACATATAGCGGGGATACACCATATATTACACTTACGGTCGTAGAAAAGAAATGAAAAACTACAATAATTAGAATCCGCATTTTCTTAGACATCATAAACCCGAAATATTTCATATTCCGAATTTCATGCCTAACCCTATAAACCTTGCATTTTAGTCTCATATCGAAAACACTTTTCAATAATTTAGTCGGGTAATTCAACGAGATTCCCGACTACCCGATCGAATACTCGTCGGGAACTTTAGTAGATGTCCGCACCCCCGATGTCGTCGACCAAGTGCACTTAGGAGGAACACCGTGGCCGCGAGCACCCGAGTGGATGCTTTTGGCAACGGGGTTCTCCTAAAGCCACTTGGTCGGGGCTATGGAGCATGGCTACCTAGGAAATTTATCTGGCGGGTATTCGCGTACGATACGCGATTGCGACGGAGTTTCGATCTGAATCGAAAATTCGTGGCAATCGATCAATAGAGACTAACATGCTAGATTTACAAACAAGCTAGTTTTCACAAAACTAATTTAATGTGGATTCCAACTACTGTATCACATATCAATCTTAAACCAGAAACAATGTAAAACTTACGACTACGAAACACTCCGAATAGCCTTAATAGAAAAGTTAACATCACATGCAAACTGGGCTAATCAAACATAACCTGAAACCCTAAAACTAAAAGATAAGAACACCATACAAAATCCAAACCCCAACTCACTGGAACAACCGGCCAGGCCGGGTTTTTTTTCCTATTTGGTCGGCCAAAATGTAACATTTAGGGCTCGTTTTTGTACGATGTTCTAATTACATCATATGTAGCATTTTGCAGTTGTTTAAAAAAAATTCAGAGGCCTTTAAAAATTCAACAGAAACTTGGTTTTTCGGGTTACAGTTTCGGACTTGTTTCGTTTTCGTAGTTTTACAAATATCGTCTAATCTTCTAGTTTTGGCTCTGATACCATGAAAGTGTTTATTACCACCACCACTGGGTTTTACTAGAATCTGTTCCCCTCCGAAAGACGGCAAGACTGGACGTCTTGCCTGAAATTAGGGGCAGATGGTAATTGGTGCTATCCGTCCACCTCTCCGAAGATGCCAAGTTGATTTATGGCACCGTGTATCGAAAGTTTAAACGGATACGGCCGATGTAGCAGATTTCGTCAGATTCCCCCTCATTGAGAGGGGTTTTTGATTGTGGGGACGCTCTTCCCAGCAGGCGCAAGCCCCTGCAGTTAATTACGCTACCACATTGCGATAACCACTTTCTCCTTCTCCAGATGGTCACTTCGTGTCGTGGGTGTTGGTTTTGTTTTTAGTGGCTAGTGGATTGTATACGGAGACTAATTTATGTCGTCACCCGTAGGACGTGGATTAGTCCAAATCCGTATTTTCTTAGATTTGGGATTGGGGGTTGGGTTTAAGGATACGTTAGCCATATTTGAGACTAAGATCAACTTAAACGTTTGTTAAGGATACGTTAGTCTAATTTCAAACTAAGATCAACTTAACGGGATCGTTTAGATCCGACAAAAGAGCATTTGGGCTCTATTGTTTTACATTGGGTTTATTGATTGTCGGGACCCGCCGCCTCTTTGAAGACGTTGAAGAGTTACAACGACATATATCAGAGGTGTGATGAGATGTACCCTTGAACCAATGTCAGTTGAGGAATCTGTAGTTGGATTGATTTAAGGATCGTTAGTCTCGTTTGAAATTAAGATCAACTTAAGTGGTTGTTAAGGATACGTTAGTCTTATTTTAGACTAAGATCAACTTAACGGGATCGTTTAGATCCAACAAAAGAGCATTTGGACTCTATTGTTTAGTTTAGAGACATTGCGGTCGATTACCAGTTTAAGGACATGGTGGTCCATTACCAGTTTAAGGACATAGTGGTCCAATATCAGTTTAAGGACATGGTGGTCCAAGGTTAAGGACATCATAGTCCGTGAGTTTTAAGACCTCACAGTCAAGGTTAAGGACATCATAGTCCGTGAGTTTAAAGACCTCACAGTCAAGGTTAAGGACATCATAGTCCATGGACTTAAGGACCCCACAGTCCAGTTTAAAGACGTCATAGTCTATGAAATGTGCGGTTGTCGGGACCCGTCACCTCTCTGAAGACGTTGAAGGATTACAACGACAAATATCAGAGGAGTGAAGAGATATACCCTCGAACCAAAGTGGATTAAGTGATCTGTAGTCCAATTTGGAACTAAGATCAATTAATTAGAATTATGAGCACATGGGCTCGGTTAAATCTGAATTGAGGACTTATGGCCAACTTGGGCTAAGTCCAATTGGATTTGAAGTGTTGGCCTTTTGTTGGACCATTAAACATTTGTCTGGGTTCAAGCTCACATTATTTAGCAATGCTAAATCAGAGTTTGAGGGCTCTGAGAACATTTTTATCTTTGATTGAGCAGTAGACATTATAGTTCTGATTTTTACTCAATTTTGAATAGGAGGTTTTGCCTCTGGAAATTTAGCCAATTTGGCTAAAAGCAGTGTTAAACACTGGAGAACCTCAGTATTGAACATTGGAGATAAACTCTAAAATTAGTGTTAAACACTAAAAAATAATCAGTGTTAAACACTGGAAATATAATCCCCCAAATTAGTGTTAAACACTAGCAAACAACAGTGTTAAACACTGGAAATGAAGTTGTCAAATTAGTGTTACACACTAGAAAACACAAACACTGGGTATAAAGTTCTCGAATTAGTGTTAAACACTAAAGAAAGAGGGGTCACGTGGGGATACGTGAGAGTGCCCAAAGGTGGGACCAGATCCCCTTTTACCCCGTTCTGCAATTAAGTGTTAAACACTTTTTATTATTTTTATTTTGAGCGTCACGTGTTGACACGTGATGGGGATTTATGCGCTAACTGTTAAAGCGTTTGCTAAGGGGTCACATGGTAACACGTGAGAGCGCCCAAAACTTAGATTTCCCTTGCTTTTTCTTTCTGTGTTTTGTAAGTCACGTGGGAGCACGTGAGGCATTGTCTCAAAACTGTTTTCTTTTTATTTTTGGGGATCTTTTTAGGGGTCACGTGGGGACACATGACCTAGTTTTATTCCTTCTTTTCTGATCATTGCGGATTGGGGTCACGTGTCATCACGTGACCAATGTTCTTTATGTGCATGAAAATCTTTCAAGTCTCTTTATTTTAAGAATTAAATTCTCTATAGGGTTAAACCCTAATTATGTTTTAGAGGAATTAAATTCCTATGTATGTGGAAGAATTAAATTCTTATGTAGGGTTAAACCCTAATTTCTTTTAGAGGAATTAAATTCCCATATATGTAAAAGAATTAAATTCTTGTATAGGGTAAAACCCTAATTTCATTTTAAAAGGAATTAAATTCCTGTGAATTTGAGAGAATTAAATTCTCAATTAGGGTTAAACCCTAGTTCTGTCCATCTTGAAGGAATTAAATTCCTGTAATTTTGGGAGAATTAAATTCTCATATAGGGTTAAACCCTAATTTTGTTTTGGAGGAATTAAATTCCCTAAACTCAATTCCCCCTCTAAGTTTTGGATCTGCATGGCAGGATCTCAACCCGATGAGAATTAAATTCTCAACTTATGGGGAGATGTGCTCTTTGCAGATTTTCAACCAGAGGAAGAACTAAGTTCTTTTGCAGAAGAGTTAAACTCTTAGATTTTGAGAATTAAATTCTCTGTTTAAAGTTTTGATCCCCTTTCTTTTCTCACCTAGGGTTTTCTTTCTTGAGAATTAAATTCTACTCTATTTTTTCTCTCTGTTCTTGTTATCTCCCAAAAAAAGTAGATCCATTCTCTTCTCTTCTTGGCTCCTATTTATAGGAGAAAGAAAAGAATCAATTTGTTTTGTGAATGTTTCATTGAAAGATTTTGTTTGTTTTCATAATTAATATGATCCTTTGGATCACACAGTGAATTTTATTCACCGTTGGATTTTAAATCCAAAAATATTATGTTTGTTATTTCTGGTGAGATTTAGGGGAAATCTTTCCTTGTATCAAATCTTTCCATAAATTGGTGATTTTTAATCACCCTTGGATCTTTAATCCAACGGTCCCCATAATCCTTTTCCATTTGGAAAGATTTAGAGAAATTTAGAATTTTAATTCTATTTGGAAAGATTTAGAGAAATTTAGAATTTTAATTCTATTAAACTGTAAGACTTTCAAAGTCTGTCACGTGCTGGCACGTCACCCTTGGTCACGTGTGAGCACGTGACCCCCAATTGGTTCTTTTCTCAGCGTTTATTTATGCTTCAGTTTTAACCATCACGTGTCAACACGTGACCATTGATCACGTGTGAGCACGTGATACCTTATTGAGGTATTTCCTTCAGCCATTTGTTTTTTGATTTCTGTTTTACCTATCACGTGTCAACACGTGACCATTGGTCACGTGTGAGCACGTGACCCCCAATTGGGTCCTTCTTCAGCCGTTTGTTTTTATTTCTGTTTTAACTATCACGTGTTAACACGTGACCATTGATCACGTGCGAGCACGTGATACCTCATTGAGGTAATTCCTGATTTTTAATCAAGGAACGGTGCATAGCATGTTTGCTCATAACTTTTGATCCCGGATGAATTATGAAGCCCATAATATATCAAATCGAAGGGTTTTTCGAGATGCTTCCAATATCATCAGAATTTAGTTGTTTCTCCTTCGGGAGTTTATCAAAATACAGGCCGAAAGATACTGGTTCGCATTTCCTTAAGCGTATCACTGCCATTTGATACCTTGGACTCTTTTGCGCAGAAATTTTTGGCGGGAACGGTATCAAGCATACCATTTTTAAAATTTTTGGGGTGCTAATTAACACTAACCTAGAATCTAAACTAGATGATTAGGGTTTTAGCTTGATATCAAGAAAACTACATAAAGAGAATGAGACTACAACTTTTGTAGACCGTGTCCTTCTATTCAAAAGCTCCGTGTAGTAGTCCACGTGACTCCACTTGAAGTTGGATCGAGCTTCCTTTGCGATCTTCGTGCCGAAGATGATCCACCCGAAGCTCCGCTAATCCAAGTCACCTCTTTACTAAACTCTTTAGTGAAGGAAACGCACTACATAATTGCTAATCAAGTGTAGGATGGTGAAGTAGAGCTTCTAAACTCACTAGGGTTCTCACAAGCTCAAGGTTTCACAACTCATGTAAGAGATTGAGCTTGGAGGATGTGAGGAGGAAGATGAAGAGAGCTAAAGAGTAAGGAGCTCAAGTAAGGAAATGAACAACTAAAGAAGGCAAGTAAAGAATGGCTTGATAAAATGAACTCTATTATTGAAGCATGAAATTCATTTCAATAAAGAAATGAACCATACTTCAATAGTAAAGCCAAACCATGCTTCACCCATTCCTTTAAAATTCTCCCCATTTTCCACCTCATTTTCTATTTTCTCAAAATTGAAAATCTATGCCATGCTTCATTAATACACACACACACATATTAAGAAGAAAATAATTAGTAAGCAATAATATTAGTTAATATATAATTATATCAAATATAAATATATATCATATTATTAAATCAACACTTGATTCAATAATCCGGTTATATCACATATAACATACTAATATCATTTATCTGTATACCATATTATCAAATCAACACTTGATTCGATAATCCGGTTATATCACATATAATCTGACCGATCACAGATAACTGCCAGATTAGAATACGGTAATTCATACTCGTATTAAATCAGGCCCTCGCACATATCAGCATATGTGCCCTACTTCGTTTTGTTTGAAATAGGAAACCTTTGTGTGGGACTCTAAAGACTCGTCAATACGTCAGCAGTAGGTGATGATCACATCAATCAACCACAATCCGTCAGCGGTACTAGCTGGACGTAACGGCTACCCAGATATTGAGCGATTAGAAGATCAACAAGAAAGCTTGTCCAAACTCACATGAAGCCTATAGGTAACACTTACCGTACAGTCCGGTCTCTTCCTCTGATATGTCGCATATCGAGTCTGGGGGGGAATTGTCAGACCCCAATAACTTGATAAGTCATACCAATGTGTGGCCTATAACGGTACGAGAAACTACTGATAACTCTAACCAGTAAATCTCATCAACAGCCCTGGCAAGGGACTTCCTGTTATAACCAATCGAGTATAGCGCAACATCAACTCCCTAAATCAGGAGAGACGAACCCTTCCTATCGCTCATTGCCTCTATGTGACTCGGGACTGTACCCAAAATCCACCTGTTTGCACAACTCCTTTGATCCGTGATAGGGAGAAAATCAAAACACAGTGGGAACCACACAAGACTCTATGACAATCTCGGGTCTACAGACTAACATGTACCAGTGTCACCAGAGAACTTCTATCCGACGATAGGTATAGTACCGTCTAGGAGTTCTCAGCGAGTCATGTTCGGTGTACCCATTCTCTAATGAGCACCTGTGTACAATCGTTAATTTCAAACACCAATAGCTATGGGATCAACCATCGCCCCCATACAGGATCAAGAAACGTACACACTAGTCTACTCTAGAATATCGATACCCTGTCTCGATATACTCTCGGCTATGAATAATTAAAGGATGTGTTTGTGGACTACCTAGGTCCCAGTAGTATGTGTTGGTGTATATGCCCTAGAGGCCATTACTGTATCATACTAGTATGTATATTACTTGATGGAAGCTTGGGATATTCACAGTTGTACAGACAATCTTGCTCAATATAGTAGTATGCTACTTGGTTTGTCTCTGCTTTAATGTGTACATGTGTGTTTATTTATTATATCACCTATACGCATTAGTAGAGCCCTTAGGATCTTTGCTTGATTACCGGCGTTGTGATGGCGATCACACTCGTGGGGGCTGGGTAATCTACAAGCACATCCTTATACACGTCCCTAGTCGTGGGAGTATCGAGATAGGGCATCGATACTCCGGAGTAGACTAGCGTATGCGCTTCTCATCCCAGCACGGGAGACGGTCTGTCCCACAGCCGTCAGTACGTCGTACTTGAGATAGTATGCGGGTGCTCGTTAGGTTACGAGTACACTGGACAGGACTCGTCGGGAACTGATGGTTGGTATTATACCTATCGTCAGTTATCAGTTCCCAGGTGACATGAGTACAGCTTAGTCCGCTGACTTGACACTGTCACTTCGCCTCGAGTGTGTTCCCACTGTTCTTTGATTGCTACCCTACCACGGCTCTACTGAGTCGTGCAAACAGGTAGTAGTTGGGAGCAGTCCCGAAGCACTTGGAGGCAGTGACGGTTAGACAGGATTCGTCTCTCCCGGTATTGGGGGTTGACATCGCGCTGTGTCTAGGAGAGCCATTACACGAGTAGTCCCTGACCAGGGCAAGCGAGATATACTGGTAGGTTTCCAGTGTTATCTCAGGGTGTATTGGGCTTCACTCCGACACGACTTGTACCGCTATTAGGGGACTGACGTTTACCGCCCCCCTAGGCCCGCCATGCGATGTATCAGACGAACAGACCGGACTGTACGGAGATTGTCACATACAGGCTCAGTAGGAGTGCAGATGGGGTTCACCTCGTCAGTCTTCTTATCGACATCTACCTGGGGACCGTTACGTACAGCTAGTGCCGCTTGCGGTCTGTGGTTAAACCCACTGCCAGCGTAGTGTCGAGTCTTTAGAGTCCCACACAGAGAGCTATTCGCCTTTAGGCTAAATGAGTAGAGGTCGCATGGTTTTGCGACAGGGTTCGTTCACATTCGCGCACTTGTGCACGTTTGCTGTCCGGACAGCTTATACTAGCGGGCTTTGGTTTAAGCCGGATCCTAGTATATGATTTGAGATTGGTTTTTCTCATTGTGTTCGTGTTCCTCGGATCACGAATGCGGGTGCGTATGCACAGTTTCTTGAGATTGAGGGAGAGGACCTTGATTAGGGTTAATGGCTATTGTCATTTTATTAACCCTAATTTTTATGTGTGTGTTATTGTTAATTAGTAATTAGTTTAATAATTATCCATGGTTATGGTTGTTGACCATTTGACTTCTTTGACTTGTTGACCTAGGTTGACACTTTGACCATCATCATTTCTTTTGGAAGATGCTTTTTGATCTTTGCAAATTGAAATGATAATGGTCATGTCATGATTTACCATGATAATTATCTAGCTAATTATTCAATTAAATTAATTCACACATATTAGTGAGAATGGCTCTATTATTTTCTCATTCTCTCATATCATTTCTCTCTCTTGTTCATCCTCTCCCTCAAGCTCTCTCCCTCTCATGTGTTGAGAAACAAAAAGCTTGAGAAAAACCTTCACTTGATCTTCTCTACTCTCTTCTAGGGTTCAAGTCTTAGCATTTCTTGCACTCTAGTTACTCCTAGCTTGGAGTTGAAGCTAAAGGTGGTGGCTTTCAAGTGGATCTTTCTTTGACGGGAGAAGACAAGCAAGGTGAACTCTTTCTACCATTCCTAGGAGCAAGGAGAGAAGGACTAAAGACCAAAGGTATAACCTTTCCATCACTTAGCTACTTTGTAGTTAGGGTTAGCGAGTTTATGTTTAGCAAAGATCCTCACAAGCTTGGTCCATGTTGCCTAAGTCCATAAAAATCCAATTTTTATTATGTTTTCCGCCTCCCCGTAAGCACCGGGGTGGGCAACACGGACCGAACAGTGGTATCAGAGCCTAACTAAACATAAACTAGCTTGGTAGTAAAGTGTATCGAAGTTCGAAACGGAAAAATCGAAAAAACTAAGTTGTAAAAATCTGAGTTTCTGTTAAAATTTTTTCTGGTCAAAACAAAATTTGTTATATCCCAAAAATCATCTCAGGCTTTTTAGAAGAAACCCACCAAAAACGAGACAGGAACTCTACCAGAGCGCGGCGCTTCCGCGGCAATAGCAAGCTATTGCCGCGGAAGCGCGGCCAACTAGGTGAGTTACTGTGTCTTCTTTGGTGCAGTGTGTTTCTGACATGGTTTTAGGATTTTTCAGATATATTATATGTGCCCAGATTTTCCAGAATAGAAATTTGTTTTTGGGGGCCTATAATTCCGTATTTTTTCCGAACTTCAATATACTTTGACTATAAAGGTTATATCTGTGATGTTCTTATGTATTGAACGTCGGCTAATCGCTATATGTCGATTAGTCGGGGTTATACATATCTGTGATCTGTGATTGTTGTTGATGGTTTGTGTATATGAACTCGTTGGATTGACGCGGATGAATAGCCGGGGTGGATGTGAGATGAGAGTTTCTTTTTCTTTCATTCATGTAATAAATTTGTAAATTGATGTAATATTATTTGTTTGGCCGCACAACCGGGTCGGGGTTGTAGCCGTCATTGTATAATTCTTTTTACTGTTTTTGCTCCTAGGATAGACCCATGGAGGGGGTGCACAAACTACCGGGTAGCTCGAAGTGCCGAGTGGCCTACTCATGGCATTGAGGGAGGTTGCTTCGCTTCGGGTACTTGGCGGGTAGTTTGCCGCACCCGTAGGGGTCTTGGGTGGGGTTTGGCTATTCATCGCGACCGTGTAATCCGTTTTTCGTTGCAGGCTCGAACGAATTGCGGGTTCCTAGTATATCCAAAGCGTTCATCTGTGATCTGGATTGGCTATCATTGCTATATTGCTATATATAATAACTATTTAGGCGTTGCTTATGTTTTACAGCCGCGCTAGCCCAGCCCCCGCTCTGTCGTTAGTTAAGTAACCTAACGGGTGATGACGGGGCCCCGTGGCGAATGCGAATGGCATAAGCGTACGTCATATTTTGGTTGTTTTCTGCAATGGTAGGATTTAAATGATGGGACGCATTAAAAGAACTAATGCAAGAAAATAAACCTAAAAGACGTTGTTGGAACAATTTTTCAAAAGGCTGTTATTACAAGGACGTTCATCTTTTTGTTTTGCATCGAGGTATTCGGTTATGAATGCCCAGCACCTCAATCAACGAGGCAAGGGCCGAGATCCCCTCATCGGGAGTGACCCCTTGGACAAAAGGTTTGCGTCAGGGTAATAACTTCACCATAGTCGATTATTCTTGCTTTGCATCGAGGTATTCATCTTACGGATGCCCAGCACCTCACTCGACGAGGAAAGAGCCGAGATCCCTTCACAGGGAGTGACCTCTTTAGCAAAAGTTTTCGCCACTATGTTTTTCAAAGAGACTACCAGGTTCCTTCAACGATATCAAGTTCATTACGTTAACGGGTTTTTCGCCAAAAACCCAGCCGTAGCCCTCTGTCATTTCTTATAAGTAACACTTAGTATTCGTGCTGCGTTTGTTGACTCCGTCAAGGCGTAGTGTACGGTAGCTAAGTACTGCTTGTTTGTATCGGTATATGGGATTGATTAGGACAGTCGTATAACCTTGTTGACTCCGTCAAGGGTTATGCGGGTGGGTTTAATGCAATCCAGATAATGACAGGTTGAACTTGACTAGGACTCTTTGATTTGTTGACTCCGTCAAGATCACTTGGGTCCTAGGGGCAAAAACCACATCGGGAGTTTCAAAAGAACTGAAACTTGCAGATTTAGCATACCTTCTGGAGTGTGGTGACTAGAGTGGATTCCATCTAGGTTATCACACAATGACAGTTGGATCCCGATCCCACTGATGAGTTGGTCTACTCTCGGGAGATTATTTCACTTAACGATCAATGCTATAAACCTAGTAGGTGTCTAGAAAGGTGTTAGCGGGGTTACGCCCCCAGGGAAAAGAGGTTATTTAATTAAGGAACTTCGCGAAAGCGTTGGAAAACCTCCCTCGAAGTACCGACACTAGCCTGGCTGAAAGGTTAAGCAAGTATTGTGACGTGAATTAAGACCCGGCTAGTTCTTCTTTTAAAAGGTTTTAAGAAGAATTTGAGTAAACAGTGGGAGACATCCTGGTTAGATAAATTAATAAACCAATCTAATCTTGCAAGAGCATACGCTGAGTGTTTCTTTTCTCTCTCTCCAGGCAGCAACCTTTTCACGCCCTAATCAAGATAATAAAATGTATCGCTTGACCGAACCGAATTCTTATTCGGGACTGGGGAAAGTTGGTTCAGCTCTAACTTGTGACAACAGTCATGAGTATGAGAATGGGAAAGAGGAAAGTATGGATTTCCAGGATACCCAGTTGAAGAAGAAGCATGGTTTTGCATCTACTTCAGGTGTTCTTGTAATTGAGAACTGTTTTACGGTCAGCCCTACCTCCTGGGTACTTGATACCGGATCAGGATCTCATATCTGTAATTTATTGCAGGGACTGAGAAAAAGTAGGAAAGTTGCACCGGGTGATATGTCGCTCAGAGTAGCGAACGGAGCACAAGTTAATGTGGCAGCCGTCGGTGAATATCACCTAGTATTGCCTAATGGCAAGACTATGATTTTGAACGATTGCTACTATGTACCCTCCATGGTTTGCAACATCATATCAGTTTCTTTACTCGATAAAGATGGATATGACTTTGTTCTTGAAAAGAATATCATGAACATTTACCTTCATAAGGTACTGGTTGCAGAGGGTACACTGTGTAATGGTATCTACGTTCTAAATCAGAATACAGTTCTCAATATACAAAACACACGCAAGAGGAAGAATTCAGATACGAATGAATCCTACTTGTGGCATTGTAGGCTTGGTCATATCGGAGAGAAAAGACTGAGTAAGTTGCATAAAGATGGACTCTTGAATACGTTCGAATTTTCATCTTATGAAACTTGTCAGTCTTGTCTCAAAGGGAAGATGACCAAATCTCCGTTCACCGGACATGGAGAAAGAGCAAGAGAGCTCTTGGGACTCATACACAGTGATGTGTGTGGTCCGATGTCTATACATGCAAGGGGTGGGTTCTCGTACTTCATCACATTCACTGACGATCTCTCTAGGTTCGGATATGTGTATCTGATGAAACACAAATCTGAAGCTTTTGAGAAATTCAAGGAATTCAGAAAGGAAGTAGAGAACCAGATTGGCAAAAGTATCAAGATCCTCCGGTCTGACAGGGGAGGGGAGTACTTAAGCACGGAATTCCTAGATTACTTAAAAGAGAATGGTATTCTCTCTCAGCTTACTCCTCCTTATACACCACAGCACAACGGTGTTTCGGAGCGGAGGAATCGTACCCTATTGGATATGGTTCGCTCCATGATGAGTAGTGCTGAGTTGCCTCTTTCATTCTGGGGACATGCGCTTCAGACAGCGGCGTACCTATTGAACTATGTTCCATCCAAATCAGTGCCTAAGACTCCATATGAAATATGGAGTGGAAGAAATCCGTATCTTAAGCGATTTAAGATATGGGGTTGTCCGGCCTATGTGAAAACACAGAAACCGGACAAGTTAGAGGCACGGTCAGTTCTCTGTAAATTTGTGGGATATCCTAAAGACTCACTAGGATATCTGTTCTACCACACTGAGGAACAGAAGGTGTTTGTATCTCGCCACGCTACCTTCTTAGAAAGGGAGTTTCTTGCAAAAGAAACTAGTGGGAGTTCGGTAGAACTGGAAGAAATTCAGCGACCACAAAATGTAACTGAAAATTTGGAGGAACCGCTAGATTCAATAACCCCAAACGAACCTCAGCCACTCCGCAGATCTGGTAGGATTTCTCATCCGCCCGAGAGATACTACGGTTTTCTCATAGACGGGGATCGAGAGGATTGCATCTTGGAAGAAGATGACCCTACCAGTTTCAGGCAGGCCATTATCAGTAGGGACTCTGATAAGTGGCAGGAAGCAATGCAATCCGAAATGGAGTCCATGTACGCCAATAAAGTGTGGACCTTGGATATTGCTCCAGCTGGGGTAAAACCCGTTGGATGCAAGTGGATCTACAAAAGGAAACTTGGTGTAGATGGGCAGGTGGAAACCTATAAAGCTAGGCTCGTTGCAAAAGGTTTCCGTCAAAGACCTGGTTTGGACTATGACGAAACTTTTTCTCCGGTGGCTATGCTCAAATCCATTCGGATCCTACTTGCCATTGCTGCCTTCCATGACTATGAGATCTGGCAGATGGATGTTAAAACGGCTTTCCTAAACGGTTGTTTGGAAGAGTGCGTTTACATGGATCAACCAGAAGGTTTCGTAGACAGTGGGAGCAGCGGAAAGGTGTGCAAGTTGCTTAAATCCATTTATGGATTAAAGCAAGCATCGCGGAGCTGGAACATCTGTTTTGATGAGGCAATCAAGGAATTTGATTTCATCAAGAACGAAGATGAACCCTGTGTATATAAGAAGATTGTAGGACGAACTGTCGTATTCCTAGTCTTGTACGTGGACGACATTCTTCTGATAGGAAATGACATTCCTATGCTACAATCGGTCAAGCTGTTTTTGTCACAAAGGTTCTCCATGAAGGACCTGGGTGATGCCTCGTACATTCTGGGGATCAAGATCTATAGAGATAGATCCAAGAAACTATTGGGACTTTCGCAGTCCAGGTACATAGAGACCGTACTAAAGAGATTTAGTATGGAGGATTCCAAGCGCGGTAACATACCCGCATTGCACGGAATTACCCTCTCCAAGAAGATGTCTCCTAAGACTGACGAGGAGAGGGTTCGCATGAGCACTATACCCTACGCTTCGGCGGTAGGATCTATAATGTATGCGATGCTATGTACAAGACCAGATGTAGCTTACGCGTTGAGCACGGTAAGCCGGTATCAGTCGGACCCAGGGGAGGACCACTGGACAGCAGTGAAGAACATTCTCAAGTACCTGAGAAGGACTAAGGAGATGTTCCTGGTTTACGGTAATGGAGACCTTAGGGTCGAGTCCTTTACCGATTCAAGCTTCCAGAGTGACAAAGATGACAGCAAGTCCGTCTCGGGTTTTGTGTTTACCCTCAACGGAGGGGCGGTATGTTGGAGGAGTTCCAAGCAGGATACCGTCGCAGACTCAACGATGGAGGCTGAATACATTGCTGCAAGCGATGCCGCAAAAGAGGCGGTCTGGATTAAGAAGTTCATTAGTGAACTTCAGGTGGTTCCGTCCATTGTTGACCCAATACCTTTGTATTGCGATAACAATGGGGCTATAGCTTTAGCGAAGGAACCAAGGTCCCATCAGAAATCCAGGCACATCTTAAGGCGGTATCACCTGATCAGGGAGATCATTGATCGACAGGAGATCGAGGTGCGGAGAGTGGACACAAAGGACAACACTGCGGACCCATTCACGAAGGCTTTACCCCAGACTCAGTTCGAGCGGCTGATCGAGATGATAGGTCTTCGATACGCCAGTATATGGCCTTAGTGCAAGTGGGAGATTGTTGGTGTATATGCCCTAGAGGCCATTACTGTATCATACTAGTATGTATATTACTTGATGGAAGCTTGGGATATTCACAGTTGTACAGACAATCTTGCTCAATATAGTAGTATGCTACTTGGTTTGTCTCTGCTTTAATGTGTACATGTGTGTTTATTTATTATATCACCTATACGCATTAGTAGAGCCCTTAGGATCTTTGCTTGATTACCGGCGTTGTGATGGCGATCACACTCGTGGGGGCTGGGTAATCTACAAGCACATCCTTATACACGTCCCTAGTCGTGGGAGTATCGAGATAGGGCATCGATACTCCGGAGTAGACTAGCGTATGCGCTTCTCATCCCAGCACGGGAGACGGTCTGTCCCACAGCCGTCAGTACGTCGTACTTGAGATAGTATGCGGGTGCTCGTTAGGTTACGAGTACACTGGACAGGACTCGTCGGGAACTGATGGTTGGTATTATACCTATCGTCAGTTATCAGTTCCCAGGTGACATGAGTACAGCTTAGTCCGCTGACTTGACACTGTCACTTCGCCTCGAGTGTGTTCCCACTGTTCTTTGATTGCTACCCTACCACGGCTCTACTGAGTCGTGCAAACAGGTAGTAGTTGGGAGCAGTCCCGAAGCACTTGGAGGCAGTGACGGTTAGACAGGATTCGTCTCTCCCGGTATTGGGGGTTGACATCGCGCTGTGTCTAGGAGAGCCATTACACGAGTAGTCCCTGGCCAGGGCAAGCGAGATATACTGGTAGGTTTCCAGTGTTATCTCAGGGTGTATTGGGCTTCACTCCGACACGACTTGTACCGCTATTAGGGGACTGACGTTTACCACCCCCCTAGGCCCGCCATGCGATGTATCAGACGAACAGACCGGACTGTACGGAGATTGTCACATACAGGCTCAGTAGGAGTGCAGATGGGGTTCACCTCGTCAGTCTTCTTATCGACATCTACCTGGGGACCGTTACGTACAGCTAGTGCCGCTTGCGGTCTGTGGTTAAACCCACTGCCAGCGTAGTGTCGAGTCTTTAGAGTCCCACACAGAGAGCTATTCGCCTTTAGGCTAAATGAGTAGAGGTCGCATGGTTTTGCGACAGGGTTCGTTCACATTCGCGCACTTGTGCACGTTTGCTGTCCGGACAGCTTATACTAGCGGGCTTTGGTTTAAGCCGGATCCTAGTATATGATTTGAGATTGGTTTTTCTCATTGTGTTCGTGTTCCTCGGATCACGAATGCGGGTGCGTATGCACAGTTTCTTGAGATTGAGGGAGAGGACCTTGATTAGGGTTAATGGCTATTGTCATTTTATTAACCCTAATTTTTATGTGTGTGTTATTGTTAATTAGTAATTAGTTTAATAATTATCCATGGTTATGGTTGTTGACCATTTGACTTCTTTGACTTGTTGACCTAGGTTGACACTTTGACCATCATCATTTCTTTTGGAAGATGCTTTTTGATCTTTGCAAATTGAAATGATAATGGTCATGTCATGATTTACCATGATAATTATCTATCTAATTATTCAATTAAATTAATTCACACATATTAGTGAGAATGGCTCTATTATTTTCTCATTCTCTCATATCATTTCTCTCTCTTGTTCATCCTCTCCCTCAAGCTCTCTCCCTCTCATGTGTTGAGAAACAAAAAGCTTGAGAAAAACCTTCACTTGATCTTCTCTACTCTCTTCTAGGGTTCAAGTCTTAGCATTTCTTGCACTCTAGTTACTCCTAGCTTGGAGTTGAAGCTAAAGGTGGTGGCTTTCAAGTGGATCTTTCTTTGACGGGAGAAGACAAGCAAGGTGAACTCTTTCTACCATTCCTAGGAGCAAGGAGAGAAGGACTAAAGACCAAAGGTATAACCTTTCCATCACTTAGCTACTTTGTAGTTAGGGTTAGCGAGTTTATGTTTAGCAAAGATCCTCACAAGCTTGGTCCATGTTGCCTAAGTCCATAAAAATCCAATTTTTATTATGTTTTCCGCCTCCCCGTAAGCACCGGGGTGGGCAACACGGACCTAACAGTATGGTCCGCATCATAGTCCTGGTAGTCAAGCTAACACCTTATGGGCTTTATCAACATGTAAAAGAGAGACGGTATAATAATACTAAGTGTATATGTTAAGATAAAGAGTAACCAGATAGCATACTATCATGTCGAGCAAGAAAGTCGTCCAAGCATCCACTATAAAATGCATCAATGTACAATAACGGCGTATATGGCATACATATTCCTAACATACATATCCCTAGCATCCCATACAATAAAGGCCTCCAGGGCATATATCTCCAACAAACTTTATTTTCATGGCCTTTCAAAACAAACCCTTCAGATTGTTTCATGTAGACTTCCTCTTATTATTCAACATTTAGAAAAACAGTTTTGACATCCATTTGGTGTATAATGAGTTTATGTATAGACACTAATACAACAAATATCCCTATGGTACTTATTCCAGCAACTGGGACATATATGTCAAAATAGTCTATATCTTCTTTTTGTTGGCAACTAATCTTACTTTAAATTTATCATTGGATCCATCTTGCTTAAGTTTTCGCTTATATATCCATTTACAGCTAATAGGTTTACTTCGCGAAGGTAAGTCTACTAAAATCCATATTTTGTTTGTCATGATTGATTCCATTTTATCGTTAATTGTCTCTTGCCAAAAGACAAAGTCCCTAAAAGTCATAGCCTCCTTAAAAGTTAAATGGTCATTCTTAACATTGTATAAATTTATACAATTATACTCCAAGTGATATTCTCAAGAAGACAAGATATTGGATCTATCTCCTTCTACTAAATAAACCATAAAATCCAGATCAAAAGATTTTTCTGTTCTAACTTTTTTGCTTCTTATTACATCTAATTCTTGATTTAAATTTTCAGGAATTTGCATAGAATATTGAATAGATTTCCGATCTTCAAATTCCACGTCTTTATTTATATTTTATTTTTCCCGAGAATGCGTTTTCAAAGAATTCTGCATCTCTAGATTCCAAAATAGTATTTTTATCTGTTGAATCGGAAGATTCCATAGTTAAAAATCTATAAAGTTCTATATTAGGCTTTTTAGGATCAGGTAATCTAACTAATGTTTTGCATCCCCATACTCCTAAATGTTCAAAAGAAGGTTTTTTCTTCTTCATATATTCATAAGGAGAAACATTAGTTTTCTTATGAGGTATTCTATTTAATATAAAACAAGCAGTCATTAAATGCTCCACCCTATAAATTTTTATTCAAAGCAGAAGATATTAATAAAGAGTTAACTATTTCAACTTAAGTTCTATTCTTTTTTTTGGTAATACCATTTTACTGTGAACTATAAGGAGCAGTGATTGGATGAATTATACCATGACTTTCACAAAAGTCACTAAAATCATTAGACATGTATTCACCTCCTCTATTGGATCTAAGAGTCTTTATTTTACAGTCTAATTGATTTTCCATCTCTGCTTTATAGACTTTGAATTTATTTAAAATCTTATCCCTAGTCCTTAATAAATATACTTAAGCATATCTAGAGAAATCATCTATAAATGTGATGAAATATCTTTTTCCACCCCTAGTTAGAATTCCATTTAATTCACAAATATCTGAATGTATTAATTCTAAAAGATTCGAATTTCTTTCAACTTTGCTAAAAGATTTTCTAGTAATTTTGGTTTGTATGCAAATAGAACATTTTTCAGTATTACTATTAATGCATTCTGGAATATATCTTAATTTAACCATATTATGCATGCATTTATAGTTAACATGTCCTAATCTAGAATGCCAAACATTAAAAGGACAAGCAATATAAATAGAAGTATTATTTTCATTAATCAAATTGAAGTTGTACATCCCATTGGTTATATATAGCCTTTACCGATATATACACTACCCTTGGACAGAACTATACTGTCACTTTCAAACAATACTTTGAAACCATACTTATTTAGAAGACTCACGGATACAAGATTTTTCCTAATATCCGAAACACAAAGTACATCATTCAAAGTCAAATTCTTTCCCGATGAGAGAAGGAGAATAAACTTTCCTTTCCCTTTGACCTTGGCCGTGGATGAACTTCTCATATAGAGTTCTTCACCAATGTTGACGTTTTCATATGTCTTGAAGAGAATTCTGTTTCGAGCAATGTGTCTCGTAGCACCTGAGTTTATCCACCATTTGGTATCGTCCCCAACAACATTTGCTTCAGAAACTGCTGCTACAAAACCCTCGTTGGATACCATATTAGCCTCTTTTTATTGTTTTCCCTTCAAATACATTCTACATTGTTTCTTAAAATGGCCACTCTTTCCGCATTTCAAGCATTCTCTCTTAGAATTTCCTTACTTAGAGTCATTTTCTATTACTAGAGCCTTTAAATTTCTTGTTTCAATTTCTCGTTTATCCAAGTTTCGAAAATTTTCCTCAACTTAGAAAGCCTTAAACCATTTTTTTGCATGGTCATGACTTCCCTCTTTTGTTTGAGTTCGTTTTGACAGTCTTTTCAAGATAATGGTAACTTTGCAATGATAGAAAAGACTTGCAAAGACTCATCGAGAGAATGACCTCAGATATTATTTGATGCATAAATAATTGAAGTTCATTAATTTGGGACAATGGATTTATTATCTATCATTCTATAATCAAATAAAATAATTTTCTAATAAGAAAGTTTTTGTTACCCCCCTTCTCGGTTTTGTATTTGTTGTCGAGATCGTCCCAAAGTTCTTTTACCATAGCTTCTAAGAACTTGCGCTAATACACATCGTACAACTCGTTGGAGAGGGCATTCAAAATGTGGCATTTGCAAAGGAAACCTTCTTGCTCCCATTTCTGTCGCAATTTGATATCCGCCACTGTTTCATTTTCGGTCGGTTTAGACTTCTCTTCTTTTAAAACATGTGCCGACTTTAGTACCACTAGGAAGAAGTATATATTCCCTTTCTATCGTCGGGAGTGAGTGCCATTGAATTTGTCGAGTTTGGAAATTTCTACCGCTGGTGTGAATTTTGTCGAACTATCCGCCATTTCGAATATTTTCTTAAGATTGCTAGAAAAGTTTGTAGAGTTTATTGTAATAATAGTTTATGTCTAATTAATGGTTGAATTCATTACTTGAATCGAGAAATTATGATTTCCTCTTTCCTTGACAATACTAGCACCCTATACTACAAAGGGTATCTGCAAACTCGCCTTCTAAGATAATTAAAGTACGGATTTTACTCTATATGTTGAAAGCAGTTTGCAGCCTAACTTTCAACCTGAACTCATACACCAACACAAGAGAGGGAGAAAGAGAATTTGGAATGGATAGAACAAATAAAGTCAACTTCTTTTATAGGAAGCGAAAGGGTGTTGAAAACTTTTCATGAAGAGTTATATTTACAACCTTTCATAATAAAAGTTGCAACCTTTTATGTAAATTCACAATTCTTCATTCAAATTCATAACCCTTCGTTCCATTATTTTAGGAATCCTTTCATTTAACTTCATAACCTTTCATGAGTAAATGCAATACTTATTTGCAACTTTTCATTCAAATTTGTATGGTCATGACTTTTTCAAATTAACGTGGGATTAAAATTTTGTATAGGTAGGTAAGTTCTAATAATTTAGAAAGTACAAAAAAAAAATCCCTACAAATACTGCATCAAGTCAGCAAGGATTTTGAAAAGATAATTAACGAATGATATTCCAGTACAAGCCGAAAAATTCATGACATTTTAATATTGTTTTATGAAGTCCATTATTTTAGCCTAAAATGGTAAATTTAGGAGATTTTAATCGTAATTACTTAAAAATAATTTGTGGGTGTGGGGGGGAGGGAAGTAAGGGGGGAAGCTAGAAAATAGAGAAGAAAATTTAGAAGAGGAAGTAGTTACCACGGGTGAGAGCGTGGGTTTCCAAATGTCTAGAGTGTAGGAATAAATTTGAATAATTTTTTTTTATCAATCCCTTGAATTGTTTTATGAAATCTATCTAAGCATTTCCACTCTTTGGCGTCAGATTACTTTAATTTTTTTAATGGATTGAATACACATATTAAAATATTATATATCATTTGTAGAACATTTATTAGCTCATTAAATGCCCTTTTGAATTGCGGCACATCGCGTACCTGCAACCTTCTAATATAAAATTCAACTCAGACAAGATTGAATAAATGTATAATATTAATGTATAGTATACATTAATATTTTATAATATTATACATATAATTGGAGAAAAATTAAAAGTCCCTTGTAATTGGGAATTGAGTTGACCAAAGAAAAGTTGAAATTTTGCATGATAGAGTTTTGAATCTTTCATGCTGCTATGATGATCATGAACATGAAATGTGATTGTCATTTGGTTTGAAAATTAAGGCAATTGACTTTTTCTGAAGTTAAATAACTTTTATATATATATGGCTGGACCTACCACGTGTGGTCAAGGACTCTAGTCTCGGTCAACTTCTTAGACCAGTCAATACTAATAGCAAGCTAACTCCAAATTGCATGACTTCCTTCAAAATGACAATAAATTATTAGATATACCGATTGCAACACATCCCGAGAGAGAGAGAATGAGTGAGAGAGAGAGAGAGAGTATCGAGGTATCGAGTGCAACACATCCTATGAGAGAGAGAGTGACGGAGGCCGGAATCTCTCTCAAATGTTGTCCTCCGTTGATTGATATGAGAATTGAGCGTATAGGTCTCAATGATGGTTGTTGCTGACGCCGAGCTACTTGCAAGGGAAGTCCCGAGACGAGAAACCACCGTAGGACCTTCCGATGATCAAGTAAGTACCGAGAAGTAATTGGACAGAGTACTGGTGTCTTGGAAATGAGTTTCACGTATCTGAGTCGTCTGGAGGAGGGGTTTATATAGGGGTCGCATTGGAGTGAGCCGATGCGAGATTCTCGCCGTCTGTTATACCCCTATGTCGTATTCACGTTGATGGCGGGATACACCCATCATTGGCGAGATACGCCCATTAATGACGAGATACGCTAGTGTGGGATGCGGGACGTGGAGCGGCGGAGATCTCGTCATGACAAGATACACGGAGCCGTTACGGGGACGCTTGGGCTCCGTGCTCTCGGTTGGACAGGGAAGCCGAGAAAGCTCAACTCAGTGGATAGCTTGGTGACGAGCGAAGGGGTTGAGAAGGCTCAGCTCTGTAATAGCTCGGTGACGAGCAAGAAGGCCGAGATAGCTTGGCTGCAGGATACCTAGGAGGCGAGCTATTGGCTGGCTGCTGGACGAATAGGGAAGGTACTCCGGGAAGGTCTCCAAAAGGTTGGATGCAACCTCGAGACGAGGTGCCGATGAATATCCCCAATGCATCATACTTACTCCATCCACGTAGCACCATGAATCTAGCAGTTTACGTGGATGACACGTCATCTGCCTCGTGTTGTATTCTGGGGAATTCCCATTTACGATCATCATCAGGGAGAGTTTTTAAACCTTAGAGAACTTGTTGGGGTCGAGAAACTATTCGATGTACCAGATGCAATGCATCCGGACAGGAGAAAGAAAGAGATGGGTTCGTGCATCCTTCAGATATATTTGTATTTTCTCTCTCTCTCTCATAACCGGATGAATGCATCCGGTACATACATGGAATATTCGTTGGGGTCAATGTTCATATTATGAGTTCCACGTATCTGAGTCGTCGGGAGGAGGGATTTATATAGAGATCGCATTGGAGTGAGCCGATCCAAGATTCTCACCATCTGTTATGCCCCTATGTCGCATTCGCGTTGATGGCGAGATACACCCATCAATGGAGAGATACGCCCATTAATGACGAGATACGCTAGCGTGGGATGCGGGACGTGGAGCGGCGGAGATCTCGTCATGACAAGATACACGGAGCCGTTACGGGGACGCTTGGGCTCCGTGCTCTCGGTTGGACAGGGAAGCCGAGGAAGCTTAACTCAGTGGATAGCTTGGTGACGAGCGAATGGGCTGAGAAGGCTCGGCTCTGTAATAGCTCGGTGACGAGCAAGAAGGCCGAGGTAGCTTGGCTGTAGGATAGCTAGGAGGCGAACTATTGGCTGGCTGCTGGACGAATAGGGAAGGTACTCCGGGAAGGTCTCCAAAAGGTAGGATGCAATCTCGAGACGAGGTGCCGATGAATATCCCCAATGCATCATACTTACTCCATCCACGTAGCACCATGAATCTAGCGGTTTACGTGGATGACACGTCATCTGCCTCGTGTTGTATTCTGGGGAATTCCCATTTACGATCATCATCAGGGAGAGTTTTTAAACCTTAGAGAACTTGTTGGGGTCGAGAAACTATTCGATGTACCAGATGCAATGCATCCGGACAGGAGAAAGAAAGAGATGGGTTCGTGCATCCTTCAGATATATTTGTATTTTCTCTCTCTCTCTCATAACCGGATGAATGCATCCGGTACATACATGGAATATTCGTTGGGGTCAATGTTCATATTATGAGTTCCACGTATCTGAGTCGTCGGGAGGAGGGATTTATATAGAGGTCGCATTGGAGTGAGCCGATCCAAGATTCTCACCATCTGTTACGTCCCTATGTCGCATTCGCGTTGATGGCGAGATACACCCATCAATGGAGAGATACGCCCATTAATGACGAGATACGCTAGCGTGGGATGCGGGACGTGGAGCGGCGGAGATCTCGTCATGACAAGATACACAGAGCCGTTACGGGGACGCTTGGGCTCCGTGCTCTCGGTTGGACAGGGAAGCCGAGGAAGCTTAACACAGTGGATAGCTTGGTGACGAGCGAAGGGGCTGAGAAGGCTCAGCTCTGTAATAGCTCGGTGACGAGCAAGAAGGCCGAGGTAGCTTGGCTGTAGGATAGCTAGGAGGCGAACTATTGGCTGGCTGCTGGACGAATAGGGAAGGTACTCCGGGAAGGTCTCCAAAAGTTAGGATGCAATCTCGAGACGAGGTGCCGATGAATATCCCCAATGCATCATACTTACTCCATCCACGTAGCACCATGAATCTAGCGGTTTACGTAGATGACACGTCATCTGCCTCGTGTTGTATTCTGGGGAATTCCCATTTACGATCATCATCAGGGAGAGTTTTTAAACCTTAGACAACTTGTTGGGGTCGAGAAACTATTCGATATACCAGATGCAATGCATCCGGACAGGAGAGAGAAAAAGATGGGTTCGTACATGCTTCAGATATATTTGTATTTTTTCTCTCTCTCTCATAACCGGATGCATGCATCCGGTACATGGAATATTCGTTGGGGTCAATGTTCATATTATGAGTTCCACGTATCTGAGTCGTCTGGAGGAGGGATTTATATAGAGGTCGCATTGGAGTGAGCCGATGCGTGATTCTCACCATCTGTTACGCCCCTATGTCGCATTCGCGTTGATGGTGAGATACACCCATCAATGGCGAGATACGCCCATTAATGACGAGATACGCTAGTGTGGGATGCGGGACGTGGAACGGCGGAGATCTCGTCATGACAAGATACACGGAGCCGTTACGGGGATGCTTGGGCTCCGTGCTCTCGGTTGGACAGGAAAGCCGAGGAAGCTCAACTCAGTGGATAGCTTGGTGACGAGCGAAGGGGCTGAGAAGGCTCAGCTCTGTAATAGCTCGGTAGCGACCAAGAAGGCCGAGGTAGCTTGGCTGTAGGATAGCTAGGAGACGAGCTATTGGCTGGCTGCTGGACGAATAGGAAAGGTACTCCGGGAAGGTCTCCGAAAGGTTGGATGCAATCTCGAGACGAGGTGCCGATGAATATCCCCAATGCATCATACTTACTCCATCCACGTAGCACCATGAATCTAGCAGTTTACGTGGATGACACGTCATCTGCCTCGTGTTGTATTATGGGGAATTCCCATTTACGATCATCATCAGGGAGAGTTTTTAAACCTTAGAGAACTTGTTGGGGTCGAGAAACTATTCGATGTACCAGATGCAATGCATCCGGACAGGAAAAAGAAAGAGATGGGTTCGTGCATCCTTCAGATATATTTGTATTTTTTCTCTCTCTCTCATAACCGGATGCATGCATCCGGTACATACATGGAATATTCGTTGGGGTCAATGTTCATATTTATTTCACTCTTATGACCGGACATATATACAGGACTGATACATTGAATGGTTTTTTCGCCCAAAATGGAGTCCTTTAATTAGTTAGATTTTATAAATGTGCATTTTAAAAGAAAGAAAATTCAACCTATTTTTCAGATTGACATATGGCAATGTGCTCTGTAGTAAACATGATGTTCCATAATCTGTCTGATCTTTTATCTAATGTGAAACGTTATGCTAACTTGGTATTCATGGTTATCTCACTACCTAACAAATAATAATCTTGGTTGTTGAGTTTGAAAGTTAGGCTTCATAAATATAGCAATTTTTTTATTAAAAAAAAAAGATCCAACCTCTGTTTTTTCCTTCTTTTTTTTAACATAATTTTGACCTACACGGACTCCGCTTTGTCATGACATAACTTTTCTTACCAAATCCATATTTTTCGTGTTTTTTAACCTGAAATTAGTGTCATATATAAACATGCTATACGTGGTTATCGCACAAACAACAAGTTAATATTTTGGTCACGTTGGTTCAGACATGACATTCGACCTGTCAGGTTTTCAAAAAATTTCTTATTTAAGTCTCATTATTGTCAAACTAAATAGTATATATTTACCCTTATGTGCTTATATTTGCATATTAGAGTTTATGTGAAAGTCTTTTCCACTTGACCCAAAAGAACATTGTGTTTTACATTTACATATTAGAGTTTATGTGAAAGTCTTTTTTCCACTTGACCCAAAAGACCCCACATGAGATGAAGGATTATGTGCTTTGTTAATTTGATATTACATAGTTCGCAACCCAAACAGCTTTAGCTTTAGAGTAATATGGCTCTTGGCATGAAACTAGAGTTTGGAAGATACCAGCTAGCTGGTCATATCGGATTATGACATATCTCTTTTGTTAATGTTTTCTACACAAAAAACTTGGCACTCATTAAAAAGGTTTTTCCGTCGACAAGATAATTGGACATAAAAATTGCTGAATTTTGCATGGACCTTTTGTCTCATAACTGATCCCGTTTTAATGGGAAAAAGCTTAGATAATGACACAGCGGCGTAGGGCTCTGACAAGAGCCATACAACTTTTCCCCCCTCTTTTTCTTGATTATTTTTCTTCTTTCATTTTCCTTTCATTTATTTACTCGACAACTTCCATTATTACTGTATCTCCTTTTAAGGCTTTTCTTCAACTTTTTATTTTTCATGTCATGCCTATATTTTTGGGTTTGTTTTTCGTACAAAGGGGACATTTGAACACCTCAAACTTACAAGTTAAATTACGGTAATTGAATTTGAATCATTAATTTTTTTAGTAGATCACTAATCACTTGCAATACCGAGCAACCCAAAGGGCTTGTAAGGTGATTGATTAAGAGCGAGCCGAGTCATTCCATCTAAACTAATATTTTATCATTTTCTTAAAACATTGGATTGATTCTCTAATAAGAGAAATGATTGATACCCATTACTATGCTAAATAGGAAAGCCTAATTAATAGACTTATCAATCAACTTTTTTTTTTCAGACCGCGACAATGAAGCCCATCGGCTCCACATGCCCCTCTTCAAGACACTAAATGGGAGATTCCGAGTCTCTCCTCACAAACCCCTATTGTCCACGACTAGGCTATTTGTCCCGCACAACTTATCATTCAACTATTTATATTGACATATTCGATCTCGCTCTTAATTTACTTAATAGGAAACCAATCTCACACTTCAATGCTGACTTGAGAGCTTACATTTTCAAGCCCCATTTTTCTCGCACATAGAGCATAGCCCTTGGTATTTGAACCTATGTTTCGGAGGGCTTTGTCCTAAAATAACAATTGAGAAATAATAATTTAGATATTAGCATAAATTTAAGAGGAGGTTCTATCCTATTAATAGTCTATTTGAAAACAGTTAGGTAGTTTATGCTAAACGGTTTATCGGCTAGCTACTGATATTAAACTATCAGCCAGCCTACTATATAGACCAATTCGACCATCAAATCGATGATTCGCTCTGGCCATCTTGTTCTACACCTAGAGTGATCTATATGTATAAAATTTTAATCACTTCGGCACCAACTCTGTCTTCGATCAAATATTCCCAAAATATATGACATTTTTATTGTCTAACAACCATCCAATTTTTAAATGCTTGATCTCTCACTTTTAATATATCATACCGATTAAAATTTCGCACACATAGATCATTTCATGTGTGGAAGAAGGTGGCCGAAACGGATTGTCGATATGATGGTTGAATTGGGCTATGTAATAAGCTAGCCGATGGTTTAATATTAACTCGCTAGCTGATAACATGTTTTCTCACACACCCAATACACACACAACACCCTTTTGCAATCTTCTCTATTTATAGGAAAATTCTATGGCACATATATGCCCGGTTAGGAAACACATGGACCCCACCAAGCCGTCCAAAGGATGCCTAAAATTCTCAATCTCTCTCTCCTGTCCGGATATATTACAGGTAGCATACCGATCAGTTTCTCCTACTCTTTACATACCCCACCGAAAAAAGAAGAGGAAAAATATCCGTACAAAAGTTCCATCAAATAATTTTTTTTATAAAAGCGTTGTTGTTTATATGAAATGCCATTTATTCCAGAACCCCAGTGTACTATATCTTCTCGCTGTTCTTTTAGGTGGTTGTTATTATAATCATTTCGAAAAACAATCGAATATTTAAAAAGGGGGTATTTGGTAGCTTGTCTCTTATCCTAACAGAACAGAAGATGGCAAATGACTTAAAACTCCCCAAAATTAAGGAGGAAGATAAGATAGCTTTGGCTTTTATCAAAGTTTTTTTCTTATTTGTGTTATTTTAACTTGTAAATTGTATATAATATGAGGAGATTACTCTAACTATTATTGTAATTTATTATGAGAGAGATGGATTATGACAAAATTAAACAATTGGACCTTGTTGCGACCGTCGTCATATGATCTTCTATAAAACAAAGCTTCACCAAAACGTTAAATAATATTACCAGCGGACCCACCCCAAAAAGAACTACTAGCATGATAGGAAAAGTAATACTCCAAGATTAAAAAAAAGAATAGACATGATTATAAATTTATTGCCGAAGACGAAACAAAAGACGGAAGAAAGAACAAGACGGTAGGCATGCAATATAACATTGAGTGCAACGTGCATATTCATAGAACTTTCTTAGGTCGTATCTGGAGTTTTGCTTCATAACCGCACCAAAGGTTAAGGGCAATCCATCAACATGCTAATCTCCTTGTTTTCGTCGGTGAGCATAAAATCTCTAACTCTAACCAGAGATTTAATATTAAAGAAAGTACAAATAGTTTATATCTAGTAATTTAACTCTAGTAAACTTCGCAGGTATATTAAACCAACAGAGCCCACAGGGCATGCAACTGCAACAACTGCATTCAACTGAAACTAAACCAAAGCATTCAGCTTCCTAGGATTCTTCTTCATGTAAAGAATTGGTGAAGTGCCTTTGCTGCTACGTCTCAACCTCTTCATTTTGTAATGAAGAAGACAAAGCAAGAGACTGATACCAGAAGGAAACTTTTATTTTGTTGCTGGAGTCGACTTTTTTCTGTTTCGCTGTCGTTGAACATTGCTCTGTTACAAGTAACAGTAACAACAGAAGGTGACGTTTACTTGCGCTGATCTGTAGTGATTGGGAGAAGTCAGGGATGGACCCCTTTTCTTGTCCCTTGATGTTGAAAGATTTATATATGCCAAGAACCAAGTTGGGGTTGGAAGAATGGGGATTTTTCGGATGCATCTCTCCCATTCTCATTATAGTTTCAGCGCCCTTCATTGAATTAGGAGTGGCAAGTAGTCTGGATCCGACCCAGATCTGAATAGACCCGACCGTTGATTGTCGGATATGGCCCAAGTTGGCTTAGACCTTGTACTTCAGTCAATAAAATCATCTCCTTGCTATTCAAAGGACCAGTATAATCCCACATTATCACCGTTAAAGTATCCGTTTTCTGATACAACGTTCGTCAAAGGGAAGAGGATTAATTGTTGTTGTTTGCGCGCAACGGAAAAACCTGATCGCTCCGAGATCCCTTTAACGAATAACTAGAAACAAAGCAAATCAATAACACGAGAGATTTAACGTGGAAAAGTCAAATGGGAAAAACCACGGGGAAAGGGAGAAAACTTTATTAGAACATTAGAGAAACTTTACATAACATTACAACACCCTTTCCTTCAAGATCTCCAACGGATCTACCTTCTTTTCTCTCAAAGTCTTTGCACCTCCCTTAAACCTTATGATCAAACCCTTTTAAAATTTAACCCCAGCATCCTATTTATACCCAAATACAAATCTGAAATATAATAGAAATCTTTAATTTGCGAAACTGCCATCAGATACGTGTTTATCTCGACGACAAACATCTGACCTCAATGGGCAAACGTCTGTTATTATCTTGAGACGGCTCAGTGTAATTCTGACGGCTCGCCAGACGTCTGAAATTACCTATTCTCCTCTGTTCATATGAGACGACTCATATTTATATTGTGCTGGCTCAAAGGTTTCTTCGCAAGGGCCGACAGACGTCTGTCCATTGAGGCCAGACGTCTGAACCTGAAATCTGAAGGTGTGTAGTCTCGTGATATACAAGACACATTTACAACAATCTCCACCTTGGCTTGTATATCTTTATAGCTATCTTGAAAATTTGTTGCATTTGTCTTGCATCCCTTGGTTTTTCCTAGTTCTTTCTGTTTCCCTTTTTGGCACAACTTTAAAACATGAAACTGCGAAATGCCACAGTTTTTCCTCAGAACCGCAAAACTGATGCGACCCTTCTACCGAGATCACAAACCTTCCTCGCATTTGAGTACCTGAATAGAAACCAAGGCTAGCTTGAACTTCTCCGTAGGAATAACTTTCGTTGGCATGTTCGCCGGATTAATCTTAGTATCGATTTTTATCAAATCGACCTCCTTTTCAGCTAACTCCCTTATCTTGTGATGGCGCACGTCGATGTGCTTTGTTCGACTGTGGTATACCTGATTCTTTGCCAGATGAATGGAGTTTTGACTGTCGCAAAACAAAAGAACCGACCCATTCTCGAATCCGAACTCGCCAACTAAACCCTTTAACTACAAGGCTTCTTACGATACTTCCACTGCTGTCATATATTTTGCTTCCGTTGTTGATAGTGCTACGGTATCCTGAAGTGTTGACTTCCAACTGACTGGAGATTCTGTAACTGTATATACATAGCATGTAATTGATCTTCTCTTGTCCAAGTCACCAACGTAATCAGCATCTACATATCTTTACAACTGGCTTGATTTATCTTCTTACTTGCGAAAGAATAAACCGAGATCTTTACTTCTTTTCAAATACCGAAGTATCCACTTTACAGCTTCCTAATGGAGCTTTCCTGGATTTGACATGTACCGACTAACCAAACTTACCGCATAGGATATATCTGGATGTGTGCATACTGTTCACCGCCGGAAACAGAGACGAACCAGGATAGATCGTCTTGCCTGAGTCCTGGGGGCAGATACTATTTGGATTTATCCGTCCACCTCTTCGAAAATACCAAGTTGATTTATGGCACCGTATATCGGAGGTTTGGACGGACGCGACCGTTTTAGCAGACTTTATCAAATTCCCCCTCGTTTGCGGGAGGTTTTTGATTGTAGGGACGCTCTTCCCTGCAGGCGTAAGCCCCTGCAGTTAATTACGTTACCGCATCGCGATAACCACTTTCTCCTGCTCTGGAGGTTTACTTCGTGTCGTGTGTATATTTGTTTTTATTTTGGGTTGCCCGTGGATTGTATATGGAGACTGATTTATGTCTTCGCCCATAGGACGTGGATTATTCCAAATCCGTATATTTTTAGATTTGGATTTGAGTTTGATTTAAGGACCATTAATCTGGTTTAAAATTAAGACCGGCTTAAACATATGAGCACTTAGGCTCGGTTATTATAGTTTAAGAACATCACGGTCCATTATCGCCATGTTTGAGGCGAAGTTTTAGTTTAGGGACGTTTCGGTCCATTATCGCCATTTTGGAGGAGAATATTAGTTTAAGGACGTTTCGGTCTATTATCGCCATTTTGGAGGCAAATATTAGTTTAAGGACGTTTTGATCCAACATTGAACTTGCGCGCACATATATTTGTTACGTGACGAAGTGAACGATGTTGATATGGAATGTGCCCAATTTGAGGCACGATCCGATTTGAGGTGTGCACGTCAATTTGGAAGTGCATCAATATGGGATGATAGGAATTGTTGGTCGTCGGGACCCGCCAGCTCTCTGAAGACGTTGAAGAATTACGACATATATCAGAGGTGTAAAGAGATGTACCCTTGAACCAAATCCCATGTTTGAGGGAAAGAGGTTATGGTGGCCTTAAGAATTTTTGTTAAGAATACGTTAGTCCAATTTGAGACTAAGATCCACTTAACATTTCAGGATCTTCCTTATTTAAGACCCAGCAACATAGCATTTGGACTCAGTTGCAAGACTTTAACAACTTAGCCAATTTGGGCATAGTCTGCTTAGTCTCCCCTCTTTTTTTTGAAAAAAAGTGCTAAGCACTTGTTTGGGATCTGTTTAATCAGCCCTTTTTTTTTGCAAAAAGTGCTGAGCACTTATATGAGTTCAGACGCCTATATATGATCCTGTGGAGCTTTCAGTCATGGGGATTGCCCAACAAGTGTTGAACACTTTACTCCTTTTGTCTTTATATGGAGTGCTAGGCACTCTTTATGGCATCCACGTGGGGAACACGTGAGGCGTTGGGCGCTGCCCAATGAGTGTTGAACACTCGACTGTTTTGGATTGTTTATGGAGTGCTAAGCACTCTTTTCTTCTCTTTTGCGACGCACACATGGGGAGCACGTGCAGCGCTGGGCGCTAGGTGCTAAGCACTCTTCCTTTCTGTAGCGCCCACATGAGGAACGCATGCGGCGCTGGGCGCTGCCTAGTGAGTGCTAAGCATTCCTCTCTGTGGCGCCCACGTGAGGAACACGTGCGGTGCTGGGGCTGCTGATAGCATTTTTGCCCATTACTGATCGATAGGATCTTTGTTTTGCAAGTCTAGGATCAAGCTTTCATTTTTAAGAACCAAGTTTTTTTACGAAAACTAGGTTTCTCTTATATGCTTTGTTTTGATGAATTCAATTCCTGGTTCCTTTCTGAATTTTTTATTCTCAAGTACAAGTTCCTCCCGATGAGAATTAAATTCTCAACTTGTGGGAGACTTGTCTTGTAGATCTTAGATCCAGATAAAGAACTAAGTTCTTCGAGAAGGGTTAGATCTTTAGATGTGTAAATGAGATGTTTTTATCTCTGTTTTTTTCTTTACCTGGAATTTTTAAGGAGGGAGATCTTCTTCCTTAAGAATTTAATTCTCTATTCCTTTTTGAAACTTTCTGTTTTTGTTTTTAGAAGCTTATGGGGTCCTTTATATAGTAGAGACAATTTGGTAATTAGTTTTGAAGAAATCTCTCATTAAGAGATCCCAATTGATTTGGAGTATTTTACGTACCATTGGATATTTGATTCAAGAGTTTCTGTTTTACAGAACATATTTTCTTGTTTCAAACAAGATTGGGGAAATATTTTCCATATGCCGGGTTTTATTCTGTGAAATAGTGATTTTTAATCACCATTGGATTTTTAATCCAAGGGTTCTCTGCTTTATAGAGGGTAATCTTTCTTTTTAGAAAGATTGAGAGAATATATCCCAAAAATAGAATTTTATTCTATTGTCACGCCCCGCTTCCCAGTGTACGGCGAAGTGGACGCGACGAGGTCCGCTATGTATGTACTCAGAAGTACATACGCTAAGCGTAACTAAGCAATATAAAATATTACACAAGAGACAAGAGTATAAAAAGAACAGCAACTTTTATTTATTAACATTCTTTGTACAATACATGAAAGGAAATACAACAGAAATAAAAGATGCCTAAACAGTGGCATAACAGGAAATGAGAAGTACAGAAAGGAAAAGTGTACAATGAAACTACAGTGCAGGGTCTTCAGTAAACTGCTCCAAGTCTTCTTGCGATGGCTCAATCTTGGCCGGGTCCAAATCACCTGACGACATTCAAAGAAGAGAGAAACAGAATGTCGTCAGCGAACAGGTCGCTCGGTAAGTCCCAAAGATAAGAGAGGAATAGACAGAGAGTAAGAGAGGGAGAGTGTAGCTTTTAATATTGTATTATAATATTGTAATGTTGTATTAACGCTGTTGTTTGTAGCCTGGTACAGAAGATGCCAGTGTATACGAGGGGAGTCCCACTTACACCGGGGACTTTGGTAACTGTAGTACAAGGCTCCGTCGATAATACCACGGAACAACGGCATGGATGTAATTACGTCTTAAGTGACCACCTCGTGCCACCTTTAACATATTCCGTACCAGTCTACCCCTTAAACCCCGCGATGTCTTGTTTGTATTGTTATCTTGTAAAATTGTGTTGATTGTATGAGTGATTAACTGACTGACCGAAACCATGATATCTGGGAACAGTTATAACCATAGAGTCATGTAAATGGAATACTGGAATCATGTAGAAGGAATATCCATGGTTCGGTTCGGTCAAGTTACATAGATTGTTAACTGGATTCAGGGATTCATGTATTCATCTTGAGTTGGAATATGAAAGAATATAGATTGACTTGAATCATTTTCAAGTCAGAAATAGTCAGACTCTAACCCGAGTCAGACTAAAAGAAAGTGGGTTGAAGTTCAATAATTGTTAGGGGCCTTGTTGTAATTTACAAAACTTGAGGGGGTTTTATGTAAAAAGTACTATTGTATAGTTTTCAAGATACACCTCAAGTATTTAATTATCGTCTTTATGTATATACAACAATTTAATGATCAAGATAAATATGTATACACGTTCGAATAGCATGAAATGAGTCAAGTATATTATTCGAGTAACTACCATAAACAATGCTGTAAAGAAATATTATGTACGACTAATTAATCAAGTTGAACGAATGCGAAATATAAACAGAAATATGGCTCTAAATGTTTTGCATGCGTGAGTTCCAGTTTTACCTAAATATGACTACCGGTTTGAGAGATATATATGTTTTCGTATCGTCGCGCAAAACATATCAGAATCTATTCGGCACCGTCACATATTTTTAAAACGCAGTTTGAGTTAATTTGTTTCAGGTTTCAGGTTACGAAAATTATTAGAAAATTGTAGGTATTTCGATGTACTTATCGAAAACACCAAGATTCACATGATTTGGATTTCTGAAGCTCTAGTTATGATCATTTTAATATCAGCATTTAAAACAGAAATTCAGATTTCTGGACAGCAACTATATATTCTATTGCAAAGCCTATATCAGGTTGTTTCATGCATTCCTAAGTAATATAATATACAGAAAATTATAGTTCTATCAATGGTGCATCTACACATCTAAATTTTGTCACAAACGGACATCGGGTGTTCAAGTTATGTCCAATTTAAAAACAGTGTGCGAATCGGAACAGATTCTGTCCAGATCCGTCACTTAATATTGTAACACAGTTTTCTATATTTTACGTCGGTTTTCAGTAAAAATATAAAACTAATAAAATCTAGTTCATTCGATGTAGATATCAAAAACACATGAGTTTGCTCAATTTGGATACCGGTATACCAAGTTATATGTCGTAGAAATTGACCGATAACTGCAGTTTTCTGTTTTACGATCAGTGAATAAATACGATGTAATTCCTAAACCGTTATGCGGATCGATCTAAAATTTTTACAGAGTGTATAAAATAATATATTCTATTATAATTAAATTTCATGAAATTTTCAGAATTAAAAATTAATTTATAAAAATTATTTTAAAAACTAAACGTATTGATATGTCATATGTGAGAAATGAGAAAACCAAGGTATTTATTCGTAACTTCAATTTTTTTTTTTTTTACAAACTTTAAATAAAGTGATTTAAAATAAAACAACAAACATTCAATCCTAATTGGTCACTATGAAATCTTAACATGTGAATTGGGAGTAATGAAAAAGACTTTACAAACAATATATGTGTGTATGTTTGTGTATTCATTATTTATATATGTATCCGTTTAATTAATTATTTAGGAACAATGATATGTCAATGGAAGTTTTTCATGGTAATATAAAACAAGAGAAATATAAAGAGAAGAAGAAAGAGATGGAGGGAAGGAAGGAGAGAAGGGACTTACATATACAAGCCGGTATTGTCACCGGGCTTGTCTATCCGCCGACAGTCTCGCGTTACTAGCGAGACCTTCTTGAAGAGTTCTTCATGTTCTTCTTCTTGGACTTTAGGTGAAGAGGGAGAAATGAGAGATAGAAAAATATGAGAAAGGAAAAGATGGAGGAGGACAATTAAGATGGTGTAATGGTGAATTATGTATAATAATATATGCATTTAACATAAGAATTAAAAGAGAAATGAAAGGTCACCATTCATTTTGGAAATGAAAGGTCTCATTTGTAGGTTATGAGAAGAATAAAAAAAATAATAAAAAATTATTGCAAGAATGGGGATTTGAACATGTGACTTATGGAATAACAATGCAAGGACTTATCCAATGAGCTATAAGTTTGTTCATGCACATATTTAATTAGAATTAAATATATGATGTTGCTTAAAAAGAAAATGGGCTTTTTAGATGGGCTATGGAGAATAAGAATAATGGATTTGGGTTAAATATTTATGAAAGGAAAAAATAAGAATGAGAAGTTAAAAACTTAAATATAAGAAAAAGAAATTGTACCTAGAAAAAAAATACATAATAGATTGAGGAATAAAATAATAATAAATTTAATAGAAAGAGGAAAATACCAAGTACAAATAAATACGGTATATTTTTGAAGAGGGATAATACAAATGTATAAAGATTTTGGGGTCATTACATTCTACCCTCCTTAAAAAAATTTCGTCCTCGAAATTTGTAAAAGGAAAGTGTAACAGTTTCAAAACAATTTGGTGATTGTGAGTGAAAGAATAGAGTTAGGATAGATTCAACGGATATGAAATGATAAGATTCAAGGAATATGAAATGGTAAGATTCAAGGAACATGATTGTAAAGAATGTTTTAGTTGCTGCATCTTGTGTTATATTGCTTAGGTTGTTCACGCAGACCAGAACTGCATGACAGGGATTCACACAGCTCTAACCTGCATGGGCCACCAACAAAACCTGTCACGCCCCGCTTCCCAGTGTACGGCGAAGTGGACGCGACGAGGTCCGCTACGTATGTACTCAGAAGTACATACGCTAAGCGTAACTAAGCAATATAAAATATTACACAAGAGACAAGAGTATAAAAAGAACAGCAACTTTTATTTATTAACATTCTTTGTACAATACATGAAAGGAAATACAACTGAAATAAAAGATGCCTAAACAGTGGCATAACAGGAAATGAGAAGTACAGAAAGGAAAAGTGTACAATGAAACTACAGTGCAGGGTCTTCAGTAAACTGTTCCAAGTCTTCTTGCGATGGCTCAATCTCGGCCGGGTCCAAATCACCTGACGACATTCAAAGAAGAGAGAAACAGAATGTCGTCAGCGAACAGGTCGCTCGGTAAGTCCCAAAGATAAGAGAGGAATAGACAGAGAGTAAGAGAGGGAGAGTGTAGCTTTTAATGTTGTATTATAATATTGTAATGTTGTATTAACGCTGTTGTTTGTAGCCTGGTACAGAAGATGCCAGTGTATACGAGGGGAGTCCCACTTACACCGGGGACTTTGGTAACTGTAGTACAAGGCTCCGTCGATAATACCACGGAACAACGGCATGGATGTAATTACGTCTTAAGTGACCACCTCGTGCCACCTTTAACATATTCCGTACCAGTCTACCCCTTAAACCCCGCGATGTCTTGTTTGTATTGTTATCTTGTAAAATTGTGTTGATTGTATGAGTGATTAACTGACTGACCGAAACCATGATATCTGGGAACGGTTATAACCGTAGAGTCATGTAAATGGAATACTGGAATCATGTAGAAGGAATATCCATGGTTCGGTTCGGTCAAGTTACATAGATTGTTAACTGGATTCAGGGATTCATGTATTCATCTTGAGTTGGAATATGAAAGAATATAGATTGACTTGAATCATTTTCAAGTCAGAAATAGTCAGACTCTAACCCGAGTCAGACTAAAAGAAAGTGGGTTGAAGTTCAATAATTGTTAGGGGCCTTGTTGTAATTTACAAAACTTGAGGGGGTTTTATGTAAAAAGTACTATTGTATAGTTTTCAAGATACACCTCAAGTATTTAATTATCGTCTTTATGTATATACAACAATTTAATGATCAAGATAAATATGTATACACGTTCGAATAGCATGAAATGAGTCAAGTATATTATTCGAGTAACTACCATAAACAATGCTGTAAAGAAATATTATGTACGACTAATTAATCAAGTTGAACGAATGCGAAATATAAACAGAAATATGGCTCTAAATGTTTTGCATGCGTGAGTTCCAGTTTTACCTAAATATGACTACCGGTTTGAGAGATATATATGTTTTCGTATCGTCGCGCAAAACATATCAGAATCTATTCGGCACCGTCACATATTTTTAAAACGCAGTTTGAGTTAATTTGTTTCAGGTTTCAGGTTACGAAAATTATTAGAAAATTGTAGGTATTTCGATGTACTTATCGAAAACACCAAGATTCACATGATTTGGATTTCTGAAGCTCTAGTTATGATCATTTTAATATCAGCATTTAAAACAGAAATTCAGATTTCTGGACAGCAACTATATATTCTATTGCAAAGCCTATATCAGGTTGTTTCATGCATTCCTAAGTAATATAATATACAGAAAATTATAGTTCTATCAATGGTGCATCTACACATCTAAATTTTGTCACAAACGGACATCGGGTGTTCAAGTTATGTCCAATTTAAAAACAGTGTGCGAATCGGAACAGATTCTGTCCAGATCCGTCACTTAATATTGTAACACAGTTTTCTATATTTTACGTCGGTTTTCAGTAAAAATATAAAACTAATAAAATCTAGTTCATTCGATGTAGATATCAAAAACACATGAGTTTGCTCAATTTGGATACCGGTATACCAAGTTATATGTCGTAGAAATTGACCGATAACTGCAGTTTTCTGTTTTACGATCAGTGAATAAATACGATGTAATTCCTAAACCGTTATGCGGATCGATCTAAAATTTTTACAGAGTGTATAAAATAATATATTCTATTATAATTAAATTTCATGAAATTTTCAGAATTAAAAATTAATTTATAAAAATTATTTTAAAAACTAAAGGTATTGATATGTCATATGTGAGAAATGAGAAAACCAAGGTATTTATTCGTAACTTCAATTTTTTTTTTTTTTACAAACTTTAAATAAAGTGATTTAAAATAAAACAACAAACATTCAATCCTAATTGGTCACTATGAAATCTTAACATGTGAATTGGGAGTAATGAAAAAGACTTTACAAACAATATATGTGTGTATATTTGTGTATTCATTATTTATATATGTATCCGTTTAATTAATTATTTAGGAACAATGATATGTCAATGGAAGTTTTTCATGGTAATATAAAACAAGAGAAATATAAAGAGAAGAAGAAAGAGATGGAGGGAAGGAAGGAGAGAAGGGACTTACATACACAAGCCGGTATTGTCACCGGGCTTGTCTATCCGCCGACAGCCTCGCGTTACTAGCGAGACCTTCTTGAAGAGTTCTTCATGTTCTTCTTCTTGGACTTTAGGTGAAGAGGGAGAAATGAGAGATAGAAAAATATGAGAAAGGAAAAGATGGAGGAGGACAATTAAGATGGTGTAATGGTGAATTATGTATAATAATATATGCATTTAACATAAGAATTAAAAGAGAAATGAAAGGTCACCATTCATTTTGGAAATGAAAGGTCTCATTTGTAGGTTATGAGAAGAATAAAAAAAATAATAAAAAATTATTGCAAGAATGGGGATTTGAACATGTGACTTATGGAATAACAATGCAAGGACTTATCCAATGAGCTATAAGGTTGTTCATGCACATATTTAATTAGAATTAAATATAAGATGTTGCTTAAAAAGAAAATGGGCTTTTTAGATGGGCTATGGAGAATAAGAATAATGGATTTGGGTTAAATATTTATGAAAGGAAAAAATAAGAATGAGAAGTTAAAAACTTAAATATAAGAAAAAAAAATTGTACCTAGAAAAAAAATACATAATAGATTGAGGAATAAAATAATAATAAATTTAATAAAAAGAGGAAAATACCAAGTACAAATAAATACGGTATATTTTTGAAGAGGGATAATACAAATGTATAAAGATTTTGGGGTCATTACATCTATGATTCAATTTTGGGAATGTTTTCTCTTGACAGAATTTAATTCTGTATTTTTGATGATTTATCATCTCCATTGGATTTTTGATCCAACGACTCTATTTAACAGAGTATAATAATTCTACCTGAGCGCCGGTGTTCACATGTTGTGCACGTGAGGCGCCACTTGAGAGTTTTAACTCTTATAAATTCTTTTTGTGCTTTGTACACTGGCGCCCGCGTGAGGAGCACGCGCGGCGCTATATGAGAGTTTTAATTCTTATTTAATCTAATAGATTCTTTTGTACTTTGCACACTGGCGCCTGCGTGAGGAGCATGTAAGGCTCTGCCTCATTAATTTTGAACAGAGCTTTACTCTTTTATTGGAGGAAACACATACCATATCATACATAAGTGATCCCACTGTGCTTACATATAGTATTCGAGATATTTGTTCCTTCTCCTCAGATTTCGGACACTCCTTGGAGGATAAGTTGAAATGACCGGCGATAGGGATACTCACATTTCTTGAGTCTTTCATGCTGAATCTCTTCAACACATTCTCAATATACTTTCTTTGGGATACCCATAGCTTTCCAGCCTTCCTGTCTCGAAAAATCTCCATCACAAGAATTTTCCTTGCTTCACATAAATCCTTCATGTTAAATTTTGTACTCAATGAAGGTTTGAACGTCTTTATTTCCGCCATGCTCTTAGCAGTAATTAACATGTCATCAACATATAAGAATAGATATATCGATGGGCCATTTTTAAGCCGCTTCGAGTACATGCAGTTGTCATACTCGCATAGAGAGTAGTTGGTCTTCATCATAAAAGAATCGAAGCGCTTGTACCACTGCCTTTGAGACTGTTTCAACCCATATAGAGATCTCTTGAGTTCACATACGTGTTCCTCCTTACCGGGCTCCACGAGTCCTTCAGGTTGCCTTATGAAGACAGTCTCTTCCAACTCACCATGCAGAAAGACTGTTTTCATATCCATTTACTCCAACTCTAAATTCTGAACCGTTACCAGTGTCGACAAAACTCAAAAAGATGTATACTTGACTATAGGAAAGAAAATCTCGCAGTCAACCCCCTCCTTTTGAGCACAACGCTTCGCAACTAATCTTGATTTGTATCGCTCAACCTTTTTCCTAAATACCCACTTGCAGTCATTAGTTCTTTTTTCCTTCGGTAGCTTAATCAACTTCCACGTGTCATTCTTTTGAAGTGACTCCATCTCCTCTGTCATCGCAACAACTCATCGATCCCTATTTTCTTGCTCAATGGCCTCCTGATAATTACTGAGATCTCTGTTTTCAGTGACTAAAGAAAATGCGAGCATATCTTCGAAACTAAACCTGACTGGTGCCTTATGTGGATGTGTTGATCTCCATAACGTTGTTGTCTGTGGATCCTGCTGGGGTTGGTTCTCACTTTCTATCTCTGTATTTTGCCCGTTCACCTCTACATCAATAGACTGAAATTGTGCTTCAGTGTCCGTATCTTTACGAATGCCAGATACTCCACTTCTACTAGATCATTGTTGTCTGATGCTCAACTTGCCTCCTTATTTTCTTCAACCACGTCTTTCAATATGGATGACTCATCGAAGATCACATCTCGGCTGGTGAACGCCCTTTTGTTTTCCGGATTCCATAACTTGTAGCCTTTTACTCCAAATTTGATTCCCAAGAAAACACACATTTTTGACTTTAACTTCAGTTTGGTCTTATCCTTCTAATTCACGAGTGAGTAAGCAGAGCATCCAAACACTCGTAATGAATCATAACTGGCTGGCTATCCTCTCCATACTTCTTCGGGGATCTAAAGAATATATGGCTGTAGATGGAGACCTATTAACCATATAGCACGCATGACTTATCACCTCTGCCCAGAAGTTCTCCGGAAAGCCGGATTGCAACCGCATACTTCTGGCTCACTATAATAGTGTTCTGTTCATGCGCTCCGCTATCCCATTTTGCTCTGGAAGTCCTGGAACTGTCCATTGTCGTTCTATACCCGGTTCTTTACAGTGGTCTTGAAACTCCTTCGAGGTATATTCTCCTCCATTATCTATCCGCAAGTATTTCATCGATCGCCCCTTTTGCTTCTCAACAGCCGTTTTCCATTCCTTAAATCTGGCAAACACATCTGACTTGTGTTTGAGGAAATAAACACATACCTTGCATGAGAAGTCAATGAAAGTGACATGGTATATGATATCTTCCTTTGATGGAACCGGTGATGGCCCCCATACGACTGAGTGTATATAGTCGAGAATTTTTTCGGTCTTGTGCACGGCTTTGCTTGATGCCGACTTTATGTTGCTTCCCCATCGTGCAACATTTACAGAAGTTCTGCTTGCATGTGGTAATCCCTTTAAGCAACTCCCTTCTGTGCAATTCACAAAGACCTCTCTCACTTATGTGGCCAAGACATATATGCCACAATTTTACGGTATCCTCCACCTGTTTCTCTTTAGCCATGGCTACAACACCAATAAGTGTGCTGTCATCTAAACGATACAAGTTTTTCGGTTGTTGTCCCTTCATGACCACTAGGGCATCCCTGATAACCTTTAACACTCCATCTTGACCTACGAACTTGCATCCTGCTGCATTCAATGCTCCTAGAAAAATCAGATTCTTCTTCAATTCCGGAACGTGTCTCACGTTCACAAGTGTTTGCACCACACCATCAAACATGAGAAGTTTGATGTTCCCTATACCAATGGCCTTGCAGGCCACATTGTTCCCTATAAGAACACGGCTACCATTGAACTCCTTATAGGTGTCCAACAACTCTTTTTTGGGGCACATATGATATGAACATCCGGAGTCAAATATATATAAGCATCAGAATTTTCCTCCTTCTCGGTATGTACCGTGAGTACATCACACGGTGCTTCTTCTTCTGCTTCTATCGCAACACTAGCTTGATCCGAACTACCTTGTACTGGCTCTTTTATCCCTCTTCTCCAACCACTGTTTGTACTTTTGATATTACTTCTTCCTATGCCCTGGCTGTTTGCAAAAAAATACATGGTTCGCTATCTTGCCCTGATGATTTAGATTTTCCCTATTGCTCTTGCCTTCGTCTTTTGTCTTCGATCTTTCCCTTTAACCGGCAAACCTTGATGACTCTTTGATGGATTTGATTTCATGATCTCATTGTTGAGAAGCATAGCTGTAAGTTCATCCATTTTGAGAGTCTCCTTCCTATAGAGAATTGTTGTCACTAAGTGTTGATAAGATATTAGAAGCAAAGAAAGGAGCAAAAGCTCTTCTTCTTCCTTCTCTAATTTTACCTCAAGACATAGAAGATCAATGACCATCTTATTGAATCTATTCAAGTGGTCGTGAATTGGAGTACCTTCCTTCATACGTAGATTATAGAGTTGCTTCTTTAAATATAGCTTGTTAGACAAAAAATTTGTCATATACAAGCTCTCTAGTTTCAATCATAAACTTGCCACAGAAGTTTCTTTCATGACGTTGTACATCACGTTGTCCGCCAGACACAGCTCTTTCATACACCGTGCCCTCATCCATGTCTTCTAATGTATCATCTGCCATGTCAGTAGGTTTCTTACCGCCAAGCTCTTCTCATGTATCAACAGCCCTTCTTTTATAAGAAATGCCTTAACCCTTCTCTGCCATATCAAGAAGTTCCCTTTGACATTAAATTTTTCCATCTTGAACTTGGTGCTATTGACCTTGTTATTCGTCGTCTTTAATTCCGAAGCAGAAAACCTTCTCTCGGATCCTTATAAAACAATATCTTTATAATCACAATCTAAGAAAATGGGGAGCGGACACAAGCGTCGCTATCCATCGTAAACTTGGATTGTAAAACCAAAGAACAAAGGCTCTAACACCAATTGTTGTTACACGCAGTGGAAAACCCCGATCGATCCTAAAATCTCTTTAACGAATAACAACTAGAAACAACGCAAATCAATAACACAAAAGATTTAACATGGAAAACCCAAATGGGAGGAAAGGGGAGAAAATTTTATTAGGACTTAAGAGAACTTTAAAGAAGATTACAAAATCCTCTCCTTCAAGATCTCCAGCGAGATCTACCTTTTTCTCTTTCAAAGTTCTTCTTAATGACCAACTTGATCTCTTATGAAGCCGTCTTTGCGTCTCCTTTAAACCTTATGATCAAGCCCTTTTTAAAATTTAACCATAGCATCCTATTTATACCCAAATACAAATCTGAAATATAATAAGAATCCTTAATTTACGAAAATGCCATAAGATACGCGTTTATCTCGACGACATACGTCTGACCTCAATAGGTAGACGTCTATTCTTATCTTGATAGGGCTCGGTGTAATTCTGAGACGGCTCACAAGACGTATGGAATTACCTATTCTTCTCTGTTCATATGAGACAGCTCATATTTATGTTGAGCCGGCTCAAAGATTTCTTCACGAGAGCCGACAGACGTCTGTTCATTGAGGCCGTTGAGGCCAAATATCTGAACCTGAAATCTGATGGTGTGTAGTCTCATGATACAGAAGACACCTTCACAACATTAATAATGGGAAAAGTAAGCAAATAAATTTTATCGAACGAAAAGAAAGATGCAGATTGTGACCATGTAACATAGACATATACTGAAATAAGTAATAGCGCAAGTGACGGGAGAAATTAGTAAGGTTATCATAATTTCAGCCAAAAAAAACACCATCTTATTTATATATAAGACAGGTGTACACATGAACAACAGAATTGTGAATAATTCAACTGATATCCATAGTTTCTATTATTTCAAAATACATTTCCAGACTATGAGACATGTTATCAAAATATAGCTTCTCAGTTACCTGCAATTTGCCTTCGCATCTGCGAGCTTCTTCTTTGAGCAGATGCAGCATTATATCTTTCTCCTTTCAAATCCATTGGCGGTTTTTATCGCACCATTGTCTCGGAGTTCCATGAAGCACAAAACGGATTCTATCATGGTTGACTAATAAGTTTTCAACAGCTCTTTTAATAACAGTCTTATCAGTTAAATAAGCTCCGTTACTGTTCAAGCCAACATCAACGTAATGAATCTCAGAGATGCTGGGTAAAAGTTCGTCTTTTGAGCTTGAACAGATGCGATCGCTGATATCATGAAATAGTACAGGCTTTGCGTGGGCAAGTTCTGCTATGATTTGGTTAACAACAGCCCCACCCTTGCTAAATCCGAGGATGCAGATTGTTTTGGGTGGAGCATGTGATTGAGGAGCAGAAGATTGCATGGTGGTATCTGTAGGGCTGCTTGATAATATGCCTCTAATCTGATTACAAGCAGAAAATTTATATTGCGAGAAGTATAATTTTCGAAAATAGAATTCAAAGCCCAAAACTAAAGGAGATTCAAAACGGAATATATTCAAAATATTTGACAAAACAAAATTTATGCTATAATAATTTGTTCTTCTCAGTAACAAACTTGTCTTGTTTGATTACCTCCCTCCACCCCTCCCTGTGAACAACACATAGCTATTAGTTTGTTGATTTAATATTATATCACAATATAGGGATGCACAAACATAAATTGTTTTATATATATTACGAGTCTATGTGAGATGCATGCACATTAAAAGAAGCAAAAAAATATCAAATACAACAGAATCCTCAAAGTTATGTGAGCATACAAGTGTATGCGATGGAATTGGACATAGTGCTGAGGGTGCTAACTTCCTACTTTGCATTATTGCATAAAGATGAATACTTGTTATTGTATTTTAATCAGATTTCTCAGAGGACCGTTTTAAAAAAAACTACCAACTTCGATGAAACAGCTTAGCATACATATGGACAAAGTAATGTTGCCCGGAACGTGGAACGTTCCGGTAAGCGGAACGAAAACGGGAACGTGGAACACCACTTGTTATGAAACCCGGTACAATAAGAATAGATTTCTTCCATATGCTTATATAAGATGGAAAACATACCTCTAGAAAGTGAAGTATTTGTGGATCGTTTGTATGTTTGTGTGTATTGATTTATAATATACATATATATAATTCAATTTCTATTGCTAAAAATACATATTTTTTATTATAATCTAACACAAACCCAATTAAATGCCTCATTTAACATAAATATTTAATGGGTTCGATCTAAACAGTTATTCTTCCGATCCGGAACGATAGTGTTCACGAATTGGTCACGATAGTTCCAATTCACAATTCGGTAGTGGTATAGCGATTTACGGTAGCATAAGGACAAACGTCTAGTTGATACGGATGCTCCCAAGTATAAAATTCAAATCTAATAAATACGGGGGTGCGCTCATTAACCCCAAGATATTCCAGTGTTTTCATAACAGGAACGAGTTCCCCTGGGATCCTATTCCTAATAATTTAATTAAGCATTTTCCCCATTTGTACTTCTCTTAAATTTCTTCCGCACACAACTTTTACGAAGAACCAGTTAAAGATAATTGGCAGGAAAATATGTAGGGGGAAACATATTTTCTAGGAGCATTCTTAGGACCATAGGGTGACAGTGTATCCTTTCAAGCACCATATAGTGAAATCAGGGCAAAATTGTAATTATAAAACAGATTATTTGGCAACATTTTCGAAGATATTGTGAAAACTTAAACTCTATGCATGTCAATTTTTAAACTTGGAAGAAAACAAAATATGTTAAAGACGGAGGCTTGAAACTCCGTGCATGCCAGCCGTTAAAATCTAAAGAGCGCACATTTTTAAATTGAGTCTAGCATGATTTACATGGAGGTTTCATAAAGGATGCATTGGACGACTTACTAAACTTGCTATTCAAGAAAGCTACATCTTTCAACAAGTTTTCTACCTTGGAGACTAAGAAAATTGTGAATTAAACATCTGCGTAGTTTTTGGTTGTGTCGAGCATAGATTTCTCAGTCCAGCTATCGTACTCGTATGGAGTATCACTCTATCAAAAAGCATTACTTGGTGACGCCATTGTGTTGTTTTAATATAATGTTCAAAGGGCAAACCATCCTACTAGGGATCAATTGCGTCAAGTAATTTTATCATTAGAAATCGTTCCGTTGAATCTTGAATGAACACACATTTCTTAGGACCTGCACTCCATAGAAAACCTAATTATATAAACTTGTGCATGCTTCATAAATCTTTCGATTCTATTTTAACCACTAATCCTCCACTATGAGATGAAAAAACAATTGACATCTATACAAATCATAATTTTTACAAAAAATTTCATAGATATGAAAGTTTACGCACAACTTTTGCATAATCTCCTTGAGCTTTATTATTCATGCACATGAATTATTCTAATGTATACGTTGTTCGATTCTTAATTAGAGAAAATAAACGTAACCCTAAAATAGGATAAAAGCCTAAAATAGGATAAAACCATCTGCTGCTTCATCCGTTAATTTGGTACACAATAAACTCCATGTGCATATATATGCATCACACGCGTGCTAAATACTAGTGTGCTTGTATCTCATCGTAAAGTAATTAGGCAGAAAGCAATGTACCAACATCACAATTTTTTAATGGAATATAAGTTCTTTACTTAAATTCATTAGCGGCACTCTAGATTTCTATGCTTTTAAGTGCGCGTGCGCACACCCAAAAAAAGGGGAAAAAGGTGGGGGGGGCCTTCAAAACCCTTTTCCCCCTCGCCGGTCTAATAATTATAATAGGCTTTTCATCACTACTTATAGAAAATGCATTGGTTTCATACAACCACTTTATTGCTAATATCAATGCTCTTCAGTAATTAGCGTTGCCTGCAATGTTTGCATGCTTAGCCAAAAAACATTTGCTCGAGCGGCAATGACACTACCCCACTTTGTGAACCTCTCATTTGCAATGGCAAAGAGGATTTTCAACCAATTATGTAGCGAAAGTTTTCATGGGCCTAGAGGCCCGAACCCCCACCCACCACAAAAGCCTACGGGCTGTTCAAAAAAAAAATTACAGCTTAGCAGTAGTTTAACCTCGCTGCACATTTTAATTTTGCAAAAGAACTCTAGGAATTCAGAAGTTTATACATCACATTTTGTTATACCCAAGCATGCATGCTTTCCGCAATCTGCATATAAATAATGCTCTCCCTCTGTAACTTTACATTCGTAAACTGTATACTCATTTGAATGTGTCTTCTTCACATATGCATCAATCTAATGCTAGAATTTAATTTTTTAAATGTTATCTTCATCTTGAAGTATTGCCGAAGCAGCAGGCTGAGTGCTGCTCATTGCACCCGCCTGAAATCTAATTTTACAAATTACAAAATTAAGAAGTACAGAAAGGCGAGGCTCTGGTCCATAACTAGGAATATGCCATAATCCTAAACTTCTAAGAACCTTTAATACTATCATTACTCATTGAATTTTGAATTTTTTTTAATCTACAATGTAATAATGCTGCGGCCAGTGAAAAGAATTGATTATCATTTCATCCTTATCAATCTCAACTAAATTGTATGCTCATAATTGTTAAAATTAATACTTTTTCTCAAATCCTCTTTGGAAAGCCATAACATTTTGTTAGATAAGATAAATTACTGAAATAATTGTTAAAATTAATACTTTTACAAAATGAAATATTTTCAAAAAATTTCCTATGAAATCACTCACATAAAATAATATAAACTATGAATCGAAAAGATTTAGAATGCGTGTAGATGTGAGTCACGCAGTTGACTGCACTGCTCTAAAAACGTATAAACCACCCTCCGTACAGATTTTTGCCGACACACGTTTCCAAGATACAACACTCTCGGCCCGTCTGATTCCCCCGTTGAGTACGAATCACAAGAGAAGCTTGGTTTTGATATCGTTGTCAATTAGTATCCAATGAAATAAAATAAATCAAGAGATTTTCTCAAATCGGATTTTGTATGGAAGACTCAGTGAAGGAATTGCTCTCTGTATGCACAAAGTTACAAACAGATAACAGTTTAAGGTTTTGTATGCTGTGGGATTATTCTTTTACTTCTCTGCTGAAGTCTATTTATAGACTTCATAAGTAACTGTTAACTTCCAATGGTTATTTTAAAAAGTCGTATCTCTATCCTCAACGGTTGAGAGCATACCTTCGATTTGAAATTCAAACTAAGAAATATCTGTCAATAACTGCTATGTCAAACGTCTGGTGCCAGATGTTTGCAGTTCAAAATTTTCTTCACCAGAGCTCTGTAGTTCAAAATTTTCTATACCGGACGTCTGTCTGTAGTTCAGAATTTCCTATACCAGACGTCTATACCATACGTCTGTGGTTCAGAATTTCCTATACCGGACGTCTGTTTAGACGTCTCTGAAATAGAAACAAAAATTTGAAAATGGAAATTTCCAACAACAGACGTCTGTAGTTCAAAGAATTCTTAAGGAGACGTCTGCTTAGACATCTCTGAAATTTACTTTGCAACTTAGCCCTGACATCTTCACAACAGTAATTTTGAATCTTTTAATCATAATCCGATTTAATAAATCCATCAAAACAAAATAATTAATATTAAACTATTTATAAAATATATAGATTAAATCGGAATAATATAACATTCCCCCACAAAAGTTCAAAATTATAATATATAGTATAATATACATTTATTTAAAAGGATGAAATGATAGAACAAAAGTAATCAAAACAAAAACAAAATGGATACAACTTAAAGTGTATAAATACAGTTGCACGAAACTTGAACAAGCATTTTAGTGTTGACTGTGCTTGACTGAAGAATAATAGTAATCATAAGTTTGATCTTGAAAACTATTTCTTTTTGCCGGTCATTTATATATCACACACATAATAAGAGACATACGATATCTTAGTATGCGGGTGTGCGCTTTTAATGGCCATGCGCAGAACATTGATTCTCATGAAACTACCAGAGATTAACCTAAATCTTCCAACTGCGGCCTCATGACGCTTCACTTAAGTGATGTCTCAAGAGGTACCAAATACGAAAAATACCTCAACAAAATTATGTCTTCGACACTATTAAAAATATATACTTATCCTTACGTCATCAATAAAGCACATTCATTCACCATAAGGATAAGTCGGGAATAAATCCTTAATAAAATTTGTACTCTTCAGGTCACATCAAGAGTTTTGTTTTTCCTATTGGAAATATCTATCATGGATCTCCAGTCAAAGAGGTTGGGTTCCTGCTCTTGGTGATGTATGTATAGGCTTTAAACCCATCCCCCTAGATCTAAGTAAGACATGGTTCTTGTTAAGACCCTTGGTCAAATTATCCGCTAAATTTTGCTGAGAATATACAAATAATAATGATATAACATTATTATCCTTGTGTTCTTTTATTGTCGAATATCTGATTTGCAAATATCGATTCATTTTCCTATTGCAATTTTCTTGATTTAATAAATCCAATAAGGATCACAGTTTACACTATGGCAGATATAGGTTTCGGAACACAGTAATTGCGAGATTAAATTTTTGATCCATTCCACTTCTTTACAAGTTGTATTTGACGCAATTAATTCGGAGTCTAATGTGCTCCTAGCAATAACAGTTTGTTTTGTAGATCCCCAAATGACGGCTGCACCGCCAAGTAAGAATACATAGCCGCTGGTGGATTTCACATCGAGTGAATCAGTTACCCAGTTTGTGCCGTTGTATCCTTCGATTATATTAGAAAAACCGAAATAAAACAAACTATAATCTAATGTTCCTTTTAGGTATTTAAAAATTCTTTCAAGAGCACACCACCAGCATACTAATAATCTTTATTTGGGTTACCAGTGTATCTACCAAGTCAAGAAACATAAGAAATATCGGGTCATAGTACGATTAGCTACATAAAGTAAACTACCAATTATTTGTGCATATTTATTTGTAATACAAGTTCACCACTATTTGTAGTAAGATGTAAGATTGAATCAAAAGGTGTGGAAATATGTTTGATATTAAAATAATTAAATCTCTTAAGCATTTTCTCAATAGCATGCGATAAAGTTAAAGCAATACCATTGTTACATCTAATTAGTTTGATACCAAGAATAATATCTGCATCACCTAAATCTTTCATGTCAAAGTTAGAAGTATTGTTCTACATGATTTATTATTTTAAGTGATGTACCAAATAATAAAATATCATCTACATATAATCATAGAATAACATAATCATTTTCAAATTGTTTCAAATAAACACATTTATCATATTAATTAATAACAAAACCGTAATTTAAAATAACTTGATCAAACTTAGTATGCCATTGCTTTGGAGCTTGTTTAAGACCGTAAAGTGATTTAATTAATTTACAAACTTTATATTTTTGGCCTTTAACAATAAGACCTTCTAGCTGCTCCATATAAATCTCTTCTTCTAAATCTCCGTTTACAAATGCAGTTCTAACGTCCATTTGATGAATTAAAAGATCATTAATGGAAGCAAATGCAATCAGAACACACATAATAGTTATACACGCAACGAGAGCATATGTATCGAAGAAGTCAATACCATTTCTTTGTGCATAGACTTTAGCAACCAACCCAGCCTTGTATTTTTCTATATATCCGTCCGTTCTAAGTTTTCTTTTAAAAATCCATTTGCATCCTATAGACTTGTTCCCTTGTGGTAAAGTAGTAACAACCCATGTATTATTTTGAATAATAGAGTCTCTCACTTTGAATAGATTTTTCAAAACGGAGCTTCGTCACTGGACATAGCATCAGCATAACTAGATAGCTCTCCTTCAATCAAATAAGTGAACATACCCTCATCAAAATTCTTTTCTGTCCTAGTTTGGGTTCGGGTGTAGGATGTAAAGGAATTTTAGTTTCACAAGGTTCACTAGAATGAGAGTATTCATCTAAGTTAGAGGGTGTTATAGGTAAAGTGTTGTTAATGTTTGGTTTAAAAGAGAATATTTTCGAAAATGGTTGCATCACGAGATTCTAAAATGGTATTGTAAGATATATCTGGTATATCATATTTAACCACTAAAAATCTGTGTTACTATTTAGGGAAAACCTATAAATACGGAATCTATACTTTTTAGACCTATTTTTCTCTTTTTAGGTTCGGGGATTGAAACATTCGCTAAACAACCCCAAACCTTAAGATAATTAATATTAGGTGATCGATTTTTCCAAAGTTCATAAGGAACACGGTTGCCGAATTTTTGGGGTAGTCTATTTAGAATATAACATACAGATAAAAGGGCTTCCCCCCACATATTCTTAGGAACACTGGAACTTAGTAACATTGAATTTACCATATTTATTAATATTCTATTTTTACTTTCCGCTATGTCATTAGACTGAGGAGAGTAAGATGCAGTCACCTTATGCCTAATGCTGCGCTCTTCGCAAAATATAGTAAATTCATTAGAGGTATATTCACCCCCACGATCCGACATAAATTTTTTAATGGTTTTCTCTTTTTGATTTTCAATCTCGGATTTATAAATTTTAAATTTATTCATAACCTCATCCTTTGTTTTAATAAGATATATATAGCAAAATTTGGAATAATTGTCAACAAATATTACAAAATATTTATTTCCACCTCTAGTAGGAGTATAAGTAGAATCGCATGTTGGATATAGGTGCCCTCAAGGCAATAATTGTAATTGTATGACTTATATGGATAGAACAGTCTTGCCCGAGATAATAGTATGTTATTTGGTTTGTCTTTATCATTCGTGTGTATATGTTTTACCTGTTGTTACGTACCGCTAATACATGATGATAAGGCCCATAGGATCTTAGCTTGACTACCGGATTATGATAGAGATCATACTAGTGGGGCTTGGATAGTCCTTAAGCACATCCTTAAATGTCCATAGTCGTAGAAGTATCGAGACTGGGCATCAGTACTCCAGATTAGACTAGTGTATACGTTTCTTGACTCCGACCAGGGCGATAGTTAATCCCATAGCCATTGGTGTTTGACACCGAAGATTGTATACAAGTGCTTATTGGAGAATGGGTTTCACTGGACGGACTCACCGAGAACTCCTAGATAGTATTATCCCTATCATCAGATAGCAGTTCTCTAGTGACCTGAGATCGTCATAGTGTCTTATGTGTGTTCCTACTATATTTTGATTACTGTCCTACCACGGCTTTAAAAAATCGTGCAAAGAGAATTTAGTTGGGTACAGTCCCGAAGTACATAGAGGCAGTGAGCAGTCAAGAGGATTCTTCTCTCTCGGTATAGGGAATCGATATCTCGCTGTGCAGGACACAAGCATAACCAGAAGTCCGTGGCCACAGTAATTGAGATAAACTGATAAGTGTTATCAGTTGTATATCTGATGGTTATATGTCCAATGTCTGCATGATTTATTGGGGGTCTGCCAGATTCCTCCCTCAGATCCGGTATGCGACATTACCTGACTAAGAGACCAGACTGTACGGTGACTGTCGCTGATAGGCTCTGATTGCGTTTGAATGAGCTTGCTTGTCGACATTTCTTTTGATTAATACCTGGGTAGCCATTATGTATAGCTAGTGTCACTGACGTGCTTGCGAGTTAACCCGTGAGGGAATTGATCTGAAAGTGTTTCAGACCAATCGGATATGATCCTAACATACTGCCAGCGTATTGATCGAGTGTTTAGTATCCCACGGAGAGGTTTTTCCCGCTCAGACGAAACGATGTAATGTGCGTATGGCACTACGTGCGGGAGTTCGATTAAATACGTGCATTTGATACATGTATGTTAATCGGACGTTTTTAATACTAGCTGGTTTAGGTTTAAGTCGGATTATTATATCAAGTGGTGATTTAATATATATATATATATATATATATATATATATATATAAGAATAATATAGGAAAGATGCCATATGAGGGAATTTCTTCCTATGGCGTCGAAGAAACACACCCTCCATCGTGTTTTCCGACGATCGGAATGCACCATTTTCATCGTTATCATCTAAGATGTGGGTACACCAAATTTCATGTGATTCTACAACTTTTTCTGTAACACCCGAGCCCAATAATACTATTTCTGATACTAGTTGAGTGTTATGCATTGCTCATTTCAATTATCCCGATTGTTTGGTGCTTATTGCTAAATTTTAACCGGTTAAGCCATTTTGGCACATAACAAATTTTAACACCTAAAGTGAAATTAAAAATATCCATGTTGGCCTACTCGTCGCCACTAGTCGTGTGGTAGCGTCCGCGCGTCGAGATTTCATCCCGTTCGGTGAAACGGACGAGTTTGGACGGCTACGCGCGCGTGCAAGTGTCCGACTTGGGGGCATGCATTTTAATCATTAAACACCTCTTTTCAAAATTTGGAACTCGCTTAAAATCCTATAATTTGAATTTGAAACATTTGGGCGCAACCCGTGCGCAATTTGGAAATGTTTCATTTAGCGCCGAAACGCCCATTTAATTAAATATATTAAATCTACATAATATATATACTGTTACTGTTATAGCGTATAAATCTTTTTGAATCTTTAAAAAAATTTCCTTTTAAAATTTTCTCTTCGTTGGCAGCCAATCACGAGGCTCCTTTCTCGTGGGCCCCGCCTCTTAATCCCCTCTCTCTAAATTCCCTAACTCTCTCTCTCTCTAACTGTCTCTCTCTCTCTCCGTCATCCTATCTCTATCTCTCTCTCTCTCCTATAACCCTCTCTCTCTCTCTATCTTATATTTTCCCCACGATCCTTCGTTTGCAGAAAACGAACGCGAGGAAACCCACGAACCCCGCGAGAAACCCTAGCCGCTCTCTCGCCTCGCCGCCGACCTCCCCACGACCTCGCCACCATCACCCCATCATCTTCATCGTAACCTCCTCCACTTTCCGTCGTCGCCACCCCACCTACAGTCCCGCAACCCATCGCCTTCGGGCGCGTTTCCAGCAACTCCTCACCGCCGGCCACTCCTCTAGCCTCAACCCCGATCTCCACCACCATTGCCACTGCCACCTCGAGCCGCTGCCCTCGCCTCCTTACAACCGATCGAGCAACCCACATCCGTTCACCGAGCACCTCTTGCCGTCGTCGCAACGCCCAAGAACCCATCACCCGACCTCGTCGCCTTTGTCTTCGAGGCCGCAGTCGGCGCGTCGCTGTCGTCGTCTCCTTCAAACTCCAGAACCCGCACCCCTTACTACCACTGCAGCCCATTCCATCACCTTCGACCACCATAGCCCGCCGCCGGTTCACCCATCGTCGCCGTCGATTCAAGTTTCCGCATCGCTGCAGTCTTCTTCCTTGGCCGAGACCTCACCAGAGCCGACATCCAAGCCAAGACCTTGCTTGGGTCGTGTTCACATCTCCGCCTTGTCGTATCCATCGTGGTCGCGATCGTCGTGTCGAGCGAAAGTCTAGCCGTGATCGTGCATCAGCAGTTTGTGCTTCATGTTTGCATTACCGTTCGGTTCCCGAGGCAAGTAATTGATACTTGCTTACATGCTAGTGAAGCTTTAAACTTCCTTTAATACAAACTTTAAAGTTGCCGTAATATTTACTCATGATATAATAAGGTATTATTCAGTAAATCACTTTACACATATTGCTTCCTGTTCAACCCTAGTAGCATGCCAGATTAATTGTTTTCCTATTAAATCCCTACATAGAAGTGATAACAGTAAAGTTCCCATTAACCGTATCAGGCTCCGCTGTACCTATATGTTTTCGAACTTGAGACTTGATCTCGCATCGAATCATTCATACCTAACAACCCCGTACGTGATAGATTACATTTTGATTTACTATTATGGTGCTTTTATTCCAGTTAAGTTATCAGATATTCATGTACAACTTAAACCGGTCAAATTACAATTGCATTCTTTAAATAGATTATACTTGTCATGGCATTCTTGGAACACTCAATGTTTTATTAATCTGATTCCAGTAGTTACATTTACCATTCTGTATTCACGTTATATTGTTACCATCTTTTAACACAATTGAAAACTGTACTGCTAGATAATAAATCCGCTTTATTGCTTTACGCATTGACTAGATCCTGATGGTTGCTTATATCTGCTTGTGAGCACATACTCGATTGCATTACATATTGACCCGACCCTGCTACACATGACATATACATACATACCGATGCACCGGACATGGTTCCCTATACATACCGACTCATTCTGTTGTACCATGACATGACTTGTTACCTGATCTCATGCCTAATGCCAACAAACCTGACTTGGGGTCCTCATGGACCATTCCTGTTGTCTATCCAGACAAACCTTACCTGTTACCTGATCCTGTGTTGGCATTAGTCCTTGATTATTGAATACCTGACCTGACATACATAACTTGGGGGTATGGGGAAATCAAAGGTGAAACCGACTTGTAACTCAACAGTTCGATACCTGTTCTGATCAGTCTTACGGGCTTGGCCAGCCCCGGAGTGATGATGCTGACATCACTCGCCCATCCTGCTACCTATTACTGCCTAGCGGCACGTCTCGGATTCAGCCCCGAGAACCTTGACCGTGGTCTCGGGCACGCACGGGATACTATTGAGTTACATCGACGGGTCACCAATTGATTTCAAAGACTTTAGAGTAGAAAACTGATAGGACAGTTTAGTTACCACTGCACATTCCCCTGCACTGTTACTTCATTGCACTGCTTTATTCATGTTCATACCTGCATTGCTTATTACCATGTTTATATTATACTTGGTTGACATGACGCGCTGACGTCTGGGTTTTGCATGGCCCAGATTCTTTACCACTGTCGCCGACCGAGCAGGAGTACTTCAGCCAGCAGGCTGATTTGTGAGTTCTATAGTGGTTAGTTCGTTTATTGCATTTTATTTCCAGGTGCGATCCCGCATTATGGGACGTACCTTTCTATTATTGTATTGGATCATTTGCTTCCGCACTTATTGTTTATTGACTCTCGTTATTATGGATTTGGACATGTGCTAGATTAGTTTATTTATCTTGTTCTTGATATCTCTACAACCGTAATGTGACTGTGGATGGATACTTCCTACCCACAGGTAGCATGGTTGGCTATGTCACGTGCCCAATCTTGCGTACTCTGGGAAGCGGGGCGTGACATGCACTGTTGAATTAGTGGGTTCAAAATTGACGGTTTACTGACAATACAACTTTTTAAATTAAATTGACGGTTTACTGACAATACAACTTTTTAAATTGCTAAATCAACGGTGAAAAAGTTGTAGAATCTCATGAAATTTGGTGTACCCATATCTTTAGATGATAACGAGGAAGATGATTCATTCCAATTGTCGGAAAACACGATGTAGGGTGTGTTTTCGACGCCATAGGAGAAAATTCCCTCCTATGGCCTCTTTCCTCCATTATTCTATATATATATATATATATATATATTATATTGTGTATGTATTCTAGTATTATGTTCACATTCTATTTCTCTCTCATACGTATTTTGTATTCGATACAAATACGTGTATGTGTATACGATACATATATTTTATGTATATGATACACAAACTAGAATTTTAATGTATTATGATACATTAAAATGTTCTAGAAAAAGGACACCTCATTTTTCTTTTAAGAAAAGAAAAAGAAAAAGGAAATGAGCATAGAAGAAAGTAAGGTGATAGAGTATGGTTTGATTTTTAAAATGAAAAAGGATTTTAAAAATAGAATGAAGCCTTCTCTCTTCTCTCATTCAACCATGCACATTCTCTCTTTTCTTTCTTCTTCTTTGTAGAAAGTGAAGATATGAGAGGAAAATAGATTGAGCTTGCTGCATCCCTTAATCTAATGCATTAGCAAAGCAATAGATTAAGTTACTTCACCAGATACTTTCCATTGGTGGAGTTGAAGCTTGAATTGGGATTTCCTCGATATGGTCATCTTTGGCGAGGAGATTGGCTTGCAAACTCGATCCGGAGGCGACGAAATTTAGTTCGGATCTTCCAAGATTAGGTGGACACGCTACAAAAGTTGTAGCCCCTTAAACCCCTCTCTTGAGTTTTTTAGTTTTGCATATTATTAGTAAATGCTTGATCTTGGTTGGCATTGGTGCTATGCTTATTAAATATTTTTGTTCTATATTTCCGCTAGGTCCGCAAGTGATGCGACCCTAGCACCGGTTGTCTAATATGGTATCAGAGCCGATCATTTACTACTGATTGCATTTTGTGGCCAAATGAATCAAAAACCCATTTCTACTAAAACTAGTTTTGAAAAATTACAACTAAAACCTCTCTTTTTGTTATTACCCGAGCCCGGGATGCTTTGGTTCGAACCAAGATGTCGGTGAGGGCTCGGAGGCGGACCCCGGGCTTCCCTGGGGCTTGGGTGGGCCCCCCAACTACGCCCCCTTGGACCCCGTGGGTCGTGCCCGAGTTCCCCGTTGGGGTCTCGGGCACTTTCCGGGTTTTTCGGGATTCGGAATTGATGAAAAAGATGGATTTTTGTTGTCGGGGCTGATCTTGATATTTGATGTTTGGAATTTCAAACAATCGGGCTCGCAGGTAATCGGATTATTTGCCCGCGGCTCCGAATTAACCCAATCAAAGTGTTTGATCGAATTAATTCGAGCACATATATGTTGATATGTGTTCGGTTCGGTTCGGTTCGATTCGGATTGTCGAGATGAATAACCCCGCGTGTGGATGTATTGTATGCACAGTGTTGTATTCATATTCATATATTATGTAAATGCCAAATGTATATTCTTTTCTGGGGCGCGATCGGGTTTAGACCGTCGTTGCAGCTTGATGTATATTATATTTGGTTTGTTACCCCGCGGAAAAGCGTTCAAGTCGCCGAGTTCTAGAATGTGGTAGGTGGTCATCTCAAGGAGTTAAGATCAAGTCGCCTCGTTCTAGAATTGGCGGTTGCTCGCCGCGCTTGTAGGGGTGTATAGGTATAGACCCACGGAGGAGTGCTCGAGTTGCCGAGTTTTAGAAAACGTCGGGTGCCCCCTCGTGGTGTTGAAGCCAGTTTGCCTCGTTTCTAGGATTGACAGGTGGCTCGCCACACACGTGGGGATCTTGATTTGGCTTTGTACGGGCTATTCATGCGGCCGGAGAATATCACGTTTCGTTTGCGGCTCAAACGAAATGCGGGATTTCTAGAAAATCTGACTATTCCATTTCTGTGATCTTTATCGCATGCCTGTAATATGATTACTTACCTGTGATGATGTATATATGTATGTGTGTGTGTTTTGCATCCGCGCTAGCCATGCGTCCGCCCTGCCGTAAGTTAAGTAACCTTACGGTGAACATCGACGTCCCGTGGCGCATGCGGCTAGCATATAAAACACTATTTTCTTTTCATATCATGTTTTTTGGTGTAAGAAGATGCTAGATAATAACTGTTATTATCTAAATAATATGATTGCGTTAATGTGATTAATGCAAAAGAAAACAAACCTATTACGTTGTAGGAACCGATTTTTCCAAAAGAAATTATAGCCTCTTTTTTTTGCTTTGCATAGAGCTATTCAATTAAGAATATCCTGCAACTCATTCGATAGGGAAAAAGCCTTGATCCCTTCACGGGGAATTCGACTCTTGAGCAAAAGTTTATATTACTATAAACTTTCAAAACTACCCGGTTCCTTCAATGATATCAAGTTCATTACGTTAAAGGTTTTCTTCAGAACCAGTCGTACGCCTCTGTCATTTCAGGAAGTAGAGTATTTAATATTCGTGTTGCGTTTGTTGACTCCGTCAAGTCATAGTATACAGTAGCTAAGTGATGTCTTCCTACCTACATGTAATGCGATCGGTTATGACAGTCGTACAACCTTGTTGACTCCGTCAAGGGTTGTGCTGGTAGATCTAAACTTGACTAGCGACTTATGGTTTGTCGACTCCGTCGAGGTCATAAGCTGTTAGGGGTAAACCATATCGGGAGTTTCAAGTGCTGAAACTTGCAGTGTGATTGCATACCATTATATGCGATAGTTTAGATCCGATTCCCACTGTGAGTAATAGTTACTTCCGGGAAATTTTCACTTCTCAATTAGCTAACACATTAGGTGTGTAAAAAGATGTTTACGAGGTTACGCCTCTAAGGAAACGGTGTCAGTAAATTGGGTCCATGCGAGAGCACGGGAGACCTCTCTTGAAGTACTTGCACTGGCCTACACGACCGGTTAGCGAACTTGTGGGGGCGTACATGATCCCGGCTAGTTTTCCTTTTAAGATTTGAAGGAGGATTCGACAAAATAATGAAAACCATCCTGATTAGATAAATTAATAAACCAATCTAATCTTACAAGAGCGCATACTAAGTGTTTCTTTTCTCTCTTTACTGGCAGCGATCATGACTGACCTTAAACTAAAACTCGTAAAAACCAAATCAACCGAATCTTTTTACTATCATTGGTTTTGGAATGTCATGATTGCCCCAATTCACGACAAAGTCGCATATGTTCTTCCCTCTCCTACTTTCCCTTTGCATTCTCCAAAACCCTCTGTATCAGATACAAAGATCTATATTGTTTGGAAAGGCCATCTCGTATAGTTACATACGAACTCGAAGAAATTGTTTCAGTTCGAAAATGGCCATTAATTCTGGAGAAATTGAATTGTATATTGATATAATTATGTTGTCTCTCCTCTTCACCTTCTCTCCAGTTAAGAGCTCCTTGAATTAGGAGAGTACACCAGTTATGTTTGTTGGATAGTTTTCTTCAAAATCTTAGGTTGGTGCTGAAAGATACGGAAAGAAGAAAACCATCCAGCCTAAGTATGATGTACAAAAGGTAAATTGTAGAGACATATAAAGGGAATAAAGCGGGCGGAAAGGAAATTGCAACTACCGTCATGAGCCTGGACAGTGGAAGAGGCATTAGTAGGAATACCCGTCCACCCCCTTGAAACATTTTTTGATGTTTCATTTTTCCCGTGTGTTAATTGAAAACTGTTTCTCAATGAACTCTGACTCATGAGTAGATAGATACCGGATTAGAATATCCCACATCTGTGAGGTGTTACAGATGGTGAGAAGTAGAGTATTGGGAAAGGGTGATTTGATCCTCAATGTTGGAAATCGGAGCAAATGTTGCTATTGAGGAAAAACACATGGTTTTGTCTAACGGTAAACTTTTGGTTTTGAATAAATGTTATTATACGCCAATTTTATATCCGTCTCTTTATTTGATAAAGAAGGATATTCGAATTTTGAAAAATTATTTTATTAACATTTACCTATATCAAATGTTGATTGGGTAAGATGCATAGGAAAACGGTATAGATAATCTTAACCAAACTACAGTTTTCAAACTTACCACACACGGAGTAAGAGTTAATAAACTCTTAGGACTTATATATAGTGTTGTATGTAGTTCGATGTCTATACGGATAAGAGATGGGTACTCATACTTCATTCAGTTTACCTATGAATCCTCTGGTTTTTTACTCGCTTTCTTGTTGAAACGCAAAACCCGAAGCTATAGAGAAGTTCATAAAATATAAGAATGAAATAGAGAACCGGACGTCGGAAGTATCAAGATTCTTCGATGTATTCGAGAATGTGGATACTCAAGCTCGGTATTTCTTGGTTGTCTAATCGAGAATTTGATTATCTCTCAGCTTACTCCTCCGTATACACCATAGTACTGTGGAGTATCGGAGAGGATGACATGCACCCTATAGGATATAGTGCACCCTATGATGAGTATTGCTGAATTACCTTTCATTTTGGAGATATGCACTGGAAACTGCTGCATACTAATTGAATATGGTTCCATCTAAATAAGTGTTGAGATTTTATATGTGATATAGAATGAGGCATATCTTTAGTTTGTTAGGATATGGAGTTGTCGGCTTATGTTGATAATAGAATCCAAACAAACTCAATGCACGTTTCAGTAATGAGCAATTTGTGGATTATTCCAAGCATTAGAAAGGGATTGACTTCTACCATTTTAAGGATCAAAAGTTGTTTTGTTCTTGACAAACCACCTTTTTAGAAAATGAATTTCTTGCAAAATAAATTATTGAGAATATGGTAGAACTGAAAGAAATTTCAGAACCACAAACGGTTACTGAAGATTTAGAAGAACCTGAAAATTCAATTGGACCCGACAAACCATAACCGCTCTGCATATCTAGTAGGTAGCCTCAGCCACCTGAGAAGTACTACGGTTTCTTCATAAACGGTGACAAGAAGGTTGACATCATGATTAATGATGACCCTACTAGTTGTCAGCAGGTTATACGAAGTAATGACTTCCGACTGATGGCTGGATGCCAAGATATCCGAGTTGGACTCCACGCACTCAAATAAATTATGGGCTTTGTTGGATACTCCTGAAAGGATAAAACCCATTAGGAGCAAGTAGATTTTCCAAAAAATGCTCAGTGCGGTTGGAAAGGTAGTTACCTAATAAAGCTGGACTTGTAGCAAAAGATTTTCGTCAAATACCCAGTGTGGATTGTGATGAAATCTTTTCTCCAGTGTCTAAACCGAAGTCCATTCGGACACCACTTGGCATTGCTGTACTTTCGGACTGTAAGATCTGTCAGGTGGAAGTCAAAAACGCCTTTCTAGAGATTTAGCAGTAAGCGTATAATGAGTCTGTCAGAGGGTTTTCATAGTCAGTAAGTGCGGCGGAAAGGTGTACAAGTAACTTAAGTCCATTAGTGAACTAAAGCAAGCATCGTAGAGACGGATCATCTGTTTTTGATGTAACAGTCAAAATGTTTGACTTCATCAAAATTATGGATGGACTTAGAATTTGTAAGAAAGCAGAAGTAATGTCGCATTCCTCATATTGTATGTGGTTGACATCCTCCTGATGGGAAATGATATTCCTATGCTACAATTCGGTCAAACTACGGTTATCACAAATGTTTCTCAATGTAGGATTTGGATAATATATCATTTATTCTGGTGAGTAGATCTATAAAGATAGATCTATAAGGATTTAGGGATTGCCTCAATCCAGATACTATGACACCATTTTAAAATAATTTAGAATGGACGACTCCTAACGTGGTAGTGTACCCGCATAAAATGGAGTCATCCTCCCTAAAGATGTCTTCTAGACTGATGAAAGGGGCTCGCATGAATGACATTATGCATGTTATGGCAGTAAGGTCAATCATGTGATGTCATGTACCAGACAAGATGTAGCTTATGAACTTATTGTAGTAAACAGATATCGGTCCAATTCTGAAGAAACATTGGATAGCAGTAAAGAACATATGAGAATGTTCTTGATGTTTGGTAATAGCAGCCTCCAATTGGAGGCTGTTACCTATTCTGGCTTCTAAGATGACATGAATGATAGAGTGTCTAACGCGAGTGATAGGTTTACCATCTTCTGAGGCGCGGTATATTGGAAAGGGTTCCAAGCAAGATACTGAGATAGACATGACGCTGGATGCTGAGCATAACTCAACAGGAGGAAACAGTCTAAGAAGTTATTTGGATAAATAAGTTCATATCTGAACTTAGTCTCATTAGCTATCCAAACAAATTCTAAGACAGGTATCGCTCGATTCGGAAGATAGTTGATCTCAGCAAGATTGAGATAAAGAGAGAAATTAGAAACATTGTAGCGAATCCACTCACTAAGGCAGGTTCTCAAATATGGTTTGCGAAACTGCTATTAGAGGAGTTGGGTATGCATACTACAATGATTGTGGGTATGCGATAGTACGATATAGCAATAATTGGCCTTAAGTGCAAATAGGAGATTGCTGAATATAGGTGCCCTAAATTCGATTATTGTAATTGTATGAGGACCTATATGGATAGAACAATCTTGCTTGAGATGATAGTATGTTATCTGGTTTGTCTTTATCATTTGTATGTATATGTTTTACCTGTTATTACGTATCGCTAATACATGATGATAAAGCCCATATGATCTTTGCTTGACTATCAGTATTATGATGAGGATCATACTAGTGAGGCTTGGATAGTCCATAAGCACATCTTTAAATATTCCTAGTCGTAAGAGTATTGAGACTGTGCATCAGTATTACAGATTAGACTGGTGTATACGTTTCTTGACCCCGACCGGGACGATGATTGATCCTACGGCCATTGGTATTTGACAACAAAGATTGTATATATGTGCTCATTGAAGAATGAGTTTCATTGGATGAATTCACCGAAAACTTCTAGACAGTATTATACCTATTGTCATATGGCAGTTCTTTGGTGACATGAGTACAGGATACACTTTTGACCTGAGATCGCCATAGTGTCCTGTGTATGTTCCCATTATACTTTGATTACTACCCTACCATGGCTTTAAAGAGTCGTGCAAACCTGTTTTAGTTGGGTACAGTCCCGAAGCACATGGAGGCAGTGAGCGGTCGAGAAGATTCGTCTCTCCCGGTATAGGGAGTCAATGTCGCGTTGTGAAGGACACGACCAAAACCAAAAGTCCATGGCCACGACAATTGAGATAAACTGATAAGTGTTATCGGTTGTATCTCTGATGGTTGTGCCCAATGTCTGCATGACTTATTGGGTTATTGAGAGTCTGACAGATTCCACCCTTAGACCCAGTATGCGACACATTTTGACGAAGAGACCGGACTGTACGATGATGGTCGCTGATAGGCTCTAATTGCATTCGAATGAGCTTGTTTGTAAACCTTTCTTTTGATTAATACCTGAATAGTCGTTATGTATAGCTAGTGCCACTGACGTGCTTGTGGGTTAACCCGTGAGGGAATTGATCTAAAAGTGTTTCAGATCAATCGTATATGATCCAACCTACTGCCAGTGTATTGATTGGGTTTTTAGAGCCTCACGCAGAGGTTTTTTCTGCTCAGGCGAAACGATGTAGTGCGCATATGGCGATACGTGCGGGAGTTCGATTAAATACGTGTATTTGATCCATGTATGTTAATCGGACGTTTTGAATACTAGCTGGTTTAGGTTTAAACCGGATTATTAAACCAAGTAGTGATTTAATATAATATATATATTGCATATGAGAATAATATAGGAAGGAGGCCCTAGGAGGCTTTTTCATTAGGTGGCGTCAAAAAACTACACTCTCCACAATTTTATTCGACAATCGGCACCCATCATCATCTTTATCATCTAAGATGTGAATACACCAAATTTCATGTAATCACAACACCATTTCACCGTTGATTTAGCAATGTAAAAAGTTCAATTGTCGATAAACCGTTAATTTTGCACCCACTAAATCAACGGTGAAATGGTATTGTAATCATATGAAATTTGGTGTATCGACAAATTAGAGGATGGATATTAAGTTGGAAAATACCGATCGTCGAATAAAATGGTGGAGGGCGTACCTTTTGCCGCCACCTAACACAAAAAGCCTCATAAGGCCTCTTTCCTCCATTATTCTCATTGTGTGTATTCTAATATTATGTTCACATTCTATTTCTCTCATAGGTATTTTGTATTCGATACAAATACGGGTATGTGTATATGATACATATACTGTGTATATGATATATAAACTAAAATTTTAATGTATTATGATACATTAATATGTTCTAGACGAGGGACACTCATTTCTCTTTTAAGAAAAGAAAAAGAAAATGAGTATAGTAGAAAGTATGGTGAGAGAGTATGGCTTGATTTTTAAAATGAAAAAGGATTTTAAAAATAGAATGAAACCTTCTCTCCTCTCATTCAACCATACACATTTCTTTCTTCTTCTTTGTAGAGGTGGAGATATGATAGGATGATAAAGTGAGCTTGCTACATCCATTAATCTAATGCATTAGCAAAGCATTAGATTAAGTTACTTCACCAGATACTTTTCATTGATGGAGTTGAAACTTGAGTTGGGGTTTCCTGGATCATTTTCGGCGAGGAGATTGGCTTTCAAGCTCGATCTGGAGGCGACGGAGTTTAGCTCGAATCTGCGATGATTAAGTGAACACGCTACAAAGATTGTATCCCCTAAACCCCTCTAAGGTTGTAGCCCCATAAACCCCTCTTGAGTTTTCTAGTTTTGCATATTATTAGTAAATACTTGATCTTGGATAGCAATTGATGCTATGCTTGTTAAATATTTTTATTCTATATTTCCGCCGGGTCCGCGAGTATAACGGTCCTAGCACCGGTTGCCTAACATCGCAAACATCCGAGTGTATAAACTCTAATAAATAGGTATTTATATACACATCATTAAAAGGCTTTTTAGTTTGCTTGGCATTAACACAGATTTGGCATTTCTTATTCATATCAATTTTGTAAGTAGGAATTAAATGCATCATGTCGCATTAAAGTACGATAATTTATATGTTCTAATTTATCATGTCATAAATAAGAATTTTCAATATTTAAAACAATATGATCTTTATTTGCATTATTAGAAATATTATACGAGATTACATGCAATTTAAATAGTCCATAACATATATAACATTTACCAATAAACATGTTATTTTTACTTGTTATGAATTGACTACAATCAAATACTAATTTATATCTCATCTTCAAAAGCACAGAACCGCTAATCAAATTTCTTCTAATATCGGAAACATATAGCTCATCCTTCAAGGTAAGTATTTTGCCCAAAGATAATTTTAGTGATATATTTCCAATTCTCTTGATAGGTGCCGCCGATTCATTTCCCAACGTTACACCTCTTCCACATTTATCCTGAAAAGTGGTAAATCATACCAAATCATAACATGAAAATTAGCACCGGAATCAACCCACCAATCAAATGAGGTAGTTGTAAAATTTATAATATGTTTAGAGACAAACTTTAATGATGAATTTCCACTACCATCAAGCACATTTTCTTGCGGTTTTGTGATTCCATTGGTATTCTTAATAGGACATTTCTTCCTGAAGAGACATTTCTTCCTGAAGAAACATTTCGGAGCCAAATGGTTTCATTTTTCCACATACAAAGCAGTATCTTCCCTCTTGATTTTGGGACTTATTAAAGTGGCTTTAGACCTTGGCTTTGACTTTGCTTTTTCTTTTTAAATTTGTTTCTTTTGGATTTAAAATTATTGGCATGACCATTATTTGACTTTGATAAATTTTCAGTAAGATTGATTTTTGGAACATTCTCCTTTGTAGGTTTAACTTTAGAACTATGTTGATCTTCCATTCGAATAGAATTAAGAACTTCAAAAAATGATAAAGAATGTTGGATTATTCTAAGATGGTTTGCAAAATTATCCCAAGGAGGAAGTATATCAATAAAAGCGGAGAATTTAAAGTCTTCAGAAAGAGTAGTACCGGAATTTTGAACTTTTCGAATAAACTATTGGAATTCATGACGTTGTGGATTAATAGGCTTGCTATATATTAATTTGAAATGACGAAAAGAAAGTGTTAAAACGCTCTACGCCTGCATTATCCATTCCATATTGAGTTTCTAAAGCATTCCACACGTCTTTAGCACTCTTGAAAGAAATAAAGTTTTCACAAAATGTTTTGTCAAGAGCGCTCAAAATTCTATTTCTACAATGATAATCAATTTCTTCATTTGAAAGACTTTTGGCTTTTGCCGTTTTAGTGGAAAATGCAAGACAAATAGTTTCATCATTTGTATTAGTTGAAATAGTGGAATCTTGAGATGAAATAGAAAATGCAGCGGGTTCATCAAAGATATAAGAAACAAGTTCTAGTGTTGTAAGCCAATATTTAACTTGTATTTGCCAAGTCCTAAAGCCATTTGTCCCATTAAATCTTTCGGGTTTAATTGACAACGACTCTTCGCTTGGAGCTATGGATGTAAAATTTTGATATGCAAATATTCTGAAATTATAATAACAGGAATTATTATGATGGTAAAACTATCAAGTCTACTAACAATAAAACAATTGTTTCATATATGTTTTTAGATTGTTATATAAATTACTGAAATAATTGTTAAAATTAATACTTCTACAAAATGAAATATTTTCAAAATATTTTCCTATGAAAACACTCACATGAAATAATATAAACTATGAATCGAAAATGTTTAGAATGCGTGTAGATGTGAGTCACGCAGTTAACTGTGCTGCCTAAAAACGTATAAGGCACCCTCCGTACAGGTTTTTGCCGACATACACGTTTGCAAGATACAATACTCTCGGTTTGTCTGATTCCCCCGTTGAGTACGAATCACAAGGGAAACTTGATTTTGATATTGTTGTCAATTAGTATCCGGTGAAATAAAATAAACCAAGAGATTTTCTCAAATCGAATTTTGTATGGAAGACTCAGTGAAGGAATTGATCTATATTTGCACAAAGTTACAAACACGGAACAATTTAAGGCTTTGTATGTTGTGGGATTATTCTTTTACTTCTCTGTTGAAGTCTATTTATAGATTTTATAAGTAACCGTTAATTTCCAACAGTTATTTTGAAAAGTCGCATCTCAATTCTCAACGATTGAGAGCACCCTTTCGATTTGAAATTCAAACTAAGAAATAACCGCCAATAACTACCATGTTAGATGTCTGCAGCTCAAAATTTCCTTCACCAGACGTCTGTAGTTCAAAATTTCCTATACAAGACGTCTATACAATTCATTTGTTTGTAGTTCAAAATTCCCTATACCAGACGTCTGTAGTTCAAAATTTCTTATACCAGACGTCTACAGTTCAAATAATTCTTAAGGAGACGTCGGTTTAGACGTCTCTAAAATAGAAACAGAGATTTGAAAATGGAAATTTACTTCACCAGACATCTGTAGGCCAAAGAATTCTTAAGGGGATGTCTGTTTAGACATCTCTGAAATTTACTCTGTAACTTAGAACTGACATCTTCACATCTTTACAACTGTAATTTTGAATCTTTTAATAATAATCCGATTTAATAAATCCAACAGAACAAAATATTAAACTATTTATAAAATATATAGATTAAATCGGAATAATATAACATCTCTCTGTTTGCACCCTTTAAATGAATCAAAGTGGCTACAGATTTCCATCTTTTAACTCAAAACAATAAACGAAAATGATTAAAAAGAGACCAACACTCAAACCTGTTGAACTGAATTGGACAAGATCTTGGCAATGCTAGAAGAAGCAGGGAACCCCTCAGCGTCATAACATCTCGGATCGCCGATCGAATTCACCGACGGCACGAACTCTTTATACAACGCAAAAGGTCCATTGAAGCTGGACGCATCTAAAACCCAAGCATTGGCTAAGCTCCCCAATTTCGAGACGAGCAATTCTGCAATGTATTTCGGATCAGATAGCCTCTCGATCACTGCATTCCCTGTGCCTTGGGCCCGATCTCCTTTGAAGAAGATCGCGTTCACTGAAGGCGCCTGCCATTAATTGAAGAAGATAAGAAATTAGAGGGAAAAAGATAAAAATTAGGGTTTGGAGAGGAGAGATTGGAGAGGTTACGATTAGGGTTTTGGAGGAAGGGGAGAAGAGGAGAGAGGCGGCGACTTTGAAGAAGGCGCTGGCGCTGTTAGGGTTAGGGTTTAGCTGGACTTTCACGACGCCGGTCCAGCGATCCATCGGCGACGTAAGCTCACCGTCGGTGAGAATGAGCACCGGATTTTGGAGCTTTTATGAACTAATTGGGTATTTACATTTTTCCTTTTTTTTTAATGCAATAACCTTTTAAGACGTAATTGGGGTCGCTGTTCTGGATTAGCTCCTGTTTCTTGATCCGGGCCGCACATCTCCTGTCAAGAAACCACAACCACCGCCGATCCTTCTGTTTTACACAATTTGGACCGGTGAATGCCGTTGGAGCGTGGAAATTAATAGCAGCCACCCCGAGTCTCTTTTAAGACCTAACAAAGAAGTCTTTATAGACCGGCTGCATTAAATCATCTAGAAATGCTGTCTTATCAAACCCGACAACACCATCAAGAACTCCAGCATTCACTAAAAGGTCGGCACCGGAAAATATGAGAACCTCGAAAACCCTCGGTCAATTTAATCCAATCTTCTGTATCATCAAACATCAATTTTTCAATACCAAAGTAGACCTATATGATTAATCCAACCTCTAACTCCCTGGTATATTTTGCTGCTTGGGCTACCCTTTTTATAATTGTACAGTAATGTCCAAATTAGAAAAATAAAAACATAACATTCAACGGGTGTGTTTCTTACAATTATGATGCTACCATGTGTAATTTTCTAGATCCATTCAATTATGTCGAAAGATGAAAGCATCATCATCTCCTGACATATTTCCAATATAAATATTAGGAGCAGTAGGCTTCGAAACCCCTCAGAAGCCACCATGATGCGGACCGCAGTTCAATAGTTTCGTTTATTAGATTTCGTGCACGTAAGTGTTTAGTTTTCAACTGTTATTTGAAAATTTACGAAATAACATAAAATTCCTCACATGATTTGAAATTTGGCAAATACTAATCAACAAAGAAAGTCGCTGGTCAGCTTCAACAACGAGCAAGGCCAGACACTACAAACCCTGTTTGTCGTTTTGTGGCCGTAAAATTTGATTCTTATCGCTTACAAATCTAACAGCTTCAAATTGCTCAGAGAGCAAATTAAGCAGTGTCATGCTCGAGGCTAAATTAATGCAATGCAAGTTTTTGAGACAAATATTACAGGGTATGAAAAGAAAATATACAAGTATTCAATGTATGGATACGTTTGATCGAATTCAGATGCATATCTATATTATACTTCTATATAATGCAAATGGAGTTGATTAGAGTCCACCTTCTCCATTTTTTGAAAAACAAAGAAAAAATAAAAAAATTCTCGAACCTTAGAGTCTATATCATCAAAAAAAAAAGACAAAAATAATTAAACATTTTCATCTTTTAAAAACAAAGAAAAAAGGAACTTTCTAAAACTTGAGACAAAAAAGAATTTTCTAGAAATTAGTTTGGATTCCAAATTCAATCTACATTATACTTAAATTTAAGACAAAAAAAAACTTTCAAGAAGTTATTTTAATCTTATTATTTTTCAAATTCTACTTTCATTTACTCATAACTAACTTTTTTACTTAAATATGGTAAATAACGTATTATAATATTTTCTGGAATACTCTTAATCCAAGTTACTAAAATGATTATTTTATTCGCTTATTAACATTCAAAATAATTTTAAACCGAAAACCCCTTATTGTATATTTATCCATGGGCTCAAGAAATTTTTTTGGGGACTCTAAATAGGATAAAACCACAAGCGTGCACAACACGTGCAAAATGCCAGTCTAGGTGTAGTGAAAATAGTTCTTCAACATGTATGGTAAGTTTGATTGAATTCCTATTCATATCTAGGTATTTAGGATATATTTGTATTGGATGTATCCAATCATATGGATATAAAAAAAAATCATTCTTTTCAGATGTATTTATAGTTTTATTCAATTATTAAATGCAGATGCATATATCTTTAACTATACTTGGAAAAGAAAAATACATCCATCACAGGTAAATCGTCCTAAGCTCAAGCGATAAACTTTGCCGAAACTTAGTGTTGAAAACCGGTTCGTAATACATAAACAATTGCGGAAAGATTAAAGAAGAATATCGTAAATTTTTTTGAAATATCATGTTACGGTTTGAGTTTACATCAACTTCGTTACATTCTCTAACTCTCTTTTCCCATTTTCATAATCCTGCAGAGCAAGTATCATTTTCATCGTTTCTTAAGACAATGTTGAATGGTCAATATTTTAATTAATACATGTGCTTTGAAGTCCTCCTTTTTGCAAGGATTGAGAGCCTTGTGGTCCTGACATTCAAATACCACGTGCATATATGTGAATATATTTAAGTCTTATTTACCAAAAACTGCCCCCAAGTTTCCATTTTTTCCAAACGGCTATCCAAGAATTTCACGATGAGCCCTTTTTAATTGTCAAATAATTCTGATCATTTTACTCTCATACTAAATATAATTAATTAATTTAAACATATATTAATTAAATTATTATTAATATACATTATTGGGATTTAGTGATCGGGGAAGGTGGAGGAGACGACTAGACGGCGGGCGGCGGGAGGAGGTGGGCCGGTGGGGGGTGACGGGGATCGGGAAAGGAGGTGGGCCGGTGGGGAATGGAGAAGATAATGCTGGTGATGGTGTGATGATGGTGATGGCGATGCTTTCGATGATGAAGATGGTGGTGATTGGGGGCGAAAAGGAGTGGGCGCATGAAAAGGGGAGGGTGGTGGCGTGGGTATGATGGTGATGATGGCCGGAATGAAGAAGAAGATGGCGGCGGCGGTTATGATTTTGATGTGAAGATGGTGGTGATCCGGAGAGGGCGGCAACAAAGAGGGGCTGAATTGGGAAGGTCGGATGAGGGGTGGGCGGGAGAAGAGGGGAGGGGACAGTGGGTTGATGGTGATGGTTGTGGCGGGGATGAAGTTGAAGAGGAGATTGTGATGGTGGTAGTCCGGAGAGGTGATGTGGTGAGATGGTGGTGATCGGAGGATGGAGGAGATCGGGGGATGGCGGCGGCGGCGACGGGTGCAGATGATGATGAAGAAGAAGAAGAAGAAGAAGAAGAAGACAATGGTGATGATGATGGAGACGGCGGCGGCGGCGAAGAGGGTCAGGGAGGTTAGGATAAGGATTAGGTTTAGGCTTAGTATCTAGGGAAGATGAATTTAAGGGGAATTTGGGGACTTTTTTTGTTTTTTTTATGAGATGGCAAAATGGACACCATTTGCGTTGATGTCGATGTGGCGTCGTTAAAAATGACGTTAAAAATGACAGCCATCATTCATTTTGAAACTTTAGGGTAGTTTTTTTTTGAAAAGGATGGAAACTTTATGGTGGTTTTTGATAAATAAGCCTATATTTAATAAATGAAATATAAATGGTCTTAGGTTAGCAGGCCATGAAGTTGTTTTCTTATCTTAAATTATTATTATTTTTCTTCACAATTATAACTGGAACTCCTTAGATGATGTCATTAATCGAAAAAATAGAAAAAAATAACAAAACTCTAATAGGCAAAGCTGAGCATCGGAGATGTCCAACTCATCCACCACAAAAGACAAAAATAAGAAAATTAAAAGTCAGCTGCCTCCTCTCTCTTATTTATTACACCTTCTCTCTCATGCTCAAAACACTAAAAAGATATTGTTGGATATGTATGTCCTAGAGACCATTATTATATATGTATACATGTGGATGCTTGGACGTATATATGTACAGGACAATCTTTCTCGATATGATAGTATACTATCTGGTTTGTCTTTATCTTAATATGTGTATATATTTTACTTGTTATTACGTATCATTTATACATGTTGATAAAACCCGTAGGATCATTGCTTGACTACCTATGTTGTGATGACGATCATACTTGTGGGAGCTAGGTAGTCGATAAGCACATCCTTAAAAGGTCCCTGGTCGTGAGAGTATCGAGACTGGGTATCGATATTCCGAAGTAGACTAATGTATACATTTCTAAACCCCAACGAGGGGCCATGGTTGGTCCCGCAACCATTGGTCTTTTGCACCTAAGATCGTATACAGGTGCTCACTGGGGGTGAGTACACTGGACGGACCCGCCGAGAACTTCTAAATGGTACTATACCTATTGTCATATAGCAGTTCTCAGGTGGCATGAGTGCATGTTAGTCTTCATACCTGAGATCATCATTTGTCTCGTGTGAATTCCCACTGTACTTTGATCACTACCCTACCACGGCTCTACTGAGTCGTGTAAACAGGTTTTGGTTGGGTACAGTCCCGAGCCACATGGAGGCAGTGAGCGATTGTTGGAGATTCGTCTCTCACATGTATATGGAGCCGATATCGCACTGTGTTCGATTGGCCAGCACCATAAGATCTTGGCCAAGGCAGTTAGGATTTACTGATAGGTTAATCAGTAGTTTCCCAGATTGGTCCTGAGCCACATCAGCACGAAATATCAGGTTATTAGGGTCTAATGTTTACCACCCCTAGAACTGGTATGCGATACTCACGGACAAAGAGGCCGGACGGTACAGAGATTGTCATGGATAGGCTCAGTAGGGATCCGGATGAGTTTGCTCGTCGGCATTCCTTTTCGACAGGTACCAGGTGTTAGGTCCACGTTACCACTCCCGGTACTTTCGGGGTTGCGGAAACGGTAGAACAAAAATTTTGTAGACTTGGTAACATGGACCGTAAAAGCCGGATCTTTGCTAAACTAGAAACTAGCGAACTAAAGGAGGTGCTAACTACTATGCCGAAGAAGTTATACCTCACGATACCGGTCCTTCGGGTCTTCACTCCGCTGCGCCGTTTGTTCATCCATGCTCCGAGGGTTGATCCGGACTTTGGTCACCTCCGCGGCCTTCTTGAGTCGAAGACGATCCACCCGAGAGATGTACACCGAGCTCCACCTCGAGCCGAGGTAACTAGGGCAACAAGATTGCTAGTCTTGGTACCCTAGGTTGTGTAGAAGAGAAAGATGGAGGTGTTTGTCTTTGTGGGATCTTTATCTCTCAACACATGAGATCAAAAGATAAATCAAGAGGAGGAAGAAGGAGGAGCTAGCAACCATGGAGCATTTCTTTTCTTCTCATGAGAAAGAGCAAGAGAGAGAATGAGAAAAGAATTATGAGCTCAAGAAAATGAACCATGGTTCAATAATGCACTAAACCATCATTACCAATCCTATCAAGATAAAGTTGATGGCTAAATTGAAATGACCATTATCATAATCAAAAAAGAAAATGAAAATGAAAAGAAGAGTGTAGACCTCTCTTGAAGGTCAATGGTCAACACGGTCAACCGGTCAACAAAGTCAAGAGAGGTCATGGTGGTCAAATGGTCAATACAACTAGCCATCATAAAATCATCACTAAAAGGATTAGTAAATGATATCCGCGGCTCATAATGGTTTTGACCAAACGAATTGCCAAAACCCTAATGAGTCCGCCTCAAAATGGTTTTGACCGAATCAACTGTCAAAACCCTAATGAGCCTGCCACATAACGGTTTTGGCCGAACCAACTGCCAAAACCCTAATGAGGCACCTCCTCCTTCATCGCTCCGGAAAACTGTGCATACACACCTGCATCCGCATTCCGTAGAATGCGGATGCACAGAAGACAAAACAAATCCATCCGTGCAATACTAGGATCTGGCTTAAACCAAAGCCCACTAGTATTGCCTGTCCGAACACCACACGCACACAAGTGTACGTAAGTGATCGCAGCCCTGCCGTAAAACCATACAAGCTCTACACGTTTCGCTCAGTGCAGGAAAACTCTCTGTGTGGACCTCTAAAGACTCGACACTACGCTGGCAGTGGGTTTAACCACAGACCGCAAGCGGCACTAGCTGTACGTAACGGTCCCCAGGTAGATGTCGATAAGAAGGCCGATGAGGTAAACCCATTCGAACTCCTACTGAGCCTGTATGTGACAATCTCCGTACAGTCCGGTCTGTTCGTCTGATACATCGCATGGCGGGCCTAGGGGGGAGGTAAACGTCAGTCCCCTAATAGCGGTACAAGTCGTGTCGGAGTGAAGCCTAGAACACCCTGAGATAACACTGGAAACCTACCAGTATATCTCGCTTGCCCTGGCCAGGGACTACTCGTGTAATGGCTCTCCTAGACACAGCGCGATGTCAACCCCCAATACCGGGAGAGACGAATCCTGTCTAACCGTCACTGCCTCCAAGTGGTTCGGGACTGCACCCAACTACTACCTGTTTGCACGACTCAGTAGAGCCGTGGTAGGGTAGTAATCAAAGAACAGTGGGAACACACTCAAGGCGAAGTGACAGTGTCAAGTCAGCGGACTAAGCTGTACTCATGTCACCTGGGAACTGATAACTGACGATAGGTATAATACCAACCATCAGTTCCCGATGAGTCTTGTCCAGTGTACTCGTAACCTAACGAGCACCCGCATACTATCTTAAGTACGACGTACTGACGGCTGTGGGACAGACCGTCTCCCGTGCTGGGATGAGAAGCGCATACGCTAGTCTACTCCGGAGTATCGATGCCCTATCTCGATAATCCCATGACTAGGGACGTGTATAAGGATGTGCTTGTGGATTACCCAGCCCCCACGAGTGTGATCGCCATCACAACGCTGGTAATCAAGCAAAGATCCTAAGGGCTCTACTAATGCGTATAGGTGATATAATAAAGAAACACATGTACACATTAAAGCAGAGACAAACCAAGTAGCATACTACTATTTCGAGCAAGATTGTCTATACAACTGTGATATCCCAAGCTTCCATCAAGTAATATACATACTAGTATGATACAGTAATGGCCTCTAGGGCATATACACTAACAATCTCCCACTTGCACTAAGGCCATGTACTGGCGTATCGAAGACCTATCATCTCGATCAGCCGCTCGAACTGAGTCTGGGGCAAGGCCTTCGTGAATGGGTCCGCTGTGTTGTCCTTTGTGTCCACTCTCCGCACCTCGATCTCCTGGCGATCAATGATCTCCCTGATCAGGTGATACCGCCTTAAGATGTGTCTGGATTTCTGATGGGACCTTGGTTCCTTCGCTAAAGCTATAGCCCCATTGTTATCGCAATACAAAGGTATTGGGTCAACAATGGACGGAACCACCTGAAGTTCACTAATGAACTTCTTCATCCAGACCGCCTCTTTTGCGGCATCGCTTGCAGCAATGTATTCAGCCTCCATCGTCGAGTCTGCGACGATATCCTGTTTGGAACTCCTCCAACATACCACCCCTCCGTTGAGGGTAAACACAAAACCCGAGACAGACTTGCTGTCATCTTTGTCACTCTGGAAGCTTGAATCGGTAAAGGACTCGACCCTGAGGTCTCCATTACCGTAAACCAGGAACATCTCCTTAGTCCTTCTCACGTACTTGAGAATGTTCTTCACTGCTGTCCAGTGGTCCTCACCTGGGTCTGACTGATACCGGCTTACCGTGCTCAGCGCGTAAGCTACATCTGGTCTTGTACATAGCATCGCATACATTATAGATCCTACCGCCGAAGCATAGGGTATAGTGCTCATGCGAACCCTCTCCTCGTCAGTCTTAGGAGACATCTTCTTGGAGAGGGTAATTCCGTGCAATGCGGGTATGTTACCGCGCTTGGAATCCTCCATACTAAATCTCTTTAGTACGGTCTCTATGTACCTGGACTGAGAAAGTCCCAGTAGTCTCTTGGATCTATCTCTGTTGATCTTGATCTCCAGAATGTACGAGGCATCACCCAGGTCCTTCATGGAGAACCTTTGTGACAAAAATAGCTTGACCGATTGTAGCATAGGAATGTCATTTCCTATCAAAAGAATGTCGTCCACGTACAAGACTAGGAATACGACAGTTCGTCCTACAATCTTCTTATAGACACAAGGCTCATCTTCGTTCTTGATGAAATCAAATTCCTTGATTGCCTCATCAAAACAGATGTTCCAGCTCCGCGATGCCTGCTTTAATCCATAAATGGATTTAAGCAACTTGCACACCTTCCCGCTGCTCCCACTGTCTACGAAACCTTCTGGCTGATCCATATAAACGCACTCTTCCAAACAACCGTTTAGGAAAGCCGTTTTAACGTCTATCTGCCAGATTTCATAGTCATGGAAGGCAGCAATGGCAAGTAGGATCCGAATGGATTTGAGCATAGCCACCGGAGAAAAAGTTTCGTCATAGTCCAAACCAGGTCGTTGACGAAAACCTTTTGCAACGAGTCTAGACTTATAGGTTTCCACCTGCCCATCTACACCAAGTTTCCTTTTGTAGATCCATTTGCATCCAACGGGTTTTACCCCAGGTGGAGCAATATCCAAGGTCCACACTTTATTGGTGTACATGGACTCCATTTCGGATTGCATTGCTTCCTGCCACTTATCAGAGTCCCTACTGATAATGGCCTGCCTGAAACTGGTAGGGTCATCTTCTTCCAAGATACAATCCTCTCGATCCCCGTCTATGAGAAAACCGTAGTATCTCTCGGGCGGATGAGAAATCCTACCAGATCTGCGGAGTGGCTGAGGTTCGTTGGTTGTAACTGAATCTAGTGGTTCCACCAAATCTTTTGTTAAAGCTTGTGTTTCTGGAATTTCATCCAGTTCTACCGTGCTGCCACTAATATTTTTAACAAGAAATTCTTTTTCTAAAAATGTGGCATTTCCTGAAACAATTATCTTCTGTTCCTCTGCATGGTAGAATAGATACCCACTTGAATCTTTTGGGTATCCCACAAACTTACACAAAACTGCCCGTGCCTCAAGTTTGTTTGGGTTCTGCTTTTTGACATAAGCTGGGCAACCCCAAATCTTAATACGTTTAAGATACAAACTCTTACCACTCCATATTTCATACGGAGTCTTAGGCACGGATTTGGATGGAACTTGATTCAATAGATGCGCTGCAGTTTGAAGTGCATATCCCCAGAATGAAAGAGACAACTCAGCACTACTCATCATGGAGCGAACCATATCCAATAGGGTACGATTCCTCCGCTCCAAAACACCGTTGTGCTGTGGTGTATAAGGAGGAGTAAGCTGAGAGAGAATACCATTCTCTTTTAAGTAATCTAGGAATTCCGTGCTTAAGTACTCCCCTCCCCTGTCAGACCGGAGGATCTTGATACTTTTGCCAATCTGGTTCTCTACTTCGTTTCTAAATTCCTTGAATTTCTCAAAAGCTTCAGATTTGTGTTTCATAAGATACACATATCCGAATCTAGAGAGATCGTCAGTGAATGCGATGAAGTAGGAGAACCCACCCCTTGCATGTGTAGACATCGGACCACATACATCACTGTGTATGAGTCCCAAGAGCTCTGCTGCTCTTTCTCCATGTCCGGTGAACGGAGATTTGGTCATCTTCCCTTTGAGACAAGACTGACAAGTTTCATAAGATGAAAACTCGAACGCATTCAAGAGTCCATCTTTATGCAACTTACTCAGTCTTTTCTCTCCGATATGATCAAGTCTACAATGCCACAAGTAAGATTCATTCGTATCTGAATTCTTCCTCTTGCGTGTGTTTTGTATATTGAGAACTGTATTCTGATTTTAAACGTAGATACCATTACACAGTGTACCCTCTGCAACCAGTACCTTATGAAGGTAAATGTTCATGATATTTCTATCAAGAACAAAGTTATATCCATCTTTATCGAGTAAAGAAACTGATATGATGTTGCAAACCATGGAGGGTACATAGTAGCAATCGTTCAAAATCATAGTCTTGCCATTTGGCAATACTAGGTGATATTCACCGACGGCTGCCGCATTAACTTGTGCTCCGTTCGCTACTCTGAGCGACATATCACCCGGTGCAACTTTCCTACTTTTTCTCAGTCCCTGCAATAAATTACAGATATGAGATCCTGATCCGGTATCAAGTACCCAGGAGGTAGGGTTGACCGTAAAACAGTTCTCAATTACAAGAACACCTGAAGTAGATGCAAAACCATGCTTCTTCTTCAACTGGGTATCCTGGGAATCCATACAATCCCCTTTCCTTTGCTCATACTTATGACTGTTGTCACAAGTTAGAGCTGAACCAACGTTCCCCAGCCCCGAATAAGAATTCGGATCGGTCAAGCGATACATTTTATTATCTTGATTAGGGCGTGAAATGGTTGCTACCTGGAGAGAGAGAAAAGAAACACTCAGCGTGCGCTCTTGCAAGATTAGATTGGTTTATTAGTTTATCTAACCAGGATGTCTCCCACTGTTTCCTCAAATTCTTCTTAAAACCATTTTAAAAGAAGAACTAGTCGGGATTTAATTCACGTCACAATACTTGCTTAACCTTTCAGCCAGGCTAGTGTCGGTACTTCGAAGGAGGTTTTCCAACGCTTTCACTAAGTTCCTTAATTTAAGAACCTCTTTTCCCTGGGGGCGTAGCCCTGCTAACACCTTTCTAGACACCTACTAGGTTTATAGCATTGATCGTTAAGTGAAAATAATCTCCCGAGAGTAATCCAACTCATCAGTGGGATCGGGATCCAACTATCATTGTGTGATGACTTAGATGGAATCCACTCTAGTCACCACACTCCATAAGGTATGCTAAATCTGCAAGTTTCAATTTCTTTAGAAACTCCCGATGTGGTTTTTTCTCCTAGGACCCAAGTGACCTTGACACGGTCAACAAATCAAAGAGTCCTAGTCAAGTTCAGCCCGTCATTATCTTGATTGCATTAAACCCACCCGCATAACCCTTGACACAGTCAACAAGGTTACACAAATGTCCTAACCAATCACATTGTATCCAGCAAATAAGTAACACTTAGCTACCGTTCACTGCGCCTTGACACAGTCAACAAACGCAGCACGAATACTAAGTATAACTTATAAGAAACGACGGAGGGCTACGGCTGGGTTTTTGGCGAAAAACCCGTTAACGTAATGAACTTGATATCGTTGAAGGAACGTGATACACCTTTTTGAAAATATAGTGACGAAAACTTTTGCTAAAGAGGTCACTCCCTGTGAAGGGATCTCGGCTCTTTCCTCGTCGAATGAGGTGCTGGGCATTCATAAGATGAATACCTCGATGCAAAGCAAGAATAATCGACTATAGTGAAGTTATCACCCTGACGCAAACTTTTTGTCTAAGGGGTCACTCCCGATGAGGGGATCTCGGCCCTTGCCTCGTCGAATGAGGTGCTGGGCATTCATAACCGAATACCTCGATGCAAAACAAAAGTGAACGTCCTTGCAATAACAGCTTTTTGAAAAATTGTTCCAACAACGTCTTTTAGGTTTATTTTCTTGCATTAGTTCTTTCAATGCGTCCCATCATTTAAATCCTACCATTGCAGAAAACAACCAAAATATGACGTACGCTTATGCCATTCGCATTCGCCACGGGGCCCCGTTATCACCCGTTAGGTTACTTAACTAACGACAGAGCGGGGGCTGGGCTAGCACGGCTGAAAAACATAAGCAACGCCTAAATAGTTATTATATATAGATATATAGCAATGATAGCCAATCCAGATCACAGATGAACACTTTGGATATTGTAACGTTTTGAAAATCGTTTCGGTGAAATTTCGAAAAAATCGGTAAAATAAGGGGGTTTTCTGTAAAAAGTCAAAATACAAATATCTTATTATAAAAATTAAATATACATATTCTAGCTATGTAATTGCTATTATTTGGTGTTTATTGAGCCGCTGGTGAAATTTCAAATTTTCTGAAAAAAATATTATTTTATTATTATTTTAAGCCGTCACTAATACATTTAATTAGGGAAAATTATAAATTGGAATGAGTTGAAACAAATTTTGTGCATCATAAAACATTAAATAAAATTTTATCATGTGGTTTTTGGAACGAAATCATTTGCCAAAACGGTTTAGAAATTATTGAAGAAAAAAGGCTTTTTTTTAGCGTAAATGGATGTTTGGGGTATTGTATTTATCATTTTTCATCACTCCACACCCGTACCCACACCCACACACCCCCATTCACTTCTCCCCATGGCTGAATTCAGCAGCCACCATCTTTTTCCCCACTTGAATTTCAAAGGAAATG